>NQII01000896.1:504957-590659 GCA_002778355.1 Clitarchus hookeri
GGGAGATCTGTGGAGCGCAGGGATTTCTCGAGATATCAGCAAATTATCATGTGTATTTCGCCTAAACTCAAAATATACGCACCACGGAAGGAATAGCTGACGAGCTGGATTGGTGCCGAGAACACCCCCCTTCTTAGCTAACCACAGGACAAGGTGGAAAAGCCCCGAAAAAGTAGCTGACGAGAGTAAACTAGGGGCGAGGTACTACCCCCCCCCCTGGCCTTGCCAAACCTTCAGAAACCAGGACACGTGTTTTGAAAGGCATTGTTCTGCGTTCTACCACTCCACCTCACCCCCCCTCCCCATCTCACAAGGCGCCACGTGCCGACAATTAAGACTGGAGGCTTACAAGCATAAAAACCCCGTTTCGTGAGTAGTGGGGGGGGGGCACAGTTGATTATCACCGCGCCGAGGGAAGAGTTGCGTCAAGGAATCGCGAGAAGACGTGAGCACGAGTCCCGAACCACAGTCCAGGGAGACGGCAGCACCTGCGGGCCTTCTTCCAAAGCCTACCACTTCGCCGGAGCTCATTCCCAGATGACAGCCTACCAACACTCACCGCTGAGTTAAGTATAAAAATCGTCGCCCAGAGAAGCCCCACTCAACCACGAAGTCGCCCAGTGAATACGAGTAGTCAAATTAGGTACCACACCTCGGAAGGGCTGATGTATGTAGTACTTGTGTAAACTCCAGACAATATATTCGTCCTTAACAAATGAAACAGTAAAAGGCTTCATTATTACAATACCCTCAACCTCCAAGCACATTATAGTCTGTGCCTGGGGCATTAACAACGACACTATAAGCCACACGGTCTTCCACAGTGGCGGTATAGCGTCAAGTGTCTGAATAGAACATGTTTTTCTTCCATGATCCTTGCTATAGGAATAATAATCGCCATGAAAATTATTTTGCCTGGTGATTAAATTAATGTCGTAGCTCATGTTTTGGAAGAGAACTACGAGTTTCTTCGGTCTTCGACACAGCAGAATGCAGCTGACGCACGCAGGTTCGGTGTACCGCCCTTGTGAAGTGGTCATGAGCATGCATTTTATAATTTTCTACTGTGACAGTTGATTCGCAATAGCAGCATCTTGTCACCCGTGAGTAGCTCGCCATTTCAGTTGGAGTGAGTGGCAACATTTGCTTCGAAGTGGCGTAAATATTTTTGACCTCATTGCCAATATCCACTATTGCTTCCATGAAGTGCTTCTTCTCAACCATTGCTCTGTACAGTACTGGTTGTTTAGACAGGTGAGCGATTCAGGAATTACAGTATTATCAAATTGCATGCGTATATATAATAGCTGCACACCTCGTACTTATGGTAGGCGCACATGTATGAGTGGGTGGGTTCGGATTCACAGGTGTGCACTGGCATGAGCAAGGCTTTGAAGTCTGCATAGACAACGATCGGCAATTTATTCATGTGATGGTAGTTCTTGAATTTTAAAATGAAGGTCCATCTAACTTGCCCTGTCTGCGGCATTTACGCATGCAATAGGGCATTTACCTTGCAGTACTTCATGTGTTCTTCTATACACTACTGCCTTGTCAGTCCCGATTTTCTCGGCAGCTCATGGTAAAATGTAAAACACCGCATATATATATATATATATATATATATATATATATATATATATATATATACTAGAGCNACTGTAGAGACAAAAAAACTTGTATAGGCGTGCGTATGCAAATAACAGAGGTATGGAACCAATCAGAGTAACGCAATGCGGTCGGCAGCGCTTATATAAGACAAAAAGCGTCTGGCAAAGTTGCTAGATCGGTTACTGCTGCTACAATGGCAGATTATCAAGATTTAAGTGAGCTTGAACGTCGTGTTATAGTCGGTTGTAGTTGGCACACGAGAGATGTGACATAGCATCTCCGAGGCAGCGATAAAATGTGGATGTTCGCGTACTAACATTTCACGATTGTACCGTGAATATCGGGAATCCGGTAAAACATTAAATCTTCGACACCGCGGTGGCCGGAAAAAGATTGTGAACGAACGGGACAAACGCGGACTGACGAGAATCATTAAACGTGACAGACGTGCAACCCTCTCTCAAATTGGCGCATATTTCAATGCCGTAGCATCAACAAGTGCCAGCGTGCGAGCTATTCAATGGACCATCATTGATATGGGCTTTCGGAGCCGAAGGCCCACTCGTGTTCCGTTGTTGACTGCACGACACAAAGCTTTTTGCCTTGCCTGGACCCACCAACACTGACATTGAACTGTTGGTGACTGGAAACACGTTACCCGGTCTGACGAGTCTCGTTTCCAATTGTATCGGGCGGATGGACGTGTACGGGTATGGAGACATCCTCATGAATCCATGGACCCTACATGTCAACAGAGGACTGTTCAAGCTGGTGGATGCTCTGTCATGATACGGGGTGTGGGTAGTTGGCTTGAAATGGGACCCCTGATACGTCTAGATACGACTCTGACAGGTGACAGATGTGTAAGCATCCTGTCCGATTACCTACACCCATTCATGTCAATTGTGCATTCCGACGGATGTGGACAATTCCAGCAGAACAATGTGACACCCCACACGTCGAGAGTTGCTACCGAGTGGCTCCCAGAACACTTTTCTGACTTTAGACATTTCCATTGGTCACCTAAATCACCAGACATGAACATTATTCAGCATATCTGGGATACCTTGCAACGTGCTGTTCAGAAGAGATCTCCACCGCCTCGCACTCCTATGGATTTGTGGTCTACCCTGCAGGATTCATGGTGTGATTTGCCTCCTGCATATCTTCAGACATTAGTCGAGTCCATGCCACGTCGTCTTGCGGCACTTCTGCGTGCTCGCGGGGGCTCTACGCGATATTAGGCAGGTGTGCCGGTTTTTTTGGCTCTTCAGTGTAGATGGGGTGATTTTTCAAAGGTTTGATTAAAAAAGCGTGAAGAAACCGCGAATAGACTACATAAGCAAACCCGTTTCTCGGTGTTGATCATGAGACTAAATAAAACATAGACTGCTTTAAAAATAAACAACAACCCTGTCAAAAGGCTACTAGCCTATAAAAGTTGTGTGGGTACCAGGTGAACGAATGTTTAGGACATGCGCAGAAGACAAATTTCGGTCTACCTCGTCTTTAGTGTATGGTCGATACCGTCTCTGATCCCCCGCTGAAAATGAGAATTTCAGTCATAAACAGCGACCAACGTACTTGAGCTGACCTTTCGCACTCGTCTTACGGCCGTGCTCCATATGACGGTTTGGGGGCGGAGGGGGGAAGTTGTGAATATCTGATGGCGGGCAAGGAAGGCCTTGCTTGTCAGTGCAGTTGGTTGGCGGTAAGTGTGATGTATTATGTATGTAGCGCGACAGGCAAATATGGACTAGTGCACTTACACGGAGCGGCGGAGCGGCGTCATGCCCCCTTCCCCCCTCCAGACTCTATACCACACGAACTGGCCTACTTCTATGTACGGCAGCAAAATTATATCGTCTCCGCATCGACAAGTCCCTTACCTCCTCCCACCCTTGCCTCGCCGGTCTAGCGCATCGGGATACCATCCGGTAAGGAAGAGTTAGTTACTCCTTCCCGCTCTCTTCGCTTACTCCGGGTGGCGCACGGCTTTCTAAAGCTGGATTCGTTAAATTTACGTCATAGCTTTCCCGCTGTTAATTCAGGGGGAAGTATCCATGCTATCTTGGATTTGCCTATTTTCCTTCATAACTTAATACTCGTGGACAATATTTAAAAACCAAGATGTTCATAACATTCTCAACATCTTAGCAATTAATTATAAATCCAACTTATTTTTCTTACTTGATTAGTTTCATATCTTTAACCAATAATCAAATTTTACCTAATTATTTAATAATGCTGATTCCAAATGGGAAAACACAGGTATAGTTGAAAACGTACAACTGTCAAAAAAATTTGTTAAGTAGTCTTTTATAAAATGTCTAGCTTTAATATTTTACGACTGGTCATACATTTTCATTACAAATATTTGTAAGAAAAATCGAAGATAGAATGGATACTACCCCTTTAAAAGCTTTTCAAATCAACTTTAAAAAAGGTGTCTTGCTTTCATCAGATTGTGTTTACGGACAGACCACCCTGTTCTTTGCAAAGTTGGCAGCGTTACATGAACTTAAGGCGGTAGCATAGTGAGGTGTATGTTTACGTGAGTAAGGCAAAAATAGATGAAGCGCTACGGACGACGCCGACCGGCGTATATAAACGGTTCGTATAGTCTGAGATACAGCAGTCTGAAAAGGCCTATTTTAACTACGTTGAAGGGCATGAAAATAATGTTTCCTATGTGCGTGATTCCTTGAACGTATCGTTCCATTATCGTCTTTATTATTTTATCTTTCTTTCTTATTCTACTCGTAGACAAACCTGGGTGCATGTTATACTGTTTTGTCAGAAAACTATTTTTTTCAAACATGCTGCACAGAATTTCAAGCGCTAGGTACGCTACCCCATTAAGTTTCGCGTCTTGTCGTCGTATTGAAAGTGTGTCGTTTGGTTATGCGGACACTTATCGTTCAATTTCCTTTTTTTATGCACATATGAGTACGATCCTAATAATTTCGCAGTAACAACAGAGCGATAAATTAATTAAATCACCAATTTCATAGCAATGCTAATTTTATGTCTATAGGGAAGACAGTAAATGGCAGAATAGTAAGCCACAAGTGGGGCTTTCAAAAGAGCTACTGATATACTTTTTATGACATTTGCAAAGAAGCTACTAATCGTATTTTTGCACAAAATATATCAAACCCAAAACCAGTTCTTGAATACATTTTTTTTTTCTCAATATACCTCGCTTATTGCAAACATTTTAAATCTCTTCGACATTATGAAAACTGTTTTTCGATGTATCCTAATGTTTTAAATTTTGGTTATGGTATGTGAGTAAATGCAAAAATTTTAAAGGACTCTTCTCTGAACTGTTTTACAAGCTGTTCACCAATAAATCGCGATTATCGCCTCTTTAAATCCCTGCCCTTTAATGTACATATCATGAGGTATGCACTGATTGGCTTACTCCAAGAAACGTTTGGCAGAATGCTGAAAATTTTATTCCATTTTTTTTAGCATAGTATTGAAGTGTGACGTTTAAATTTGTACAAACAGTCATCATTTGATTTCATTTTTTGGTTGTTTTATGCATGTTAGAGTTGTGTCTCCGGGAAGGGGGCGGGGGAATGACGACCACTTATGCAGAAATCAATTTTTCAGTCATAAAACCACGTATTTTGAAAGTGAAAAAATACGTACTTTTTTGTTATAGATTAATCTAGTATATTTTACGGTCGCCCATTGTTTCTGAATATAACATTAAAATTAAAACATTAAAAACTAAATGTACTGCATTGATTGCTATTATTTACAGCGTGGGGCAATTGCAATCACAATATGCCATGAAATCTAATTTTAAAACTAGGATAGAATTAGCATTTTACAGTCATTTTTATAGCAACTATGACTATACTAATACATAATTAATTAATAATGAACAGGACAACGGCATTTACATGGTACAGTAAAAGAAAAAAAAATGTAATTCGTTGGGAGTAGCTAATACTTACAAATGGTACATTCAAAAACAGCAAGTTTTGAATTTCGAATAGTTATCTGATTCCTCCCAGTCCTTTTCTAATGCTACGAAAACATAGGTCACAAGTATATCCTTCATGACTCTCCCATTCAGTGCAGAGAGAATGAGCCCAAAACCCACAAACTCTGCACCCATACTATATTTCATTTTCAATACCGAATTCACCACACACTAAGCATTTTTCCTTGTCGTACACAGAAACGTGATAACTTACAGCATCGTCACAAATATCTTTTTCATCAATATTGTAGCATTCTGAAGATGTATCACTTGAAGTAAACTCCTTGTTCTAGTTCCTTCTGGATCTTCTTGCTTGTGTTGTTCTTGACGTCGTCTCCACATTGGCTTTCTTTCGTTATGCTGATTCTTCGTTTCCTTTTTTCCACTTTGTTCTGCATCTTCATTTCCATATTTTTCTTCGGTGGCGTGGCAGTCAAAATCTCTGAATGTTGTATTCTTCTACCTTTGAAAACCGTGGTCATTGATTTTTCTTTTGCAGGCAAGGACGAAATGCTCTTGAAAGAGACTGTGGGACTATTCTGTACAGAAGTGCATGTATTGGCCATAGAATCTGATGTATCATTTGTTGGAGTGGACACAGTAGCTTTTGCAGTGTTATTTTCCACCTGTTGTGAGGAAGAAGCTTGAGGCAATGTGGTTAGGTTTCAAGTTTTTATTTCAAAAGCAAAATCCGTATTTGTAAATATATATGCAACCAGAGGCATACTCTCTGTGACTTTAAATCCTGAGACGCCCTTGGCAATTGTGGCCGCATGTGAATAAGCACGATTAAACAGAGCTGCAAAGTCGTCAGGCCTAATGATTCCCTGTGCGTTAACCTTCATGAAAATGTCACATTCCTTATGGGACGCCTTCTTCAGTGGTCCATAAAATGAGACGTCCAGTGGTTGTAAGCGGTGGGAGGAATGGGGTGGAATTGAAACCATGACAGTTCCATGGAGTTTGGAAAAGTCATATGCAACAAGTGTCACATGACTCTAATTGTTGTCAAGGATTAAAAGAACAGGTTACTCTGGAGATGATTTCACATGGTCTTGAAAGTTCCCATCCCTGTTTCATCTATGTTGTATACTTGTGAAGGGGAAAACTTATGGTTGGACATTACCTCTTCAATGTTATTGAAAAAACTCTGGCACTTCTTCTCTGTTGAAACCCTTTATTCGTCCCATGCTAGTTGCTTCAGGCTTTCGAACGCAAAGTGATGAGTTCCTTCGCAGAAATTCGTCAAGCCAGTCCCGCCCTGCCATTCTGCTTGCTTTATTATAGTTATGAGGAAGTCCTTTCTTCTCTGTAAACTCGAACGCTGGTCTTCTTAAATCAACATAGGTCAAGCCAAAAAACATATTAGCTAACTTTTTTTGCATAGTCAGCTATTTCACTTTTATTCTCGGACATAAATGTAGCCTTTCTACCCAAAGAAGGTGGTGTGGGAATTCTAGTTTTAGCACGACCTTGTAACGTCGTATATGGGATATCTTTCCTCTTGGAAACGCATCGAATGCTCTCTCCTTTTTCAATACATTTCCGTGCTCTCTCCAAATCATTCTGAGTCCACTTTGCCTTCTGAGTTTTACGATTATACGTACGAACCATCTGAAAAATAATTCAAAATAAATATAAAGGGGCAATAGCGATCACTTGCGGGGAATGGCAATCACCCTGATCTGCTTTGCTTCAACACGCGCCATCATATTGGTCGCTACAGAAATGTTGCTATTCAAATATGTTTAAATCAATGTGGCATTAAAATACAGTCTTTATATCTAGCAATTCAGAAATAACAGTATTTAGTGACTATCTGTTAAATTTAAGTACTTACATTTCAAAAACCAAACGCAAGAAATAACAAAAAACCGTTCAAAACATTACATTCAACTTTACACAGCGTAGAACAAAGCGACATTGGTGTTGGAAGAGGACATAGTTCCAGTGCGATTGTAGAGATGGCACCACACTTCAGTGCGCTTCCATCCTCGATAGTAACAGAGACAAAATGGTGGTCGCCAATCCCCACTGATCTTCATTACCACCCACTACCTTAACATAATTTTAATTGCAATACGAGAAATAAAAAGTTACTTTTCGCACAATGCATCTGGCAATGGAGTTCGGAGTTGTCCGCCATCTTGGTAGCTGCATCTTGTGGTCATGTTGGTCGGTTCAGTCCACCATATTTGTTAGTGTCACAGCCAGGGCTCAATGCCATGTTGGATGTTCTTCCCCCCGATATCCCTAGAAACTAGTTTAATAAAAAATTGTCTAATAAAAAATATTTACAAATTAAAAAGTATCGGCCCGCCATCTTATATTTGTAATAATTATGTAGATTTAGGTATTAGTGTGTCGCTGCAGATCATAAATCCATTTGTATACTATTTCCAGGAAACAAAAAAATGCAAACAAGTAATGTTGCCTGAAAATAATTTTTCATAAAAATTAAGTAATTTCGAACCGCTACTTTGGTACCCAGTGCATCGGGGACATATTGATCGCCCCCCCCCCACAATCACAGTAACCTGTAAAAAAAGAAATTGGTAAAAATTAGAACACACAACCTCTCATCCCCTCACCACACCAACACCAAACACCTCTTCACAAAGCAATCCCCTCACCACCCCACATCTAGCTCGCCAACATCCCCCTAACCATCCCTAACCTTTCCTCGCCAACATTCACCCTCGGCCACCCCATCAACCACCTCTTCCCCTCACCATCCACCAACCTGCCTAACCCCCTCCCCTACCTCTCACATAACCACTTCACCACCCTCCCACACACTCACTCCACCACTCATCAACCCATCACCCCCATACCACCCCTCACCACCAATCGAACTGTCACCACCACCCTCACTACCCTCTTACCCTCTCACCAACCCTCGCATTACCTTGACCCACAAAATTATAAAAATCGAGGATCATGCAATTACTCATCATAGCTTGACCAATCAATCGCTTTTGAACGACACCCTCCACTACTTACAGATCACCACATCCACTCATCATTCTCTCATCGCTTCCCTTCATATACAGTGCCCCTGTAGTGCATTGATAACTCATGTTTTCAGCATCCACCACCAGAGCTCACCCGTGTCAACCAATTCTCAGCCCCTCCCTGCTACATCCATCTCTTCCCCCTCCATTGCACTCATATACCAGCGTATAAAAGGCTACGGGACCCAGTATTCTGCCTGTTGCTGCCATCGTCATCACCTTCTCGCCTTAGAGTATTAGAAAATTTTTCCGCTGCCCAAGAGGACAGAAAATGATTTCGGCGATCGCCGTGTACGGGAGGCCATGCTCTCTCGTGGCCATCGAAATGGAAAATTATCAGGCCTTTCTGACGAAATAGTTCTTGCTGACCAAGTTCCGTACGTTTACAAGAGACTTCCGGCCTACGTGCCGCAGGACGAAGATATTCGCGGCTGTCTACCATGGAGGAGTGCTTCGAGGGTTGCACTACGTCTGTTCCGGACATTCCTCATTCCCATACTTGGTGCAAGGCGCGATTTCGTGCAGCAGCAGCCGCCCCCGCCACAGCCACCATCTTAGTTGCAAATTCGTCACCGACCATCACCTCCGATGCACACAGCACCGCCTCCAACATCGAAGAGTTCACAGAGTGATAAACATAAACGACTCGGAAGAAAGGGCCACCACCGAAATCATGTAGCTGATCACGACATGTCCCCTATCCCACGTCCACCTGGCACACATTCAACCTAGACGACATGCGATGATTGGCTTTTCGCATGTGAGGGCACCACACAGACCACTATCGGCACTAGCAGCAGTTGTTTGATACCCACCAAAAACCACTCCCATCGCACAACTTCCACGATCTTCTTTGAACGATGTAATGTACACAAGCTCCTCCGAGCCAGGTATGGTGAATTTTCATCCCAACCCCATCCCAGAGTTCCCTCGCGTCGGGTTGAGTACTGGCTGGGCGACCCACGGTACGAGGATGCAGTGAATAACATAGAAGCCTGCGATGGAGTGAATCATGCATGCCTCTACTACCACTTGGTGCCTGTGTACAACCCGAGCATCATGAACGCTGAAGGCACGTGAAAAAATTATTTTATGGACAGAATCCATTGCGATGGTCAAACCTGTGCAGTTTATAACATGAGGCCGGACGTAACCCTAGCATGCAGCACCGACGAACTGTTGGAGTTGAATGAGAGTGAAACAATCGTCATTAAAGAAGGCTGCCATAGCAGGGATTACATAATACGACGAGGGGGCCGGGAAACAGCGCTTTGCTTCAACGAATAATGCGATGGCGAGACGCATAGACTCCTACCAGACAAAGAAACCGACATGGTTCCGTTAGTCGAATGGACCATGACTCTTCGCAGCCTGCCATGCGAGGTAAAGACAAGCTCGCTGAATGAGGATGAGCCGCAGCGATGTCGAAGTTTTGATGTTTTACCGGATTCCCGATATTCACGGTACACTCGTGAAATGGTCGTACGCGAAAATCCATATTTTATACCTACCTTGGAGATTCTATGTCCCATCTCTCGTGCGCCGACATTCAATCTCACATAAATCTTGATAACCTGCCATTGTAGCAGCAGTAACCGATCTAGCAACTCTACCAGATACTTGTTGTCTTATATAGGCGCTGCCGACCGCATCGCGTTACTCTAATTGGTTCCATACCTCTGTTATTTGCATATGCATGCCTATACCAGTTTTTTG
Organism: Clitarchus hookeri; assembly: GCA_002778355.1. Taxonomy (NCBI): domain Eukaryota; kingdom Metazoa; phylum Arthropoda; class Insecta; order Phasmatodea; family Phasmatidae; genus Clitarchus; species Clitarchus hookeri. The sequence continues at coordinate 515,299 of NQII01000896.1, forward strand.
GCTCTTCAGTGCATATATACATGCATATGTATGTATATATGCGCTTTTAATTGCTTTTAAATTTTTATACAAATGATAAGCTCAGTGGCATGTAAAATTGCTCTGTGAACAATAAAACCGAAACTTAAGTGGAGACTTATTTCCAGGTCTGGAACATGCAAAATATGTACATTACCAGTCACCTTAATAGTCCTCAATTACATGCATTCCTGTGTTCGGTGTAAATAGTCATAGATGACTGGTATGTTCCCTAATGTTAAAAGTGTTAAAGTGTAATTTTTTATATCAGCAATACTGCAGTGTTATGCTTTAGCTCGTTGCCAAGAAGACATCAAGTTGTTTAATAAAAAAACTAACTTTATGTCGGGAATTCATTTCCACAAAATATAAAAATTCTTTTCCAACGAAAAGTGTGTAGATAGCTTCTATGTACTCTCATCTTTTTTTGTCGACGATGATGCATGACGTAATAAAAAGTAGAGCGGCACTGTCACTAACCGCCCCCACCAGCTTAAACCAGTGTAGATACTTCGGATGACACGTGTCACCCATTTACGCATACCAAAGTCAAGCTGAGAGGTAGTAGCGCGTGCAGGCCATCCCACGTGTTGCCGCCCTCGGGCACCCTCCTCCCCCCTAGCAAGCCCAGTGATATTTGTAAACGCAGAGAAATGACGAGATAGTCAGGTGTATTCTGCCTGAAGTAGAAAACAGCTGACAAGCTAAAAAGGGTGCCACGAGAACTCAGTCCACCCCCTCCCCTTAAGCTAACCATGGGAAAATGTGGACACTTGCTGCGGAAGAACAAGCAGACAGGGCAAGTTTCAGGGTACAGGCCACCAGCTCCCCCCCCCCCGAACCTTCAGGAACCATGGCGCGTGTAAGCAGTGTTCACTATACTGCGTCTCCGCCCTCCCCCAACAAGAGAGAGTAGGAACTTAGGCTGGGAGTCTAGAAAGGATATAAGCCAATTTACGAGAGAAGAGGGATTAGTTCAAGTCAGTTCGTCATAGCCATACAGAGAGGTCAGTCTATCAGTACCGCATAGAGAGGTCAGTCGCGCTGAGAGAGTAAGGCTGGGGAGATCGGACCCCCGGCCACGTCAGTTCGCAGAGACAGTCGAAGTAACGAGCAGCAGGTGGCACGGAGTTTGGTACCCCCACCATAGCAGCAGGTATTGTTTTTTTTTCTCTGCAAGCGAATATATATTTATTGTTGAAATGATATTTACAAATTAATATTTTCGTTAAGCGTGTCGATAAGGAATAAAATAAATAAATAGTTCCGTAAATTGTTTTTCGTCTTGGAAAGTAATGTTAGTTCAATGAGTAAAAATTATTAACTTAAGTAAATATCATGTCAATAATTTGCATGGTACCGATCATCTCCTTTTCACATGTTTATTTGGTTTTAGTGTGTAGATAATAATGGTGGATTATTTACAATGAAACTACGTCCTAATTATTTAACAAGAAACAATTCGACGACAAAATTTAAGGTAAGGAAAACAAATTGATGGAAGAAAACCTACCATGGATAAGAATTAATATTATTACCTAATTAAAACAATTAAAATTTATATGTTGATATGTAGGGCCACTGACTTTTCGCGTAAAAATCGGAGCACACAGTAGACTTTAATACTATATACACACCTCAGCTGTTGTTATATCTCCATTGGCTGCTGGTGCCGTGTCCGTCTTTGACCATGTCACTCAGGACTACGTTACTTCGACACTGAACCTTCGTGATTCGTGCGCAAACGGTTAACATGGGCCAGAACATTTTTTAGCCAATCAAGGAAGATGGACGACCCTACAGTGATTTGGACTGTATCTTGTCTCGAAATCTTTTCGCGAAATATCACTGCCCCTGTTTATATGTAATACCACATGATTGAGAAGTGAGAATAAACTTAATGTATATTCGTTGTAACGCACAAATATTAGCATAATTTTTTTTAAGTTAATGGATAACAATAGCTCTTGATTTTTATAGCAATTTGTGTTTCACAGAAAACTTGACGCAGTGATGACGTATTAATTTTGAAATTGAAATGCGCCGTTTATGAAGCCGTTATTTCAATTTCTTGTAAGTCCCCACGCATGACCATGCAGCTAGTATTTCAAGAACAATGAACATTGTGATACGGGGAATACTTGCCAAAACTTCTAAAAAAAAAATTTGAACGGCTTCTTAAAAAAAATAGTTTTTTCTATTCTCTAAATTAGACCGTAATTAACACAAACATACACTACTGTTTTCTGTAATTAAAAAATACACTATTATTACACATTTATTAAAAAATATTACTACGAAACCCAGCAAGAATATTCTGTAGGTTGTCATTACTTTTTTCAGTTTGATGATTCATTTATTTTAAAGAAATTAATGCTATAAATAGCGCACGGTTCTTTTAATCCGGCCTATAATAATTCATTTTAAATCATTACGTTATGCTTGAAATAATTAAAACCCCCATATGACTGTGACATATGGGGAAATAAACTAAACATTTCTATATTTACAATTTTCAAGGTCGTTATCAAGGGATTATCCATAAACACACTTGAGTCTTGCCACACTTCAAATGAAGGACTTGGATTTCCTGAAGTTAGTGGAGTTTTAAAGTTCATAAGCTCCTGATAACTTCAGTACACCAAAAATCACGCAGAAATCAAGCGTATCATTTGTAATAAAATATGCGAAACTTGAAAAGTACGAAAACACGAAAATATCGACCAGCTCTTGGGCTTAAACGTCGAAAACAAAATTCATGGTTTCGAACAGCCCTACTAGCCATCGACTTATTAGCAAACCTACTTTTATATAACAAAGGATCATTAAATAAGAAATTATATATATATATATATATATATATATATATATATACATAGGTCACCGGCCGCGTATATGTTACAGAAAGTGAGCCGACACGATAATCATTTTTACAGCGTACGTTGCTGACCCTGGTTGTATTGAGTTTCTGTGCCTAACTGAATAATTTTCTAGTTGTTTACTGCCCTAGATTCTGTCCGCTTGACTCACAGGGTGCGTCGAACATTCCAGGTCAAGGGCAGCAGAGTATAAATTGCGCGATGTGTCTCTGGGCCAGAATTTTTTGTTGAATGGATGAGTGGCTGAGTTCCGAGCGATAGAAGGCGAGCAGCGGAGAATTGACCGGAGGAAGGAAAATCTGCGACTGCGATTGTCAAGCAGTGAAGGGTGTGGCTGGCAGGCTTGGATACAGGACTCGATGCTTGAGTGACAGACATTTCAAATGATGGTAAAATATAGATTAAACATGTGTAAATGATGAGTATGATTTAATTGACAATAACCGAACAGAGACTTAGGGAAGGACGTTAATTACAACTGAAATATACATTAAATATTGCACTCACTTTTAAATAAAAAGAGGAATAGTGGAGACAGATAATTTAATGCTGTAAATAATAGCTGTGTGAATAAATAATAAATCAAATTTACTTATTTTATATTTATTAAGAACTCCATCCCTAACGAACTCAGATAAGCCCCTCAGGCGTCCCATGTAACAATATATATAAATATATATAAACGTTTGTATGTATGTGTGTATGTATGCCCTCTGTACAATTCTAAACCATTTGACGGATGTGTACCAAATTGGGCAGGGATGCCCTCCAGTACATAACTTAATGTACTGTGTAGGCCAAAATGGGCTAGGGCACCTCTTTAAGCCAGAAACCTCTGAAAATCCTAAAATTGAGTCGTATCTCGATGCTACACAGTTCTACAGATGTGTACCAAATTCGGCACGTACGCACTGTTGACCAAAATTTACTCCGGCTCCCTATTAGATCCGAACCCCCCAAGAAGAGGTCGTGAATCTCTAATTGCCCATATACCAGGACAACGGCGGGTATTTCTGCTATTTTGCCATAAATGTGGTGGCTATTTTCGTGTTGGTAAGGAGTAAGGTTGTGAAACAGGGGTATTGCCGGGGGTCTTCGACGCACCGGACACGAATTGAGCCTGCTCATAAAGGTCGGCTGGCCTAGCGTATCTGGCGGTGGCATCAGCTCGGCGGCTACAAGGGGGATTAGCGTCTCGTGTGCATAAACAAGAAGGCGTGGTTTTTCCTTTCACGAAGCGACAATGGCGGGGGCGACTCCACCCTTCCCCACCTCTCCCCCTCCGACAAACTCGCGCTACCTCGGGGGACGGTAAGGTGGCTGCGAGCGATCTCCGGCCAGAGATAACACCCGGGCGGTAACTTTCGCGCCGTCACACGTGTCACTCCATCGCGCAGAGGCGCGTGCGTGGCCTTCGCGCTTGCGCCGGTCGACACCTATCGATTGTCGCCGCGGAACGGGGGAGCGCGATTACGACTGTTTAAGGCCCCCGCCTGCCTGGAGCTTGAACTGCTTTGTGGAGTGTTTGAGATGCGCGCTTCTCCGCGAAATTATTGAACGTGCGTCCAATTTGCTGATCTACGAAAACAACACACACTTCAGACGGGAGCTGTTGAGTACTTACAAGACGTCACGCAATTTCTGAGTACTCCAAAATGGCTAAAAACGACTTTTTCAAATCGCCGTATCTCAAAATATACGCGTCAGATGCGTACAAAAGTATAACTCGAGGGCCCTGCGTTGAACCTCTCTACAGACTTTCCACCAATAAAATAATAGGGTCGCCGCTTAAAGTCCCATACGTCCACGCAGTGCGGCGAGAACACTGCACGCCAGTTCAAAGACTTGAGCTTAGTGGCGATGGCGCACTTGATGCGCGTGGCAGTGTCGCCCTTATCACTGCCGCGCTTCTCAGCCTCGAACGCGGAAAAAAAATCCAGGTAGGCAGGGGACCTTAAGGCTCTTGCCTGTTTGAGAATTTGATATAGGGAAATACGTGTTAATGAAATTCTATATTTTAAAGCCAATTTTGAATGTATAAACATGATACAATAATCTAATTGTGAGGAATAATACTCTTAAACTCTGTATAAAGGCAAATAGATCACGTTGTTTTTCAGTAATGTTTTATGTAATTACTAAGTATTCTGATCTTTCCAGAAACCAGGTTTTTACATTTATATTACAAAAGGCTTCGACAGCTAAGAAGCACGTATTTTTCTGCTCAAGAAATTCTCTGGCGATATATATCTATATTTAACAGGAACACCAAAAAACCGATTTTCATTAACATGTACCAAATTCTCAATCACGCAACAGCCTTAGATATCACGCGTAGAACCGTGTGCGTGGCGCGAGAGACAAGTGAGAGAAAGGAACAAGGCAGGACAGATGAGAAGGAGATGGAGTTAAAAATAATAAAAGCAAAAAAAAAAAAACCATTCCCTCTGGCACCCCCCTCAAGGTTGACCCAAGGTGAGAGTGACATTGCTTACCGCATTCGCTCTCTTTCTCGCATTTAGTCCCGACGCGTATTTTATTTGCTCGCGTACGTTACATCCTGGGTGGCGTTCCAAAACGTTAATCCGAGAGTAGAGTAAAGCAACAGAGAGCAACAGCTGAGGAAAGCGAAATTAAGCGTGATTTTGGAACGAGCTTGATGTAAATAGCACGCAGTGTTTACAAATATACACTGATTAATCAACCAATGTCAATACCAAAAGATATTCAACACTTTTTCCGGCCAAACTTTTTCTTTTACAAAAAAATTAGTAACATACGTGAACAGCTTTACTTAATCATAAGTTAATCATAAACATCACGTCTAAAAATGCAGCCATTATACAAATTAACTTTTAAATACAATTTTATCACTAGTAATTTGTAATTTGTCCGTGCGTGTCTTTAACCAGAATGTCCGCATTCCCCTTCAGTTTGTTTAATTTTATTAAACTTCTCGCCATTTTCGGTTTACCATTCGTTACTCGCTGAAATAGCGTGTGTAAAAATTTTTACTCTGGCAAGATGCTCAGAGTACTCTACAGTTTTGGGACGTTGCCGAGAGAAAGTAGAAGAGAGTTACCCTAAGTGTTTTAGGACAGCCAAAGAGAAAAGTTTACTCGCAGAGTAACGTTTTGGAACGCCCGCCTTCAAGCTACGGTGGCCGCGTATATCGGGCTGTCAACTTTACAGGCGCAAACACTCGTGTCTCGAAGCGAAGCATTTCAGTTAATCCTACAATGACTTTTAGGCTGTTCGTAGTTAACTAAACCTTAGGAAAATAAACTACTGCTGGCAAATGCTCTGTTTTATATGGCTACAGATCTGCAGTACAATATACATATGCGGTAGGGAATTAGGAACAGTTCAGTTACGCAAATCGAAAATTTTAATGGTAAAGGAACGATGCTCGATGGAAGCGAAATTGAAAATTGGCAGGTTTCTCAAAAGTGCTTACAATTATTGCTATCCAATTATTAGGTTACTTCATAGAAGGTTTTTTTTGCAGTACTGAAAAAAAAAACTCTTTTAGGGCATTCATGATAAAGTGAGAACTTTTTAATTTCTGAGAGTGGTGAAATGATTTTATCAATCACATGCAATGTTTGTATTAAAAAGTGTTGGAAAGATAGAAATTGGCTGAAAGGAAAAATTAGCATTTTACCGCGAATAGCATATACGAATTTGTTCAAACAGATTAGTCGACGGTTTTCCAAGTTATAAAACCATGGAATATTTAAATGATGAGCCGACTCCGAGAAACTTGGAACCCTTTTACGAGGTAAATATATGAGTCCTTCTGGGATGGGTCTCGATGTGTCAACAGTTCGTCCTCTTCTCTACACAAGCATGACACCAGGCCATGTTTATCTCGGTCATCTCGGCTACTCCAAGATGACTCTCAGGCGGTAAATCCCCGGCCACTTGTGATTTGTGGTGCAGCTTGTTACCCAGAGAACGGGGCGTGTAAACTCCAGGAGGATCGTGAGTTATCGGCACAGCAACGAACACTCCAGGCTTAGATTTTTGCAGTGTAGAAAAGCGAGCGTGATTGACTGGTCTCTCGATGGAAAGAGTGACAGCTTTTCACAAAATTAAATTTAATCATCAAGCTCCAATTTTGTATATCCTATGAGACGTAAACTTCTTGTGAGGTACGGTTTGCATGTTCGATTCCACATTCTTCATGCATCTGGCCTTCCCCCTTAAATATTTTTTGCTGTAGTTGCAGTGAACTAATGTTTTACTTTCTCGTCGATGAAGTAAACCGTTCGCAGGACTCGCAGTATGTCATATATCACACTACATTGATGTTCCGTGAAGAACAGGCAGAAGTGGCCTGTGAATGTTATTAATTACACATATAATATATATTTATATATTTATACACACACGCTAGCGCGTGTGCACAAACACAGAACTACGCCACACACGCTAACGTGTGTACACGAACACAGAACTACGTATTGTGTTTTCACTTTAGTGGGGCAGACAACAGCATCATTATTTTGAGTGCTACTGACATGAGATTAAAGTTATACATAAAAATTTAAGAATACAGATTTTGGAAATCAATGCAGAACACAAAATTACCAACATAAAAACTTAGCCTTGAATTTTCTTATTTTGTACAGTACAGATATTTTAATATTTTAACCAAGCCGATTGAGAATAATTTTCACCAAATTTAGTAGAAATTATTAAAGTAGTTTATATGAAGACAAATAAAAATAATTAATCTGGTGGAGCTGAATGCAAAGTGGTGAACAATGGAAGTTATTGGTGAAGAGCCAAAAAAACTGGTACACCTGCCCAATATCGTGTAGACCCCACAGCCCCCCGCCCCGCCACAGCACGCAGAAGTGCCGCAAGACGCCGTGGCATGGACTCGACTAATGTCTGAAGGTGTGCAAGAGGTAATTCACACCATGAATCCTGCAGGGCAGTTCACAAATCCAATTTGCGCCAATTTGAGAAAGGGTTGCACGTCTGTCACGTTTAATGATTCTCGTCAGTCGTCGTTTGTCCCGTTCTTTCACGATCTTTTTCCGGCCGCAGCGATGTCAAAGATGTGATGTTTTACCGGATTCCCGATATTCACGGTACACTCGTGAAATGGTCGTACGCGAACATCCAAATGTTATCGCTACCTCGGAGATGCTATGTCCCATCTCTCGTGCGCTGACTATAACACCACGCTTAAACTCTCTTAAATCTTGATAACCTGCCATTGCAGCAGCAGTAACCGATCTAGCTGCCGATCGCATCACGTTACTCTGATTGGTTCCATACCTCTGTTATTTGCATACGCACGCCTATATCAGTTTTTTTTTCTATTCAGTGTACTTCAGTATGTCAAGTTTTGATAAAATAGCATCAGTGGTTGTAAATATATGGTATATAGCACTAAGAGAATAAGACCGTCTTCGTGACAGTGAAAGACTGCTATGTAAAGACATGAAGGACTCCGTTGTGAAGTTACTGACGTATATTTCATCTTAATTTTTCCCACGGTGTTAACTTCCCAAATAAAGTTTAAAAATGGTCAGTAGATGATTTTTCGTTGGTGCACAAAATAACAAACTTCATGTTAGATTAAAATAGGTTTTACTACTCCAAATACATAAAATTTAACACAGTATAGTTAAACAATTGAAACATAATACGTTATTCGTTTAGAATTATTAATTCTGGCTGTCTGGAATAACATTATTTCTATGTCAACTTTACTGCAGTTATTTTGTTTTGAGTAATTACTGTGACATAATTTATTTTTAGGTGGTTGAATATTTTTTTATGGCTGATAAAGAAAATATGATTACGTGAATTCAATAATCGCAACATGTACTGCGAGTGGACAAGTTTTGGTTGAAAAAACTGTAATGGTTTACTAGGCTGACAAAGTAACGTATAAAGATTACAGCGGCGCGATTTTGCAACGACGTGTTTGAACGACGTAAATCATGTAAGTTTACGTGGCCTACCATTGCGTTACTGTGACTGTATAGCAAATTTGGCTGGAATCAGTTAAGTAATTCCCGGGATACGACGTAAACACTTCATTTACTTATGTGCTATTCTTTTCCAAAATGGTGTTAAATGAAGATTGACCTCCTGAATTTAATGCCGAAAGTAAAAACTATCAAAAATCAATATTGATTCAGAAAATTTGAATAACTCGTGAGATATCTCAGCGGCCCTCAAAAGGCCACTATTTTGAGGTAAGGCATCCGGCATGGCCAGAAACTATTGTAGTCGGGTCTCTTGGCTGATTATTACGAATTTATTGAGTTTGGTGAAATTAAGTTCGTGCGCACACACAAAACAGACACATATTCAGAGAGAAAGATGATCTCATAAGAATATATTTTCTTTTTGAAAGTTGGCTGCAAAAGCAGTGCCAACTTCAGGGTTTTTTGCCATTACGATGTGTTACTGTCAATTTATTATGTCATTTGTACATTTCATTGTTGCTTTCTGGATAAATGCGTGGGCTCGGACAAGGTATACAAAAATTAATTTTTAGCATAATTGTTTTTTGCTTAAGGGGCCCACCTGCATAGCATTTCAACTGCGTTGCAACTTGTTTTGCGAAACTACATAACGCGCCTTCAATGTGCCATTCTACGAAAAGAAGATATATTTGAGACTAGGCACGACAGTTACTTTCAAGATATCACGCATATTACAAATATAGTTTTCGAGCCTACGAACATAGCTAAAAACGGCCTTTTCACAGTGCTGTTTTCCAAAATATGTTAATCCGAGACGTGAAATTGAGGGACATGAATTGTACTTTGCTACAGTGTCGCGTCCAATAAAATGATAGGGTCGCCACTCAAAGTCCCGTAGTTCCAGGCGTACTACGGTCGCCTGCGCAACAATTCGGAGTGTGGCGCGTAATGGCGATGGCGCAGTCAATGCACGTGCATGTGTCGCCCTTATCATTCCCATGCTTGAAAGCCTCAGACGTGCTAAATGGTTCCTGGTAAGCGGGCCCCTTTAACAAGCACGGAAGTCTTGCTGGCTGGCGAAAGTTAAATAGACGCAGTGGAATATTCCTGATGGTCTCTTAAGGTCCAAGGGGTTATGTGTCTCCACCACAGTCATTTCCTTCGTGCTCACAGCACAGGAACTGCTACGAGTCTCAAACCGCTGTCTCCCTGCACGCAGCTCGACCGAGCACTCGGGTTCTTCCTTGGTCTGTCGAAGCTGCAGCGTGATAATTATACGCTCCGTTTATTTACTCGGGCGGAGTTTCCCGCCGGGGTTTTCACCGCTCCCTGCTGTTACCCTGCGCAGGTTTTCCCCTGACCTTGCTCCGTGTTCCTGTCCCAGCAGGAGACCTTGGTCATCGAGGCTTACCCAGGCAGCCATCCTCGAGATACGTCGGCGCTCACGCACTGATCGACAGAGTCACGTGGATTCCGCCGATAATTTTGACAGCATCACAGAATATCTCGCTCCAGCCCACAACTGTTTACCCTTGCTATCGCGGTGAGAGGCACAGAGCAAGTGAAGTAGAGTTACTGCCACGTAGTACGTCAATCTCTTATTTTGAGCTTCAAAACGTAAACACGTCGCACTTACTTTGCCAACTTAACGTTCGTCAAAGCACATCCACACGATGGAAATCTATGAATTCAGATATCGGCTACCCTGATGATATAACCTAAAGAACCCATCTTCGTCAAGGTAAACATTGTTTATGTAACCCCATTTGTCTTAAATTTCATTCTTTCCTACTATTCATCCATTTGGATATTAGCATAAATTATTTCGCGGGCTGACTTCCAATTCTTTCTAAAATCAGACGAAGAAATCTGGCGATCCTCTTTTTCTCAAATACCTTTTTGTAATTTAGACGTCCTGCTAACAACGCATATTGAAAATCGACGATCTCGTCTTTGTGAACATAACACCAGGCAAGTCGCAAATCATCACGTGGAACAGGGTAGAAACTGTGAAACTACCTAGTGAATTTACAAAAATTGTCTTTGTGTAATTTTCTTATATATTAAAATTGAATTTATTTTCCAACCACCTCGTAGTTACACACTGGGCATAGGTATTTTGGTTATTCTTAGGTTTATATATTTTAACAAGAATACATTTCCATTGTATTTTTGGTGTTGGCAACACGACTGCGACCCGAGAAAATAGCGGATCAAAAGGGACTCTCTAGTGTCACCTCCCCACTTTTCAACCAGCAGGGGCACAGCCCTTCTGGGTTGATAAACAGTGTTTGGCCACTGCTACAGTTTGTAATACGTATTTATAACTTACTGTAGACTGCTTTCTTATATATATATATATATATTTTTTTTTTTCAAATAAACATTGTTCGAAGGTATTTACAAAACAAAAACATCAATATTTTAGTATAAATTATTTTATTTAAATACAGGATGTATCTAAACTATTGTAACACACTTTGGTAGGTGATTCCTGGGATCGAAAGAAGCCAAAATAGTTTTACGAACATATGTCCTACAAAGCATTGTTATTGAGTTACAGGCGTTTCATTTTGTGGTATGACTACCGCCACGTACTGTGTTACGTTTGGTTAGGAGACGAATGTACCACCCCACGAATGCTTTACGACACAAGTATTTACGTGTACTTTTAAAATTGTACATCAGGGGTGAAATTAGTTTCCTGTTCACACATGACACTTCTGTACATCCACTTTATCGGCATGACGTGTACAGTACAGGAGCGAGGACACAGTTCCGCGAGTGTAGCGAGCATGCATTGCTGCCCATGGCGGACACTTCGAGCATCGCCTGTGATGTAGCCAATGCACGTCCTGTAACATAATAACAACGCGTTGTAGGACACACGTTCACAGGACCAGTTTTGCTTGTTTTGATCCCAGGAATCATCTTGAAGTTTGTTACAATTGTTTAGATACATCCTAGATACAAAACCTTGGCCCACATAAAACAAATGTAACGTACGTGCATAACTGCATATGCAAACTTACGATGCACATTGTAAAGTATAGATGAGAAATTTTAGGTGTGGGGGGGGGGAGGGGCGGAGAGTATGTGAAGAGATTTGGAAGGCTCTTAACATCGAGATCTTCAGAGCCGATGGGCGTGAAAAGAGGTGAAAATGAAGCAGCACCGGGATGAAAGGGCGGGGGAAATGGGAGATCCCCGAAAAAATCCGCCGACAAGCGGCATCATCCGGCACGTTTCCCATTTGCGAAAATCCGGAGTGAACCGGCCAGGGAGTCAACCTGGTTTGCTTTGGTGGGAGGTGAGAAGTCTAACCGCTCAGCCACCGTCGCCCCGCGGTGAGGGAAGGGGACAAATTTAAGATTTAAATTGACAGGAGTACTGTCACAGGAAGTAAGAGACTTGACCACCTTCTGAATACAGTAAGTCGGCGTCGATGATTAGAGGCTTGTGTTTTTATTCGACTGGTTGCACGTGGTATTGTCTCGAAATTTATTCCTTTCTGTCACTGGCTACAGAGTCGTCCAGGGCGTGTCTAACAAGCCGTAGTCCAATCACGAAAGGAAGAAAAGAATTGGCTAAATCCACGGGCTTCTAATGATCAGTGGCGTCGAACGGCGTTTGCTCCCAAAACTGGATGGAACTGGCCGGCTAAGAAAACTAAACTAGTATAGGCTTGTCTGAGCCAAATAAATACTTGTCCATTATGTATAAAAAAATATGTAAATGGTTTTACAAAATATTTTATTCGCAGAACGAATTATAAGTAGAGACCCGGAGATTTCGCGTATTCATCTGGCAACAAGCAAGACTCAACAGTCTTTTGTGTACTTGAGCCTCAGTAAAAATATTAGTTGGCTGATGCCACAGTTGTACTTCAAACAAAGTAGTACGAGATTCTGTCCTTGTTTTCTTGCAGGTGGGTTTTTGCTCAAATTCGCCCGGGGCCTGTCTGGGTACCAATAATTTTTTTTTTCAAATGTACACGTGTTTGAAGTTTATCTCGTCCTGAAATGAATTTGCAAAATTTCCGGGTCTCTTATTGTAAGTTATAGCTAAGGCCACCTACTTTTCCACGAAAAGAATTACGTCCAGGATAGACTTTGTACACGTGTCAAGTAATTCGTGGCTACGGACTGCACCACACGAATCTATGATCGAAACTAAGTAGAAAATATGTTTTGGTAAACATGCATAATCCTCTTTGTTTACGAGAAAAATGTCATAATATTTTCCAAAAACCATTGTACCAACCGTGTGGTATTCCAATTAGATATGGCGAGGTGATGTTGCAATGCTGTAACTAGTGTATCGTCCATAAGACATACGGCAAGGGAACGAACCAAGCTTAGTAGCGCCAAAGAGGCCATAAGAGTTCACATGCAGTGAGTACTGGGACTTGGCAATGGCCATGGCTGCATCCGACAGCCTAGCTCCGTGCATGCTACGCGCATCAAACGTGCGGGAAAGTGCATAACTATGGGCAGATCAAACTTCAGAACACCTGTTGTGACGTTTCGAAGTTTTGTATGTCGATACTTTGTGCTGTGCTTAACGTGATATGAAGTAATTTTATCTTCTCTAATGTAGTTTTTTTTTCTGTCGTAAACTAAGGGCCTTACGCATTTTTACCAAACAGTATTTTCTACTTGGTTTTGATCACAGAACCACGTGGTGCAGTGCGTATCCACGCATTACCTGACATCCTGAATGCGTTTGGACATTTGTAAGATATATTTTCCTACGTGACTGGGAGAATCAGAGTGAAGTGTTGTATACCGTATTCAGAAAGGCGTCGACTATTGCGGGAACGGCAAAACGGACATATGGTTTTTACATATTAAATGATTTTAGGTGCGTCTCGGTCACATCTCACAAAATCTCTTTCAAAACCATAAGCACACTTGGTCCCCTTGGAAGAGAACAACCATGCCACAAGAGAGCGAGTACAATCAACCCGATCAACCACAGTGTCCACGCGCAGTATATTTATGGCCAGTACTGTACACAGCGAGGAACCGGTGCCCAATGCCTCAAGGATCTTCCTGTCGGTAATATGACACGTGAAAGTCACTGCACATCTCGTTTGTGAACGGCTGATAGTAATGCCTCTGAGCACGGGACAAGTTTTCCACTCGTTGGAAAATGTACGCTAGGTACACGTGCAGGACACAGCTAAATATTTACACGATTGCAACAGTTCTGCTCCCAAATTAATGCGTAACTTAACGTGTTAAATTAATAATAGTTTGCTTTATTATTGTGTTCTGTCGAGTCTGTAAATCTTAGTTGGCCCCTCCATTTCCAGGCTGTTAAATTTTTTACAGAAAACATTTATGTTTAAACCTGCCCCGGGCAAATATGGCAATTTTTTTTCAGAATATTTTACAAGTTAGTGGCACCTTAGGATTGAACATTTGCTTTAAACATTTACAAAAAAAAAAAAACATGCAAAAATCTAAACGCGAAAGGCTTACAATACAAAAAAATATATATTAAAATACTTATGCAAATATATTAAAATGCTCTTTCAAAGTATTGCTAAGCTCAAAGTACAATAAAAATAACTGGAAAACAACCCAAGCAGTGTAAAATGTTTCAAAATCGAAAAGTAACTCTGTTGACTAGAAATACTTCACACACTCATACAAAAAGATTCAATTACTGCGCAATTGCTTATACACAAGTATTACGTAACTCCAAAACATACAATAAATATTTAATTTTAAAATCTAACAGAGTAATATTAAAACGTTTCAATATACACCAAGTTATTTGATTACTAGATAAATTCACGGTATTTGGTGTAGCAATTTGACTAAAAGAGGGCAGCGTTTCGGGCCCAGTAATGCCCCCTTAACGTGGAAATACAAGTTCAGATCTGAGATAAAATATTACGTTAAAATAGTGAATCAATGGAGGCAGTCCGTAGACCATAACCATAGCTCCATCGAATAAAATAATCGACGACGACAATTAGAACACTTCAACAGACTACGCCCAAAGCATTAGTCGTGGTAGCACTGTGTTGACCGTTAAACTTTAAGTAAATTATTGGGTAGCAGACAAAAACTGTACACAACATGTTAAAGCAACTGGGACTATACAGAGAAGTAAGAAATTAGATATGCCGAAAATACAATTTAGGCAGGCGTCCAAAACCATAATTTAGAAAAATTCAAACTCGCTGTAGAGCTCAAGAAAAACATAATACTATGCCACAAAATTATTTAAAAAACAATAAACTGACCGACAAATGAAAAGCTGTGACCACGACTCACCGTTTTACAAGCTCCAGCATAATCAGCCACTCACGCAACTACATTATTTAAACGGCGTCTCACAGCACACTCGTCCAAGGACTGGTAAGCGGACAATTTTAGCTCAGTATTACAAATTAAATTAGCTCTAGCGGGCGTCAAACCGACGATCTTCTTCACAGGCGTGGAATGAGGCGTGGAAAAGAAAACTGCATCAGGGCTTGTAACTACTTATATAAACTAGCCCCTGATTTAAAAAATAAAAAAAAGGTTGACGTAAGAGGTAATCAAGGGGAAGGAAATGAGGGTTAAACAGGAGGGGATCCGATTCGGCCAATTACAGAGAAGCGAATCCAAAAACGATGAGCGTGGCTGCCCCACCGTCACCGCATAAAAAAGTTAGGCATAAAATGTTATTTTCTTGTGACAGTAAAGACTTTATTTATATTTGTGCTACAATTAGAGATACCGAACTTCAATGCTCGCAAAGAAGTTTTGCGGCATATTAAGGCTCCCGCCTATCTGTCGCTTGAACAGCGTTGCAGTGTGTTTGAAATACACGTTTTTCCACTAATTGCGTCAAATGTGCTAATTTATGAGAAGAACACACACTTTAGAGGAGGGCTGTTCAGTACTCTCAAAATTTCACGCACGTTAAAAAAACCATTTCATAGTTCTCCAAAACGTCCAAAAATGACATTTTAAAAGCACTGCAGCTCAAAATATACGCATCAAATACTTACAAAATTACTCAAGGGACATGCACTCAACCTTCCTACAGACTTTCCACCAATAAAGTAATAGGGTCACCGCTGGAAGTCCCATAGGTACACGCAGCGCGACTAGAACACTGCACACCATTTCAGAGCTTTGCGTTTATTGGCGATGGCACACTTGTTGCGCGAGGCAATGTCGCCCTTATCGCTCCCTTGCTTCTCGGTCTCAAACGCGGAAAAAAAGCTCCGGGTAGACGGGATCCTTAAGTTACAATCTCTCTTTTTTTTTACACCTTGTTTATTTTATTTACAGTTCAAAACTAATTTGACCTCCTCATCACGAACTCTGATCAAATTACGGCCAAACCTGACCTGAGACACGCCACATCGCAATGTGCAAAATTACATATTAATCAGCGCATGCCTCATTTCCCGGCAAGGTGAATCAAACGCGCGGAACGTCAAGCTCGTCAATCTTTCCAAGCGAAGTAAAAAAAAAATACCTGGCTACCTGTTGGCCGTAGGTTTTTTTTTACTTATTTGTGGGAGCGGCGCACATCCTGGACAGTGTCCGCCCACACTCACCCGGCTACCGGAGGCCGTAGTAGCAGCTGTCAAACCCACATCGGCTGTCGCACGCGTGTCCACCACGCTATAGGCTGTCCATTGTAAAGTGAGCTTTTGCGATGCCCTAGTTACTTTTTCCTTTCAGCCATTTTTATATCCTTTAACCAAATTTTTAAATAAACGTTGCCGTGTAAGTAATAAACATAGTATATGTACTCCACCGCACTCGTAAATTAATATCTAATGCTAAAATAAAATACATTTATTGACTGTTATTACAAATTAGAAGGCTTTCAAAAGTGTTCACTTTACGGTGGACAGCCAATAGGGATATTAATATTGGAAAATATATCGATATTACTTATATTGGTTATTTATCATAGTATCGTTTTACGAAACGATATACAGAAAGAAATATATCGATTTTTCGCTACATCAGAACCCCCATATTTTATGCATAAAAGGACTTAACAAATGTAAAATTGCCTGGAATATTACATATTGAGAACATGCAGAAAATTGTGGCGCCTGTTGCCAAAATAAACATAGTAATTTTTAACTAAATTTCTGTAATCAAAACATAGCTTCTTAAAGAGCATTTTAGAAATCTTTGTTTCCGATAAATGGAAAAATGTATTTTTTTCGATAAAATATCGTTGAAATATATGGACGATTTATATCGACATATTGTTAAAATCATATCGTCATTTCTATATATATATATATATATATATATATATACATTTTTTCAACATCTCTACGCCACCCATAAAGGCCTTTTTATATTATGTGTCTCAAATAAATTGGCGAGATTTTGACAGCCGGTGAAATGCATCTTGATGTATACGAAACAAACAACGTGTCATTTTCAAAAATCCTGTATCAGCTAATGCATGAACGAAAAAAAAAAATATTATGTTGGCTACTCTGAGTGTACTGCCGACGCACATCAGAGAAGCAGAGAATACGCGGATAATAAAGAGTTCTTAGAATAATTAATACATTTTATATTACGTGGTTATAAAACAGCGGTTTTTAGTGTTACAAACTAAACTTCGTGCTAAACTAGTAATGTATAGGTATTCAAAATTAAATGCACATTAAAACGATCCGTATTTAAATGAAACAACTTCAACAGTGGACAGTGTGCGATAGAACTTTGTCAAACGCATCAGCGGCAAGGAATAACGTATATTTGAAAACAAAATCATAGGTGTGCATGTGATTTGCATTTAAAGTGAAGTGAAGTGAAGAGATCTGAACGGCTCTTAACAACGAGGTCTTGAGAGTCGATGCGGTTGAAAAGATGTGAGAATGGTGCAGCGTCGGAATACAGGGGCGGGGGAAACGGACGATCCTCGAGGAAACCCGCCGACCAGCGGCATCGTCCGGCGAGATGAGATTCCCACTAATGAAAATCCGGGAGCGACCCAGCCGAGAATCGAACCCGGTTTTCTTAGTTGGGAGGCGTGCAGTCGAACCACTACACCACCGTGGCCTCGTCAGCATTTGAACATAATCAAACTGCGAGTTATTTGAACATTCAAGGACATACATATTTTTTTATCACTATGCTATATCTACGAAACCATTTAACAAATTCCGACTTTACTTTGTATGCTGGTAATACCTTTTAATTTTTTAGTAATCAAATGTGTCTATACATAACCTCTTTTGTCCTCAATTTTGTAAGATAATACCACATGAATATGAATGCTTTATTATATCTCGGGAAATAATCATTGATTCCTACCAAATTTGGCATGCAATCAGTACTACAGTAGGCCATGTACAATGTTATGCTATATTTTAAGAAGGCCAGTAACTTATTTTCATAACAATTGTCATGTAAACATTTTAGTACAGTATGCCATATCTACGAAACGATGAAACTTATTTCATCTTAACTTTGTATGGAGGCAGTGATGCATTCTGCATCCCTATATTTTATACGTCAGAACACACACTCTGGCGAAGCTCGCAGGCGGACGACCGCAATACGGATTAAGGGTTTTGTGGACGTGCCGGAAGAGTGACACCAGGAGCCTCGCAGCTGCAAAGGCGTGCTAACAAAGGTTTCTGCACGTGCAACTGTTCATGCACGTGCAGACGACATCCGGAGACAACGGAAGGCACCAGGGCGCGGACACAGCTGCATTTTGCAGCTGCCCAAGGGACACCGAGATCCCACCACCAGCTGCGTCTGTCCCGGGCTTGTACCGCAATAAACCATGAGAGCTTTTAGCGGGCGTGCGCGCAGAACGGGACAATAAACTTCCAGGCCAGAATCAAGGGACGACGCCAGGCCGGCTGCGGACCACAGGAGCAGCAGCCACGTGTTTTATGACCCAGGGGGACGACAAGCACCCCGGACCACGTGCAGAGACGGGGGAAGTTGAATATGGTGATGGACGCTACAAAACCACATGAAGGAGGGAGCAGTGGGGCAGTCAGTTGAGAGACGTCAAGTCAGTCAGTCGGGGGACCTGAAGCTAGGCGTCCAGGTCGGAGCCGAACGAAGCCAGTGCGATGAACGAGTCAGTCAAGTCAGTCGCAGATCGAGCAGTCAGTCAGTCAGTCGGAGCCAGTCGAGGATCGAGAATGCATCACGACGTTGACCTCAGTCGGAGGCCGTCAAACGGGACGTGTGGCGGGAAGAATCCGAGAAAAGTCAGTCAGACTTCGTCAAACGAGAAGGGTGTACCGGGAGCCGAGAGAAAACGAGTTCGCCAAATGCATCAAGACGTGGACCTCAGTCGGAGGCCGTCAAGCGGGACGTGCGGCGGGAAGAATCCGAGAAAAGCCAGTCCGACTTCGTCAAACGAAGAGTGCTGAGTGGACCCGGGAGGAGGGGTTCCGAGAGCAGGCGTCGGGACGCCCCACCAAGCGCCAGAGCAGTTCCAAGCCGCCAGCCGAGGGAAGACAGCGCAGCAGTGTCAGATAAGTAGTTCTACACCAAGTGTGAAGAATCTTCCCCCCCTCCCCCACGACGCCAATCGTGGCGTCAAACCATACGTAGCCTACATAGAAAAAGGGGAGGGGAGTTTGTCTCGTGAGTTCATGTACCAGTTCACTTGTTTAAGTAACAATAAAACTCGATTATGTGAACTCGCAAATTAAGTGTAATTTATCAGTAAATTAAACCTAGAGACAACATTGTCGACGTATTCCTACGCCCTATCACTGAGGGCTAGCATCAAGTGCTGGCGCCTCACGCCGCAGAGCAGATGCAATACCTACTTCCAAACTTCAGCATTTGGCAGGTATCAACAGTATTTATGCAAGCATCAAATGAGCTGGCCTAATACATGTACTTATTTTTCAGCCATTTTTTAAGATAGCCTCATACGAAAAATTAAGCATCTTTGCATTATTTTGGGAAAAGTTAACAGATACCCGCCAAATTCAGGCATCAAATTACTTTTGCAGTTCATCTAAGTTTATGTTGGTCAAATATTTTTAAAACCACAGACATGTAAATAATTTTTGGTTAGTATGCCACATGTTCGAAAAAATTTCGACCGAACCATATAGGTAGCAGTATTCATGACAAACATAGGATGTGTCAATACATAACCGTTTTGTTCTCTATTATTGAAGATTCCACCACATGAATAAATTGAGTTTTAAGGTCATGTGTCGGGGAGTAATCAACCAATTCCCACCGAATTTTCCACACAAGTATAACTTCAGTGAATCATGTAAATTTACATGATTTAAGCGGGTCAAGCTTTGTTTCAAAATCACTGCAAGTAGTATGCTTTGGTTCCTTCTGGCACAGGGTCCTGGGTCGGGCTCGGAGCTCCGACTGTCTGCTATATTGTTTCCTTTCGCTATCTTGTTTCTGGCGGCCATCTTGGATGACATTACAGTTTCCTTTTTTTGTTTTCGTCCGCCATATTGTTTCTGCCATCCATCATATTCTCCGCCATCTTGTTTCCACTTGTCTTTTGTTTACATTGGCTGTTACTAAGGAATGCGCAAGTCGTTTGACCACTATATTTATTTATGGATGGCGGCTAGAATGTGCTGGTGTCACTCTCGCTCGGATGCCATGTTGGTCCTAGAGTTGGCCGCTAGGAGCACGGTTTTAAGTTTTTTTACTATCCGAGATTTATGTAGACAGCAATAAATATTTTTTTCATATAGTCATAATTCTTTTTTAAGTAAATATTTTTTTCTTTTTGAGTATTTAGTTTTTAAATATATTGTTTCTTTTAGAAAATATTATGAAAAGGTGTACCTTATAAATAAAACACATTTTATCACATCTATGTAACTGGATTTTAGTTTGCGAGCATGCATGGATAGACAGGGCAGCCAACCTTGTCAAATCAATCATAAAAATTATATATCTAGGAACCGATTCAATTATAAATAATTACAGTTATTACATTTTATTATTTTTATGATTTGAAAAATGACAAAATATTAAAAAAACAGTATAATGTATTAAACATTTATTTTAAATGCAAAATTGGCTTATACAAGATTAATTATCAAAATTTTACACTTTCCCATGACACTTGGTAAGATTTAAAATAAGAAAAAATATTCATGTAGGAATGGGAATTTGAACCCACAACCTCACGAGCAGAAGTTGGTTACTCTAACCACTGAACTACTTAAGCAACGATAGGGTAGTTTTCTTAAAATATGTTATAAAACCTTCTAAACCAAGAGGCTGTCATTCCCTTGTACAATTACAGAAATGTTTAATGTATTAAACAAATTTTTGTTATATATTTTGTCAATGAAAGCATATATGGCTTATGACCACATTTATTGTAGAGGTTTTTCAGTTTAAATTCATCGTATTTACCATTTTTAAAACATTTTAAAAGCAAATGTTGTTTTAAAAACATTTCGTTATTTTCAGTCTGGTCTGAATCATATGTGCCTAGGCTCACATTGAATGTTTTTATAAACTCTTTTTAAATAATTATGGTGCAGACCACATTTTTTCGCAAGTCTACTTGTAAACAAGCGAATATGTACAGGTATTTAGGAAGGCGAATATAATTTGCGAACTCTTACGAGACGGGCTCGTGAAATTCAGTTTGCAAATATCATTTCTAGCTCCAAGAATGTATGTTAAGCCCTTTATAACCAAAGTGATTGGCCTGTATATTTGCTTCGTAGTGATATTTTTAACGAAAACAATTTATAACAGACTGGTTACAATATAAGGTTAATAAGAAAAAAAAATTTACTTTTTGTATTTAAAATTTATATAAATATATTATTACAAAAACTCTTAAAAATATTTATGTTCGTCCATGTAAAGTGTGCATACTTATACAAATCTCAGTCCATCGTTAAACATGAAACCAACTGTTCTGGAACTTATAATTTTTGTGTCGCCATGCAGTAAGCTTGAAAGCAAGATCCTTGCAGCAAAACCGACAACGATATGTCACTGAAAGTTCTGTAGACGATACACTAGTGGACCCAGATGGTTCGGCTGTCGTCATATCGGAAGGAGCAGGAACCTGGAATGAAGATGTCTTCGTGGAAAGATATGTTGCTTCTGGTGATGAATTCACAGGCTCGTTGTTCATACTGGTTGCAGTCGATTTTGCTAGAGGAGCCATTAGGATCGAAATTACCATCCATCACATCGCCGATGGTAGCTGTAAGAAATCTCTGTTGCAGAACCAACACTGTGACTTCGATGAATCCATAAGCAAAGGTATTTAATGCATTTGGGATTGATCATACATATATAAATTTCATGCAGTAGTGCTATGTGTTTTATGCAAAAATATATTGTAGCTGTAGCTGCAGGGATACGTTTTTTTCTGGTTGAGGTGACATCCAAAAAAGTCAATGGGGCTGCTGGTACCATGCCCATAGCAGTAAGCAATGGTGCTATTGTAATGAGCTCATCAAAATAAGTCTATGGCACTGCTGGTACCACACACGAAGAAGTCCATGGCATGGCCAAAGAGATGATATCCATCGTCGAAGAACTGAAGTAAGGAGACTACATACGATGATCTGGATGGGAGTCGCCCACGAACTGCATGTGGCTGCCATGTGCAACCACCGTCATCGCAAGGTCATAATTTGTGGGATGAATGTCCTTTTTCAAGCCGACCTCGTGGAGTAGTTACCGTATGCTCGGGTTAACAGGGGCTACAAATACACGATGACAGTCATCGATGCCTATAGAAAATTCACCTTGGCCAGGCCCATCAAATCGAAGAATGCACATTATTTCACCAATGCCATGGCGGATGTGTTGGAAGGAGGATGCATCCCGAACAATTTACAAACCTACCAGAGCAAGGAATAATACAATACAAAGTTCAAGGTCCTGATGAGGTAACATAACATAGATCATTATTCCATATACAGCAATCTCAAAGCATCTATCGTCATAAGCTTAAACAGAACTCTGAAGGGCAAGATGTGGAAGCATTTCGCAGCTAATGGCAGCTACAAGTGGTTTGAAGTACTGCCGAAATTCGTCTGCGAGTAAAATTATACAGTGTACTCGATCACTCACATGAAGCCTGAAATGTCAAGGACGAATCCCTGGTTCGGACAGTGTATGCAGTTCCAAAAAGGAAGGACCCACACAAGCCTAAAGCAAAAATCGGGCTCCCTGGTGTGCATTTCCAAACAGAACGGCATCTTCGAAAAAGTGCCCACAGCGAATTGGAGCCCTGAACTGTTTCATGTGTGATGTAAATGCAACTACGCTCAGAGGCAAATTCTGCACCAAGGAGATCCAGCCCACAAAGTTTCCAGACATGTATTTGAACGAGAAAGTGCTGAAACAAGTTAACATAAGGGTGAATATCAAGTGCTGGGGTTTCTCTCCCCATTACAATTCCTGGGTCGCTGAAGCAGATATCGAGAGGTGAACTTGCAGTGGAAGAGGTCGATATATATATATATATATATATATATATATATATATATACTTTTATTCAATGGCTAATGTGTTTCCTCATGTGGTAAAAGGAAGTATGTTGTGTTTAATTTATTTTAAAACTAGCTGTGCCGCGACTCTGCTCACATAGACCATAGAATTATTGTTGAGGTTTTTTTTTAAATAAAGTCCATGCTTTTTATACTTTTTCCTGACAATGTCTGCACTTCCTTTTCAATTTCAATGAGTGCAAGGTGAAATACTTCGTCATTAAATGTTGTTATGTAAATGCTTGCATGGAAATGTATAGTAACAAACTTATAGGAGGAAATAACTGTATTTGATAGTAGACATACACTGATCATAAACACAGAACAGAGCACTAACGATGTCATTTTTTGGTTCTAGAATAGCTCTTTTGCATTCTTTGTAGATCTGGGTAAACACTAGCAATCAGTTCCTTACAACTTTGCACCAAATTACTAAAATCCCCCGTTAGTGACACACAGCCCTCGGCATCTGTTTCTAACCACCCAACTCCAATTTTTAATAGTGTATCAGCGTAATTTCCTGTACCAACTTAATTGTAGAGGTGCACTCTCATATTTTTTGTCAAGCTGAATTTTTTGATTTTTGCCCATAAGCTTGACGACTTGAGACAGGCTTTGATTTAATCTGCAGGTCTGCCCCCGAGATATTTTTTCGGGATAAAAAGTAGCTTATGTCACTTCCGGCCCTCTAACTATCTCTGTACACAATCACTTCGATCTGTAGCTCCGTTGCGACATGAAAGAAGAACAAACAAACAAACACACTTCGGCATTTATAATATTAGTAAAGATTTCCCTGCTGCAGGTTTTTTTGCTGATATCTTCAGCATTGATGAGCAGTCCCAAACCAAATGATGGATGACCAACCCAAAATATATATCTGTAATGAAAAAAAATACTATGTAAATAAAACCAAATTATAAAATGCAATACATGACGTACACATTTAAATAATGCTTCTAAAATATACATTTAATTTTTTGAATACATATTTTCATAATTTTTGTACAAAAATATTTTTAAGAAAAGTAAAAAAAAATATTATTCTGGAATAATAAAGACAACACAAACTTACATTGTTTTCAATTATACATTTCTCCCTATACATATGATATTGCATATACATATTTTAAACACTTGTAGCAGAGCATGTTCCAACAGCCAAGTGGTCTAAGTTGTCTGCATGCCGATTCAATGTTAGGCAGTTTGATCCCACACTCCTCCAGGTGATATTTTAAGCTCCAAAATAAAAAAGTATCACCCCTAGTGGCCAACTCTATAACCAACATGGCGGGCGAGCAAGAGTGACACCAGCACATTTTAGCTGCTATCTCCATAAACAAATATGATGGTCGAACGACTCGTGCATCCCCTAGCAACAGCCGATATTAACAAAAGACAAGTGTAATTAATATGGTGGATGGCAGAAACAATATGGCGGACGGAAACAAGACGGCTACTGTGACATCATTCAAAATGGCGGATCTAAAATTGGCCGCTGGAAACAAGTTTGCGGATGGTCGGAGCACACGAGCCTGACCCTGAACCTTGTGCCAGAAGGAACCAAAACATACTACAACTGCAATGCAAATTATTTAAATAAGCTTGTTGTACGTATTAAATATTTTTTAACGAAATTCAACCACATTTTTATAACGACATAATAAGATATAAACATGTTCCTGAATTTTTGCAATTAGCATTTAACGCGTAATAAAAATTAAGCACTAAAGGATTAAAAAACTCGTATAATGTAAATTTGGTATAATCGTACATTGTCAGTAATTACTTTGAATCCAAAACTATGACACGAAAACGAAGAATGTAGAGGCCACTGTGGCTGGGCGGTTGGACTGCGCGCCTCCCACCAAGACGAACCGGGTTGAATCCCCGGCCGGTTCGCTCCGGATTTTCGCAAGTGGGAATCGTGCCGGACAATGCCGCTTGCCGCCGGGTTTTCGGGATCTCCCGTTCCTCCCGCCCTTTCATTCCAGCGCTGTTCCGTGTTCACCTCACTTCACCCTAGTCGGCTCTCAAGACATCGATGTTAAGAGCCGCCCAAATTTCTTCACTCACTCACGAAGAATGTATGCAAAAGAGATGAAGCCCAGCCTTAAGTATTAAGTTATTCAAACACAGAGGAGGCAAGTTTGTTGGCGTGTTGTGATGCGAGCGGACGCTCAGCGGCGGCAGCTGTCACGAGTAATCTGGTACAGTCATCTGGCTTCGGGTTCCGGGTTCCGGGTTCCAGGCTCGTCCGACGCCGTCACCCGCCCGGAGGGGAAAAACCAGAGCGTACCCCCGCAGCGAGTCCCGGAGTTTAATTACCGGTTATCCGTGATCAGTTCGCCCCGGCATGCTGTCATGCGTCTTGTAACGGACACGATACTAATCCCTGTCTCTGCCACTTATCAGTTTGTTTCTAGCTACGGAAGTTATTATGGAACTCTTTCTGCCGTCCAGATCTGATAAACGTTTAGTAAGAGCATTTTTAAATTAATTTGCATTTCAGGTTAGTCACCCAAATCTGTACATTTTAATTGCAGATTTGATTGAAGGGTTTTTCACGAGCGAGTGAAGAGATTTGGGCGGCTTTTAACATCGAGATCTTGAGAGCCGATGAGGGTGGAGTGAGTGAGTATGAAGCAGCATCGGAATGAATGAGCGGGGGGAAACGGGAGATCCCAGAGGAAACCCGCCGACCAGCGCCATTGTCCGGCACGATCCCCACTAGCGATAATTCCGTGTGAATCGGCCGGGGATTGAGCCCGATTCGCATTGATGGGAGGCGAGCAGTGTAACCGCTCAGCCACCGTGGCCCCTGGAGGGTTTCGTGATTATGCATTTGCGCGCACTGTTGAATTAATTCGTTTACGTTATAGGAAATTAAATCACTGCCTCTGGTCACCGCCATTGCATAATATTACATAAAAGCAAGGAAATTATAACAATATCAGACGGGGAACTTAACATAGCTGGTACGCATCTGTTCCATTTCGACATGTATGGCCATTACTGCCAACGTCTCAACCCTAAAATTTATAATATTTTTAAATACTAATATATAAGGCAGTAAGAAGATAATCTTTAAGTGTAAAAACATTTTTTTAATCAAATTAATTTTTTAATTTTTGATTTCAACTACTTTTAATTTTACAATTACAAACATTGTTATTTGCAAAATTACTGAGATTTCTCCAGGTACTTAAGAACTTCTAAGGTTGCCTGCAATAAATTATATTCTTTCAGTTGAATTAAATGCTAAGCTAATTCTGTATAATATAAAATCGAATTTGCTGAAACATGTGGTGACAGATAATAGAACAAAGTGACCACGTAAATTAATCAGAAAAAACAGTTATTTTAAGAAAGAGACTAATGACATATGTACTTAACTGAAAGTTCATAACTATTGTATTTGTCGCAACTTTTCGAAGAAAGTCCTTATATGTTTAGTAACAATCTCTTCGCAGCGCACAACTATTCCTGTAAATGAATTGGGATAGTGATAATATATGAGGATCCTTAGTTCATTTTAACAGCGCGTATTATCCAATTATTATTCTAAAAATATTGTGTGGATCGGAATTTTCTAGGAAGATGAAACATATGCTGTACAAAAGCTAACAGCATTAAAAGGAGAAAAATTGTATTCATTTTGAATAAATGTTTTATTTTAAGTGAATAAACAGAGTTGGGATAATGATCTACAAAGTTACACAATGCCCGAAAAATTTGCTTCGTAAAATTAACTTAATCCTGCACACGTATTATCCAACTAAGTAATAATAAATATCTCATAGGAGGAGTGCATGTACAGTATCATCCAAAATCACGTCACTTAACGAATGTTATCGTTAGGCAGCCAGCTTCCTTGTGAAGACGTGACATGCAAGAAAATCCTAAGATGGAATGCAGTGATTAGAATACATGGGATAATTCCGAGAGTACCTGTCGGGTGGGTAGCTTCTGTCAAAGTCTACTAGTTGCGAAAATTATAATTTGCCCCTTCCCCCCTTTTTAAACAACCCCTGATAATGATGCTGGACAGAAGAAGTGAAAACATAAAAATTGCCCGTTTTTTTTCGTCAGGAGGACATCAAGGCAGAGGCCACGGTGGCTGAGCAGTTAGACTGCTCGCCTCCGACCAAGGCGAACCGGGTTCAATACCCGGCCGGATCACTCAGGATTTTCGCAAGTGAGAATCGTGCCGGACGATGCCGCTGGTCAGCGGGTTTTCTCGGGGATCTCCCGTTTACCCCGCTCTTTCATTCCGGCGCTGCTCCAGTCTCACCTCACTTCACCCTCATCGGCTCTCAAGACCTCGATGTTAAGAGCCGTCCAAATCTCTTCACTCATTCACTGACATCAAGGCAGTCTATATTTATTTAAAAGAATGCTGGTACTTAATTTATATATAAAGCTGGAACAAAAATTCTAATTGATATGTTACCACAAAGGAGAACAAGTTAATAAAAAGAGTTTCCAAATTGATTGGAGAGTTATCTTAAGAAACAACAGATAAATGGATGTGAATCGTTGCTTTTAAAATTTGTTTATTTGCTAACAATTTGGGATATGATATTTATCGTATGCTATTAAGTTTCACCTGCGTTAGCCTAGGGCTAGACTGAAAGTAAATTTCACAGTAATGTGCAGTTCCAAGCTTGCGTTTATCCAAGCATGCTAAAATCTCAATTTTTTATGTTTCCGAGTGATTTGTAACATGTATAACTAGATAAAACATTTATATAAGCTGCCTGAAGTGTACACTGAAATTGTAATATGGAAACATAATTATTCTGCCTAACGCCACAACTCGATAGCGTAAAGTACTAAAAAAGCAAATACTCACACAAATCATATTATTAATTTTTTTTCATGAATTATAAGTATATATCCTTACATTTAAATACACAATCTCTTAAAGAAGGGAATAAATAGCTTTCCTGTACAAAATTTAAACAAACTTCTGATGACTACAAATTTTCACGACACGTATCCAAATGTTTATATTTCTTCGATGATTAATTTATGGACTTCTGCTGCAAACGTTTAGCAGGACGGTCTTTTTCAGCACTTGTGAGAGTTAAAAATGATTTGCGTTTGTCGCAAGCTCAACAAGGCTTGCTACAACTTGNCAGCACTTGTGAGAGTTAAAAATGATTTGCGTTTGTCGCAAGCTCAACAAGGCTTGCTACAACTTGCTGTGCTTTGCAATTGAAAATTATTGAACTGTGAATCTGGACTATGAATGGGTTATAAACAAATTCGCAAGTGAAATAAACCAGACGTAAACCACTTATGTGTTAGTTACACGTTTTTGAATGTTATTTAGCAAATTGTAAATAAATGTGTTTTATGACATATTTGTTTGTGTAGTTATATACTAGAATTGGTGCTCATAGCAGAAGAGGGGGAGGGGAACGTAAAATATTCCCTTGGGCCCATAGGTGTGATGTAGTTAAATTCGGCCCTGATTATTACAATTTTATATAGTGACTCACCACAAGCAGCGGCGGCTTTCCAAAATATTACTCCGAGAGTAAAGTAACAGTAAGTAATAGCTGAGGAAAGAAAAAGTAAACGTGGATTTGGAAACAGTATGACGTCAATAACATGCTGTTTTTACAATATTGTACTCATTAAGACACCAATAGATATTTGTCACTTTCCCTCAAATTATTTATTTTCCAAAAAAATAAATTTTTGACGTAAATAGCTTTACTTACCATAAAATAATCATAAATATTACGTCTAAAATGCAGCATTTATACAAGTTAACTTTTAAATAAAAATACGAATTTTCTCAATCGTAATTTATAATTTTCCCGTGTGTGTCTGTAACCAGAATGTCCAAATTTCCTTTCAATTTGTTTAATTCTACTAAACTTCCCGGAAATTATAATTTACTCTTCGCTACTCACTAAAATATTGCGTTTAAACCTTTTGCTCTTGCAAGATGCCCTGAGTAATAATCACCCTGAAGTTTTGGGATACCTACTGCCAAGAGTGAGTAAAATTTTTACTCATAGTGTTTGGGGATAGCCAAATAGAAAAGTTTACTCGCAGAGTAACGTTTTGGAACGCCGTCTAGCGGGGCAGCTCCCACGCTAACTGAAAAGTTAGGGGGCGACTGCCCCTTTTTCCCCCTCCCCAAAATTAATTTTCCATGGTGTCATTAATTAAATGATTGGATCATACGTAGAGGCTGTTCACGGTTAAATAAGCACTTTTGAAATCAACCTTAGGAAATTTTTACTGTCCCTACTTGCATATATTTTTATGGGTACACTGACTAGTATGCGTCCGGTAAAGTTGGCAACGACGGAGGGAGAGTAATTTCCTGGTTTTTAAGCTGAATTGAAAGTGTTATGTAAACATTTGTGAATTCTGAAAATATTTATTTTGCTGTTAGTCTTTTTAACGTATATAAGTGTAAGGATAAATAAATTTATAACATATTTACTTATCTAAAAAAATGTTTTGTTTAATTTTATTGAAGAGCTGAATAAAGTGATTAGGCTGATGACTATGTTAATTTTACATATCGCTGAAGAGTACCCAATGTGCATACAAGTAGATCTTGAGCAAGACTTTAAAATGTTCTCAGTTTACCGCTAACAGCCAATATTACCTTTTCATGTATGTAATTGAGATTGTTGTGAGTTAGTGTGAAGAGAACTGGGCGCCTCTTAGCATCGAGGTCTTGGGAGCCGATGAGGGTGTAGCGGGGTGAGTACAGAGCAGCGTCGGAATAAAGAGATGGGGGATACGGGAGATCCCCGAGAAAACCCGCCGACCTGTGACATCATCCGGCACGATTCCCACATGAGAAAATCCGGGAGCGACCCCGCCGGAAATCGACCCCGATTCACCTAGGTGGGAGGCGAGTAGTCTAACCACAACACTACCACTACCGCTTGCGACCCGAGAACAAATTGACAATAAGGGTTGCGGTCTTTAAAAAAAAAAAAAAAAAGTAAACCGGTTGGGCATCGCTGCTTCATGACATTCCAGCGAAAAGCGACTTCGACAAGGGCAGGGCAGGGCGTCAGTTTGAGGCAAGCCCGCCAACGCCCACGCGTGAATAGTGTAAAGGAAGGAGGGGGAGGTGAAAGGTCGTCGCGACGGGACGAATATTAATTAACCGGCGGCCTCCATTANAGGGGACCGATACCGAGGTTAAACATACGTCCCGCCCGCGCCTTCAATTAATTCCGCCGCACCGCGACGCAGGTTTGAGCGACGCGAAGGTTTCGCCCCTTGCCCGCTATCTTGACAGGTTCCGACAACCGCGGTAACATTCCAAGGCTGCAGGCTCGCGCTGTTTGTGTTACACTGCAGCCTGTTGGTGGCTAATTGGCCGCTTTTGAGGTACATATTAAAAAAAAAAACAGTTATCTTCCACAACTGGGGCCGCGGTGGTGTAGTGGTCAGACTACTCGCCTCTCACCGGGTTCGATTCCAGGCTGGGTCGCTCCCGAATTTTTGCATGTGGGAATCGTACCGGACTATGTATGCCGCTGTTCGGCGGGTTTTCTCGGGAGTCTCCCGTTTTCCCCCTCTCTTACATTCCAGCGCTGTTACATACTCACCTTGCTTCGCCCTCACGGTCTCTGAAGATATTACGAGCCACCCAAATCTCTTCAATCATTTTTTCCAAAACTGTTTTCATTTTAACACTATCTATATTTCCTAGCTTTTAAAATTTGACGCATTTATATAACCACTTTTTAATTTGAGCCCTATACGCAAGGAAGTCACGTTTAGGAATCTGCTTCTAAAAAAAAAATACTTGGCTGAAAAACACAGCTCCACCATAAAATACGTGAATGAACATGATAAACTTATAAACACTTTTTATTTAGTTCGCTGTTGTTTCAGGGGAACGTGAATATGTTGCGGCCTTTAACACAGCAGGTCATTATGTAACGACCATTCATCGGTACACGTGATGAGCTCTCAGGGGACGAAGACATGGCCAAAGCAATAAGGAAAGGCCAATGACATTTTCAACTCTTCGTACAGACACACAGATATTTCACGTCTAGCTTGTTGCAAGCGATAATTTTGCTACATAATCTCGTAGTCTTGAAAATGTTAACCTCTAAGTGATCCACGGTAAACTGAGCACTTTTGCAACATTAACATTGCCATGGTCCTTATTACTTTATTCATCTGTCGGTAAAGTGAAAGCGTAAAGTTATTAGAAAAGTAAATACTTTGTAAAGTTAGAATTCTTAACCTTAAGTGCATAAAAAAAAAACAGAAAGCAAAATAAATAATTTTAGTATTAGACGAAGTACCAGGAAAATAAATATGTACATTTGCAGTTGTTTTACACAACCATAAAAATTTCAGAACACACTGCAGTAAAAAAAAACTAAATCTAAATGTAAATCTAAAAGAAATTGTAAACATGATTGACATAGCTTATAAAAGAATATACAAACTTTTTAAACTATCAATCAAGTCAATGCTGACAGTAAAGCTATAACCAATTTTGTTATAAAAAGCTATAATAATATCACAATAATTAGTAGACAAGGAAAAAAAGCTTAAAATTATCTCCACAAAAAATCCGGCCACACGCAAATAGAACAAGGAAGACATGTCCTCCTTTTGCCGAACAGGAAAAAGAGGTCACCTTTTCCTTCTACGACAGTTGTAGGTTTTCCCGACGGAGTGGATTAAAGCTAGTTTTACTATCGAAAAATTATGCGTTAAGAATTACGCAGTAACCACAGTTCTCGAACACGAACTACGTCTTATGTATTTACGCTTCACAACACATATGATAATTCTTAAGTCCAGCAAATAAAAACTTGCAACATCTTTGTCCGCTTTACTTTTCTTCCTAATCTAGCTTCGTAAAACACAACACTATTTAAGAATATCGCACTTCAAAGCCGACATTTTCTAGCAAAGAAACTTATTTTTGTAAACAAATATAATGATAAACATGTTCCCACCAACGCATTTTTAATATTTTTTTATACTTACATTAATATCAATAACATTTTCCCGCCAATAACAACGACTGCTCTGTTCTGATTGGTCGTCGCCTCAAAAGTTTCACGTAAGATATAAATTATAGCTATGTCTTTTAATGGTTAAGGAAATCCCAAAAACGCACATGACTTGCTAAGTACCATTGGAAACTAATACATAAGAAAACACACTTTCATTTCTCCTGCACACGTCTTAACGCATAATTTAAATCTTAATTTTTCTTTTCTAAACCCAGCTTATTGCCTCAACCTTCAGTCCGGTATTTTACCATACAGTTGAATTTCTTCACGGTGAAATTCCTATACTTTGGTCGCAAACGGCCTGACTGTAAAGGAGTCGAACCCACCAACCCGCCTCCCAGGCCAGCACCATAAAACGCCATTGCCTGTGATTCAAGCATTGCCTGGAAGGAAGATACCACTTTCGGTAAAGCGGGCATTGGGATCACCCAAGAGTTTCCCACTTTCGTTAACCTCGAACTTCGAGGTTATCCAGTGGTACGACGAGGAGGAAATGGGTTTCCTCAACCCCTTAGTTTACGAATTCACTTTTTCGATACAGGTTTTACGAAAGAGGGGCCACGGTGGCTGAGCGGATAGCCTGCACTCCTCCCACCAAGGTGAAACGGGCTCAAATTCCCGGCCGGTTGACTCCCGGATTTTCGCAAGAGTGAGTCTTGCCGGACGACGCCGCGGAAGGCAATGGTAATCCACGGCGGTATCATCCTGCCTAGTTGTCTTGGCCACGACGCGGACTCCATTCCCACGTGGTGTCCTTGCCTTGGTTCCGACCAAACTTCCGGTTGCTAACCTCCACGCACTTTGAAAAGAAGACATTTTTTGGTCTGACAAGTTTTTACGTATTTCTTGTATAGGCTACTCACAGCAAAGTTAGCACATATTAAAGCCCTCTCATTTGGAATAATAGCTGTAGCCTTATACGTTAACTTTAGAGTGCAGTGAAATATATACACTGTGTTTATTAATTACATGGCAAAATTTATTTTTAAAAAGTGGCGGAAGGATAAAATATTGGTGATAAGTAAAAAAGTAACTTGGGCCTCAAAAGTGCTCACTTTACGCTGAACAGGCTATAGTAACTTACACAATTGAACGTGTGGAAATAATTTCTGCTGGCCAATGGCACCAACAGCAACCGATATTAACATTTTGGTATGCTAGCATATTATCATTGACCAGGAAAAAAACGCCTACGGAAATGGTGCTAGTTTCAAACCTTGCACAGCTCCAACCATGACATTACGTATTTGTTTGCAACATGTCAAGTATATTCGGGATAACATGTCAAGAGATTAAACTAGGAGTGGCTATCTGAGAAAACATATTCTCGGTATAGGCTGTCACTGTTACTTCCAACTTTTCTGAAGCCCTGCTAAAATTACACTTCCAGGATAGTCCTCTGCGTCATGTAACAAAGTTCAACCCCTTATAAACAAGAAGTTACTGATGTTAATAATAATCATGCTTTTCTCAACATTTGTGGAATTATTTTTATATAAGTTCTTAAAAGCTGAGTTGGTAGGTAGGAGTTTACTTCTCTTTGAAAGCAGTAACGTTAGAAATGAAACCATAAACGTATGCAACAACAGTGAGACAATTACAAATACACACGTGCCTTACTCGAGGCTTTGAACCCAGAAAACCTCGTACAATAAGCTAGCGTGAAATGCACTGAATTATGGAGGTCGGATTTGGTGGATCAATTTCGGATTTAATCAGTATAATGTTTGGAATAATAGGGTTTACCAACAGAAAATATTTAGGAAACCTTTATTTTGAAAATAAGTGACTGAGCAACTTAAAACGTGTAAGTTTGCATGGCCTACCGTGGCGCTAATTGCGTGAAGAATTTGGCGGACATCAGTTGTTTGGTCCCTAAGATATGCCATAAAAAACTTTATTTTCTTATTTGATACTATCGTACAAAATGGCCAAAAAATGAGTCTATATACGATGCTTCTACTGTATACTGTATACATACAAACTTTGGGTGGATGTGTTTAATTGTTTAATATATGTGTGCAAACTTATCTAAATTATTTATAAAGCTGCCATTTTGAACATAGATGTCTCACCCAATTAAATCATGGCAGTTTACATAGCCTTCTGTAGCATTTACGGTGTGCACAATTTAAAACAAATTAGTTGAAATGCTCCAGTGTAACATTTGGTGGAAATCGGTTGTATGGAGGACAATAAAGGAATGTAGCAGCACATTCGATGATTGTATACTGCCAATATACAAAGTTTAGTTAAAATAGATTACATAGCTTCAAAGATATTGCTCACAAAACTTAAATTGTTTTAATAGCCACCATTCTGAAAATAAACTTATTATACTTAAAAAATACAAATTATAATATAGCCAACCACAGTACATCTCTGCCAAATTTTGTAATAATGGGTTAATTTTTTCCCGAGATATGAGATAAAAACTTTATTTTCTATTGGTGGAACTATCACACAAAATGACAGAGAAAAGAGGCCCTGCATATACATTTTTAATGGTTGTAATAGGCAGTGCTAGCATGCAAAGTTAAGTTTCAATTTGTTTCGTTACACCACCTGTTACACCACCTGCTACAGTACTCTTTGTTTACCAAATTTGGTGGGTGTATGGCCATTGTTTCTCGAGATATTAGATAAAAAATGTATTTATTCGTGTGTCACTATCTTTTAAAATTGAGGACAAAGATGCTCTGTGTAGATGCAGTTGATAGTTGTAACTTGTAATATATACAGTCAGCATACAAAATTAAGTTGGAATTGATTACATGGTTTAGACGATATAGCATTCTAAGCTAAAAAAAAAAAAAGGCTATATGGCCGCCATTTTGAAAACAAGTGTCTTGCATGCTTCTATATTATCACTTAACACCATATGTATCAGTACTACTTGTTTGCCACCAAATTTTGGTAGGAATCTGTTAATATTTTTTGCCGAGATATGAATAATAATTTTATTTATACGTATGATGCTAGCTTTCAAAATGGGCAAGAAAAGTTATTATGTGCTAGTATATATGATTCATGTAACAGATAGCTTCAGTATAAAAAAATTTGGTCGAAATTGTTTAATTGGTATGGTAAATATAACAAATAAACCTTCAAAATGTGTATGCCCACCATTTTTAAAATATGTACCCAATAAATTTCAATCAATTACATTTACTTCGCCTATCATAGTATTTCGAACCTGCCAAATTTGGTGAGGATTGTTTCAATAGTTTTTGAGATATAATATAAGATATTTATTTATTTATTTGGTACTATTTTCCAAAATAGCCCACAAACAACAATATACAGCTCAAAATTAAATGCATAAGTGATGCTCTGCTAGCATACGAAATTTGGTTTTAATCGGTTTAATAGTTGCCAAGATATGACTAGAGACCGGAAAAAATCGCGAGTTCAATGACCTGCAGGCTAGACTCTACAGTCTCATGTACAAATATGCCGACATCAACTACACACATTGGTTGCTTGCTGTCACAGTGGAAGGCGACGATTGGACCAGCATTCTCCAGGAAGTGTTAAATACGGCGTGGGCCAATGAATTAAGTTATATAAACACATGTGTTTTGAATTCTAGCTTATCCTAAAATGATTCAGCGAATTCTTCAGGTCTCTAGATATAACATATCAACCCAAATATTAAAATGGCCTAAACTTTGAAAGTAAGGGTCTTACGTGGTCGGAAAATATAAAAGCCAGGTGTCCTTACTAATTATTATGTGTTTACCAAGTTTGGTGAAATGCGGTTCACGCGTTCAAAAATTGAAAAGGGAACATCCTCACACACGCGCGCGCACACACACATACAGGAAAGTGATCTCATAAGCCTTTCTTCCCTTCGGAAAGTAGGCTAAAAACTACACTAAAGAGACAACGCGCACTCATTTTAATCACATTTTGCAGAAGAACTATTTCTTACTAGGTATTACCAACACACACAATTTCTCCATGTTTTTGTTCATATTGATTATAAGTGAAATTTTATAATATGTAAATAGAATGTAGGTAAAGGTTTAATTTAATTAAAAAAACTTACTTTAATGGTAACCTGTAATGCATATAGGTATGTACAATGTAACATATTTAGGAAATAACCAAACACGTGGTACACGGGGTGATTTTCCAAAGGTTTGATTCAAAAAGTGTGAAGACTATACAAGCGGCTGCTTCATCTCTTTATTATTAAGTACTCCGTGACAATACACTGTCAGGTAGTCATTTTGCTGGCGTGTATAGTTGGAGTTCGTTGCATAAGCGTTGTGTTTTCCATAGTAGCAATTAGGTTTTAAAATATAATTCTAATGGTAACGTGACAGTTAAAATATTTTCATAAGTAAAAAAATTAAGTATTAAAGACACATGTTTTTTGCGTATAGCTTGAAAATCACCGGAAACTAATACCACGAGAAGCTGGGGTGGCAACTTAACAGTGATGTTACAACATGTCATTCCAAACGAATCGGATAAGGGTTGTTGCAATTCCACGTGTGTGATTTTAGCAGTCGCAATCATCAAAGTCCTTTGCAAATACTTTTGGTACACTTCTCTCAGTCTGTGGCATAGAATGAGTTCTTAGGGGCCAATCCCAGATTTATATTGTGATAAAATTGCAGTAGGCCTGGTATTATTATGGTATAATTCTCACAGATATTCTGTTTTGGACAGGTAAAATATACCCTTTTTTCTCGTCCACTTGCCGTGGTTCTTTTGTCTGCATGATAAGAAGGCCATAACATAAGTGAAGATAAAATGGTTTGGTAGGGAGTTGGCTAAGTCACCATACCATAATGTTAGGATATTTTTAATATGAAACCTCACAGAAACACTACTGAAAAGAAAAAAAGAATGTCGTTTACTGTAATAATACTTTTATAAAAAGTTTCCAAACATCCGTGTCTCGCTTTCGGGACAAATGTCTTATACGCTGTTACTTAATATTCAAGTTCCGCGTAAACATTAAGTAAATCACCTCTGCATTAATCTAGCTTTTTAATTAGTACGTGGTTCTAAGCAGTAGGTCGGCCTTGAGATGTCAATTCCCATTTATTTGTAATATATTTTGTATAAAATTATTGTACAAAGTAAATGGGCATTTTATTAACCGCTACCTGCCGATATTCAAACTACTACATAATTGGTGTATCACAACTCCAGTGACAATCATTAATTTATTATTCGGTTTCACTGTAACAGTACATGAATAACTCATGTATAGTCGTTTCGTGGTTATTTTCAACTTTCCTGAAGGCCTGCTTGAGTTCTACTTTAAGGTTATTCCTCCTTACCATTTAAACAAATTTCAACCAAAATGAGAAAATTACACCTAAGTACAACGCACTGTATTCCTGGGCACTGTTCAATACTATTTTGCACGAGAACTATTTTTTTCTTTGCTAGCAATTACCAACATTAATATTTTCTATCTGTTATTATTCACATTACTTATAAACGAAATATTGTATTTTATAGATAAACTATAAGTAAAGGTTCAGTTTAACGGGGCCGCAGTGGTGTAGTGGCTATACCGCCCGCCTCCCATCTAGGCGAACCGGGTTCGATTCCTGGCGGTGTTGCTCCTGGATTTTCACGGGCTTTCTCGGGGATCTCCCGTTTTCCCCGCCCCTTTATTCCTGCGGTACTCCATACTCACCTCACCTCACTTCACCTTCATGTGATCTTAAGACTTCGATGTTAAGAGCCGCCAAAATCTCTCCAATTCTCTCCAAAACCAAAAATAAGATACTTAAGCTGACCAAAATATAAAACGCTTGTGATACACGACATATTTAGGAAACAACCAAACATGTCATTGATGGGGTGGATTTTCACTGGTTTGATTAAAAAAAGTGTGAAGATACTGTGTATTGACTGTACAAAATACAGCCTCTCTAGATGCATCCTCCCTCGCATTTTCACATTTATTTCCAATAGGTGACGTTACAATTAAAAAAAACAAATATCTCGAGCGGAGAGCACGTTCCAGCCAGGAGAACTTACAGCTTCAGGACTCTGAAGCCACGCCCGCGTAGATTTCCCGGTATTCTCGTGGAGGATTTATCCCGGTATCATGCTCGGGCTGGTAGCCCTGCTCCCTAGATCCTGCTTTCTCGCGACCCCGCGGGAAGCCCTGGATCCCCGCTGGACTACCTCGCAGTAAACATGCCTTGGCGCGGCCGCCCCCGCGAATGGTGATCGCTTGTGGGGAATGAGCAGTGACGTCACGTGCCCGTGGACGAGGTGGTTGATAACGCCTCGCGAGGCGCCACGACGCCACTGCATGCTCGTGTTCCTGCGCGTCCCGGCGGGAATTCCGATCACTCGGGTTCTCGTCAATGCCACGTTTCCATATTTCTTTTTATAACTGCCGCTTCCGTTGAATTGAAAGGCAATCCGCCCTGCGTATAATTGTACAACGGAAGAAGTTGTGGAGAGTGGAGAGATTTTGGCTACTCTTAACATCGAGATCTTGACAGCCGATGAGGATGAAGCGAGGTGAGTATGGGACAGCCCCGGATGGTTACGGCGTCGGAAACGGGAGATCCCCGGATTGTTACGGCGTCGGAAACGGGAGATCCCCGAGAAAACCCGCCGATCACACGCTTCGTCTGGCACGATTCCCACGCGCGAAAATCCGGGAGCGACCCCACCCCCCGGGAATCGAACCCGTTTGACCTAGGCGATGAGACTATCATATACACCACCACAACCCCTTTCCACGAAACAATATTAATTATTCTGTAAAACATTGTTATTTAAACTGTAGCGACAATGATATATCTTTTCTGAACAGATTGCTGTATTATAACCACAACACCCGCGAAGCTTGTTTAGATTATTTTCCATCGTCACCACAGTGCTACCCTACGGCCAGACGTGACCTTGAGAAATTTTTTTACTAAGGAGGCCCCTTAATGGCCACAAAAAAATTTGTTATTTTATATTTGTACCATATACCGTTCCATTTGTAAACATTATCTGGATCTACTGTTTCCTCAGATAAAATGTTTTTATATGGCATATTTTTTGGCTAAATGACATGTCAAAGTCGAAGTTTTACGGTTTTTTCAACGTACAAATAAAATAAACCAAACTGTTTGCAGAAAATTTAACAAGGGAAGCTGAAAGTTCTTGCCTTTATTAACTTCAAGGCATGCTTACCAAATGTCGTGTTGCAAAAATTCATGGACAGCCACAATGCAAGAATTTCCTTGTTTTCAGAAGGTTTTTTTTAAATTACGAAAACATTTTCTTGTACGATTTTACAGACGGCTTTTAATAGATCTTGGTATCTTATATCAGTGTGAATTATCTAATTTCTGCACGTAAGTTGGTTTCCATTATTTGTATATTTCTAATGCAGTAAAATATGCGATTTTGACATATTTTTAAGGTGGGTGTACCAATGGTGGCCCGTGTCCGCAAGGTGTGGGCCCACTATGTGATTCCGATAGTAGTTGTGACAAATACCACCAGATGTCTCCTGCTTCGTCTACGGTGTCCCGATCTAGTGTAGAATGCAATAAGTGGAAACGTGAGTCGAAAGCCAGCCATGTAGATAGTGTTTTGTTATCTCTGGTCGAGTAGAAGATCGTAATAAATATAGGTAAGTATAAAAGTAAACATATATTCTTGTGTGCTTTCTGAAATCCATGAGCTTTAGAAAATATAAAGCATGTTCAATGTTCTTTGAAATATATTTACGTGACAGGCATAATTATGTAACGAAATGTGCTTTTCTACTAGGTTTCTGAAGTGGCCATAGTGGGCCACCTTGGGAACCTAGTGGGCTACCTTAAGAGCAGGTCAATTTCTTTAACTACGCAAATGGTTAAAGGTGTTATATGTGTTACATTTTGTTTTGTTAAATTTTACATAAATATGTTGTAATTTAATTCTTTGAAAGAGACAAAACAATATAAAATTATTTTAATTGCAAAACTATTGTCATAAGAAGAAACCTTTTATTATACCTCTTTAATTTTTGCTTTGTGCTAAGTAAATGTTGGGAAGAAAATCACCCTACTAACAGAACTCCCGTGGACATAAAATACATAATCATGAAAACTATAACGTAACTATTTATTACATGATTACGTTTCAGATCAAGATGGCAAGAAGTAAGGCAAATTGACTCTAAAACAGCTAACTCAAGCCATGGATGCAGTTTTGAAGGAAAAAATGGCAGTAGGGAGGGCAGATGAGATTTTTGATGCTCCAAGAAGAACACTCAGGAACCACCTAACATCTGGAAACTCTAAAACGGTCACAAGTAGGCCACCTGTTTTGTCAGTCGATCAGGAAATAGAGCTTAACAGGAGAATTCGTACATTTGCAGATTTAGGAATGCCTATAACACCCAAAGTCCTTAACCGAACAGTGTATAATTTTTGTTCTATGAATAACATAAAGCATCCATTCAACATACAATTGGGGTCAGCTTGTAGAAAATGGCTCAGGTTGTTTCTGCGAAGGCACCCTGGTGTTGCCAGAAGGAAATCTCAGAATTTTAATCCGGCAAGGGCAAATAAATATAATAGATTTATTGTTAACGATCATTTTGAAAAGTTGAAAAATGTCATGATAGAATTGAATTTAATGCAGAATCCTCAATGTAAATACAATGTCAACGAAAAGCGAAATAGACTTTGTTTAGACAAACCTTAAGTTGTTTTGGCTCGAAAAGGGGCAAGACGTGTGCGTAACATAGTTTCAAAATATGGTGAAAATGTTACCATCGTCTCGTGTGGTAATTATTTGGGGCATGTTATCACCCCAGTAATCCTCTAAAAAGGCGATCATTTGAGACCAGAATGGCGCGACAACTTAATACCTAGGAGTAAATCTTTATGACCACAAAAGGCTCTATGAATGCACAGACCTTTGTGAAGAGGCTTTCTCATTTTACAGAAAACCAAAACCCCTAGACCTGTACTTTTAATTTTTGATGGTGCATCTTCACATTTGGATGCATATTGTACATGCAGCAGACGCTCATTATATCACGTTGTTTTGCCTTCCTAGTAATACGACGCATGAACTACAACCAATGGATAAAGGCGTTTTTAAATCATATGAAGTACATTGGGATAATGAGGTAACGGCGTTTTGGACACAGCATGCACATAGCACAGCTACAGACATAGAAGAAGTGAGTGTTGACAGGAAGATAAGGAGAAGTCAATTCGGGAAGCTTTTCTCACGAGCGTGGACGAAGTCTGCTAAACATTCCCATGTTCCCTCGGGTTTTCAAGCAACTGGTATCTTCCCATTTGGCCCTTCTGTGATTGCAAATGAAGCTTTTCCACCTATCGAACTCGCTCGCAGACCTGAAGACAGCACGGATGCAGTCGACTGTGATCCAGAAAGACAAACGAACCGCTGAGTTCTTGGTCGAGTCAACCACAGCGTTCAGCATATAATGAAGTGAAACGATATGCATCACAACAAACAGCAAAGAAACCCCGGAAGAAGACGCCAGTATCCCAAGATAGTGACAGATAAATTTTCTATGGTGTTCTCTTCATGACTCAGCCTCAGAAAATTTAGTTATCACTGGTTCTGAAAGAGATATTATTCAAAGAATATCATCGCCATCGTTGTCTGATATACTCCATACACCTAAAGCTCCTGCAAAGAAAAGTGTAAAGCTAAGGAAAAAAAAAAGCTATCAACTACCGTGCCCAGAAGGTTGTGGCAAGTC
Organism: Clitarchus hookeri; assembly: GCA_002778355.1. NCBI lineage: Eukaryota > Metazoa > Arthropoda > Insecta > Phasmatodea > Phasmatidae > Clitarchus > Clitarchus hookeri. The sequence goes on from NQII01000896.1 coordinate 557,382, forward strand.
TGTTTCAATCCAAAACTCCTATCGAGGCTACAGAAGAATCACTGGCAAACAAAAAGATTGCAGAAAAACAACAGAGACGTCAGGTGTCAGCGGCAGAAAACGTTCACAAAAAAAAAGTAAGAAGGAGGAACAGAAGAAACAAGAGTCTGGGGCATTTGAAGTTCGGCCATCTACCAGTCGGTTGCAAACAACAAAACCAGCTAAAGATGGCTGGTATTGCCATTCATGTAAATTAGATCAAGTAGTTGGCATGTGACTATGTAATCAATGCATGAGATATGTTCATGAGGACTGCGAATGCTTAACATGCAAACACAAAATTCTAAATTTCATGTGCTCTTTTTTCTAAGATTCTGATTAAATTTGTTAAATTTAATTTAAAGGGCTCTTTTAAATTTTTTGTTTCATTTTAATACATCTTAATAATAAGTATATGAAGGATTGAATTTTAATTTGTAAGCATGATATTTTCTTTGAAGATGTACGGGTGCCTATAACTTCCAAAGTAGTTTCCTCGATTTTAATATGTTTTTAGAATGTCTGTACGGATATTTAGTGCTAAGGTTTTTTATCCACATTAATTCATAACACATTATAATCTGTGTTCCTTTGTAACATATCTGTGTGGTTAATCAACCTGGGCACATATGGCACACATGCAACATTTTACAAAAACGTAAAAAAAAATTGGAAAATTAAAAAAAAAAAAAATCATTGTGGTTGCTTGTAGCTATGTCTGGGTTAAAGTACACTTTTCCAAAACTTGGAAAATTTTGAATAGCACAAGGAAATTTGAAAAATTCCGCAAAAATTAATTGTGGTCACCATTTGTACACCTACCTTATGCAAAAAAAAAATGTTACGCCCAAATTTTTTCTTTGCTAAGAAATTGTAATTACTGATAATGTCTAATAGTTGAACAGTACGTGGTACGAATATTAAATATAATTTTTTTTTCGTGGCCAACCCTTTAAGCGTCGACGAGATTATCTCAAATCAATATACTGTGCATCCTCTGTATGCGTCGTACGTAGAGTATTCCACTGTGTCACTCTGGACCAGTGCGTCCGTATCTCTAGAATGCCTGAAATTCCGACTCCTGCATACACTTCGCCGACAGATGCTTACTGACATCTGTAGAAGTAAGTGTTATGCGTTGCGCCAATGAGACCATGTGTCTCTCTTTCTCCCTCTGTCAAAAATATACGTTTAGGAATCGCCTTTAAAGATTTCTCCTGCAGGTTGCTTTACATCGGTCTATAAATAGGAGCATGTACACGTAATTTTTTAAAACTGTAAGTGGAACTGAACTATTTAACAGTTTAATGTGATGCGTGCGGCATGTGTTCGTACATAATAAAAGTAGAGTAACAAGTCTCGCAAATGTAGATATCGCGGTTATGTGTAGTTTAGGATACGTGACATTTCACACTTTATGAATATTTAATCAAGTTAAAGGCTGTTCACGGTAAACTGAGCCCTTTTGAAAGCCATGCTTAGAATCTACTCGTGTGCGCATTGTGTATTATTTCCCCATACACTGCCATGACCCTGATTACTTCATTCATACGTGGGTCAAGTGAAATCGTAAAATTATTCAGAAAATGATGTTTTACAAATTTGCTCATTTTTACACGTATTAAAAACCCGAAAGCAGAAATGAATCGTTTCAGTATTCTCAAATATTTAAGCAAACACTTTAAATTCAGCGTTAAGACATGGGGCTGCTTTCTCCTCCGTCGTTACCAACTTTACTGGGTGCATGCCAGTCAGTGTGCCTATCAAAACATATGCATGTAGGGGCAGTGACATTTTCCCTAGGTTGATTTCGGAAGTGCTCGTTTTACCGTGAACCGCCTATATGAACTCGGAAGAAGCCTTTTTCCACTCCAACATTTAATAATTCAGGAGTATAAATACTGAGGTTTAAAGTGACTATTGGGAAAAAGCGATCCCGGATGTGACGCATGGAAAGAGTAAAACAAGAGAGAGAGAGAGAGAAAGAGAGAGAAGTTCTCGTTGTCTTCGTCCGACGTCGCCGACTTCTGCCGCGAAAACAGAACCAGATCAAATTCGCCGTCCAAGGCCGGGGACTCGGCAACTCGCGTTTCAAGTTCCGGCACGATACCAATCAGGATCCGTTCCGTCCCGATCGCTGTATTATCTGGATGACTCGGCAAACTCAATCCTGTCACAGTCCCCCCTCCCCCTTTGCTCTTCATAAGCTCCTTCTGCGCGCACCAGGTCGTCGGATTGTTTTTTTTTTCCCCCTTCATAGCTCAGATTCTTCCGCAATAGCCCCGCCGTAATCTCAGGGACACTGGGTCAGTTCCTTGTGACGACGGTCTATCGTGGACTTAGGAGCCGTTTCCTCTCCTTGATGCTTCCGTACGTGCCTCGGCAAGGTCATGACCTGTCAGTTTGTACAGGCTGTCCAGGGTAAAACGAGCATTTTTTTTTTTAAGGCTGTGCTATTGTTTTCCTTTCAAACTATTTCTATTTTTCTTACACTTTTTTTAAAATATACATTGCCATGTGATTAATAAACACAGCGTATTTACTTCACTGCTTTTTAAAAGTTAACGTCTGAGGCTGCAATAAAACATATTTATTAGTGATTAACGTACGTTGGGAGGGCCTTAAAAAGTGCTCGCTTTGCCGTGAATAGCCTATAAGCTTGCGTCGACAAAGGGAAATAAAAGTTATTTCATCCTCTGCGATCGTCTCATTTAATCTGTACGACAGATAATGGCACCAAAACTATAGTCTACTAGCTTTTACCCGCGGCTTCCCTCGCGTGGTTATAGTAACAAACTTATAGGGAGAAATAACGGCATTTGTTAGTAGACAGACACTGATCATAAACACAGAACACTAACGATGTCATTTTTTGGTTCTAGAATCGCTCTTTTACATAGCCACTGGTCGTCATTTATATTTCTTTGTAGATCTGGGTAAACTCTAGCAATCAGTTCCGTATCACACTGCACCAAATTACTAAAATCCCCCGTTAGTGACACACACCCCTCGGCATCTGTTTCTAACCACCCACCTCCAATTTTTAATAGTGTATCTGCACAATGTCCTGTATCAACGTCATTGTAGAGGTGCACTCTCATATTTGTCATCACGCTGAATTTCTTGACATTTGCCCATAAGCTTGACGACTTGAGACAGGGTTTGATTTAATCTGCAGGTGTTCCCCTCTGAATCACCGGTAGAGTTTGGCGGAAGTCACTAACCAGTAATACAACATTCCTCCCTTAATGTCTTTATTGTTCCGTTTATACTGTAGAGTTCGGTTTAGGGCTTCTATAGCTTTTTTTTTTGTGTGGCATTGTGCTTTCGTCTCACACTAACAACTTACATTGACGCAGCGTTGTACCCCAAGTGCTATGTTTACTATTTTTATTTCCTGAGGTAATGAGAGATTTTTTCGGGATAAAAAGTATTCTATGTCACTTCCTGGCCGTTCAACTATCTCTCTACAAAAAATCACGCCGATCCGTTGCCCCGTTGCGACGTGAAAGGACAAACAAAAAACCAACAAACACACTTTCACATTTATAATATTAGTTAGGATTCGCGGTTTCTTAACACTTTTTGAATCTAACCTTTGAAAGATCACCTTATCTATGACATGTTTGGTTATTTCCTAAATATGTTATGTATCACAAGCGTTTTATACTTCTGTTACCGTCTTAATACGTTGCTTTTTGGTTAATTAAACTTTTACGTATATTTTATCTATAAATTAATGTGAATAAAAACAGGGAGTAAACAGTTGTAATGGTTATTCTTAGTAATAAACAGTTCTTACACGAAATATTATGTAACTGAGTGCTGAAGAACGCTGTGCGTTGTTCTTCTGGTGTAATTTTCTAGCCTTAGTAAGCTTTGTTTGCGTGAGACGGAAGAATATCCTGGAAGTAGAACTTAAGTAAGGCTTCCGGGACATCGGAAGTAACCGCGAAGGACTATAGTTTGTAAGCTTGCGGGAACAAGGGAAATTCAAGTAATTTCATCCACTGCGATAATCCCATTTTATGTATACGACAATAATGGCACCACTGTTGTCAATAACACATTTACGCCAGCCTAGTTTTATTATAGTTGCGCATACTCTATATAAACTCGGACGTGTATCGCAGCTTCAATTTATACTCGGATTTGCCACCTGAAAAGTTCTTCTACCACACCAGAGTTCTCGAAGGACTTAGGAAATTTTTTTGCGTGCAGCTCTTTTGATGGTGTTATTCCGGACGTCCCATCCAACTGAATTACATTAACAGTTTGTGGCGGACCTAACAAGGCGAGATATGCATGCCTTATTTTATCGCAGTGCTTTCAAGGTCGTTGCTGGAGTGACAAATATCACCCTCATCAATATGCCAGTTCAATTTTCTTCCCGAGATGCCGTCAAGTTTGAAATTTGTTGTAGTTCAGCAGTTCAGCGACCCACTAAACACCCATCCCACTTTGAAATTATTCATTCAATCAACGTTCGCCGGCGGTTATTGCAGAGCACTCCGTGCAGCGTTCGTTGGTTGGTTTAAAACATTTCAAAGCCTTCATAGGTTTCCTATTTGTCCCCACAGTAAGTCACGAGTCGTATTTAATTATGTCTCTCATTTTTCGAGAGGAGTTATCTCACAGCATCTTCTAAATAATTCTGGGCATTAATGTTCGAAAATGTCAAAAAGTTGTTTTTTAACCTAAAACAATAGCTAATACACCAAAAAAGATAGCTACTGGCTACTGGGAGAGAGAAGAAATGGTGGATTGCGAAACCAACTGATATGACCACTCATTTGAAAATATTGTGCATGTATTATCGGCATTGACTCAGTGGAGGAGCGGTTGAATGGTAGGAGCGACACTATAATGCACTTCAAGAGTAATGAACGGTCTTCTCGATTATTTGACTGTAGCTGCCGGGCATTTAACACTTCCAATAAGTGACCTATATACAAACTGCTGACCAAGGAGTGCTTTAATAATCTTAATTGTACGCTGTGCCTTTAATGTGGAAATTTCCATTCGCAGTTAAGACTATTTATTCCTTTCGTTCAAAAGGGGTTATGGCAGCCGCATCATTACTAAAATACTCTATTGACTGGTCCCGAAATTTAAGACCGCCTTAAGCAGCACCCTAAGTGTATGAAAACGCAGTTTTTTTTTTCGCTCGTTTGACCTGCTTACAAATGATGTTTGTAAGCAGCGGGCTGTCATACAAATATGATTTCCTAAGTAGTTTAATCGTGAGTTTTTCTGTAAAATTGGAATAAAGGCTGTTCACGGCAAAGAAAGCTGTTTTGAAATCGACATTTGAAAACAAAATACTGTCCATAACAACATATATGCTATAGTACACACTTATACGCAGGCCCTTATTCAAGTTGGTAGAGAATGAATAAAATTAGTTCCAATATTTGACGTTGTGTTGAAAGTGTAATATGTAATTTGTTTGGCTATTGGAGGCAGTCTTTCTTATTTAGTCCACATGTGAATATGAATTTGCATTTTATTAACAAATTGACTTGCCTGAAATTTTCATTGTTTCGTTTAAGTGACGTATGAATAAAGTGAGACAGTCCATGGTAATGTTAATCTTCATATAGCGGAAGGATACAAAAGTATATTGTAAGCACGGATTTCAAAAGTGCTTAATTATAGGCTATTCTCGATTATATTAGCAATTTTGTAATCAGCCTTTGAAAAATGTCACTGCCCCAACCTAAATAGGGCCTATATCTACTTTAATGCACACACTGAGAGACATGCGCCCAGTAAAGTTGGTAACGACGGTGGGGCAGTAGTAATGTTGAATTAAAATTGTCGGGTTAACATTTGTAAATTTAGAAGCGATTTTTTTTTGCTTTTTTTTTTAAATGCGTATGGTTAAGAGTTACCATATTTGTATAATATTCACTCGTATGATAATGTTCCAGTTTCATGTGAGCGACGCATTAATAAAGTGATGAGGTCCACGGCTATGCTAATTTTTTACATGTGGTGTAAGAATAAACAGTGTGCAACCGAGTAGATGTCAAGCACGGCTTTCAAAAGCGCTCAGTTTACCGTGAATAGCAAATAAACGCGAGTAACATATACTTACAGATTCTTTTAGTGGTTCGTAAAAAATGTCTTGTGTCTCATACATAGGCGCAGTTGATATTTCGCGAAAAGATTTCGAGACAAGATACAGTCCAAAGCACTGTAGGGTCGTCCAGTTTCTTTTGTCGGCTAAAAAAAGGTTCTGGCCCGTGTTAACCGTTTGCGCACGAATCACGAAGGTTCAGTGTCGGAGTTACTTAGTCCTGAGTGGCTTGGTCAAAGACGGACACGGCACCAGCAGCCAATTGGAAGTGTAACAACAGCTGAGGTGTGTATATAGTATTGAAGTCTACTGTGTGCTCCGATTTTGACACGAAAAGTCACTGGCCCTGCTCATACACATACGGCAGCGCAGTCAGGCAGTTGGTATTTGGCCGGAAGTATTTACGCATCGTCCAAGGAGAGTTCTGCAAATTCAACTGCTCGAAGGAAAGAGTCAGAAATTCTTGTGCGCGTAACGAATTTTTATTCCTTATTTACGGAATTCTCCACGGGTGCGGTCATATCTAGCAGGGCGTCGACGGCAAGACGGCGCCTGCTCCCAGCGTAGCCAACTTCTAAGAAATCAAGATCCGCTTTGTATGAAAAGCGCTGCCAACAGTCGAACCCCTACTGCGTATCGCGTCCGTACACGACGTTACTCCTGCCATGGGCAACTGAACTTTCCGGTTTCGTCATCTCATCTTAGTTTGCATAAGTGGTTTCTGAGCTATTTTGCAATCATCTGGCAGTTCTAGGAGCTAAGCCGTTGCCGTGGCAACAACGTAATTGACCGGCTTTGACACTTGGCGTTTACTTAACGCTGCGAAACTTACACTGAAGATTAGGTAAACTGATTTTCCTCTTCCGGAAATGTCCTCAACATCGGCCCACGGTACCTTCGTGGTTTCTTTAGCTTTTGTTTTCAACACAGAAACTTTTATTTTATATTTAAAATATTAAGCGTAAATCGAATGTATCCTTGTTTATAGTAAAATTTTATCAGAGGGACTTTACTGATATCTGGAAAAAAAAAACCGTAAGTTTGGTAAACAATGAGCTAAGCATAGTCCAGGTAAGGTTTATTCTACTCAGGTTTGCAAGCTCAATGCTAAACGTTTGTCAACAAAAAAATTTTTTTGCCGCCATGTAGCACTGATGATGTATCTATTCCGGATTTTCTTCGTTTGGCATGTAAACAAATGGGATAGTTCAAATTTTCATGAAATAAATATATATATTTTTTTAAGTCTTCCTCTGTGTATTATGTTGCAGCCAAGGTAAATAATAAACTTCGTTCTTCGAAATTAAATTAAACGTGACAACAAAATCGAAAAATTACTTTTAATGGCAGCCATGTCTATTTTACTATTAAATTATTAATGATATTTACTTAAGTGAGCGTGTTTACTAAAGTTTGATTCCAAACATTTTTTATTCTACTTTTTACTATTGTACCAGCATTAAAGGGCGTAAATAATTGGTACAAAATAAAGTAAATACATAATATTTTTGCACGAGCAATGATATACCATATTTCGAACCAAACACGAACTTTTACATACACACACACACACATTATATAATTTGTCCATTTAGCGCCAGCTCAAACGCGACCTTTTCGGAACAGCAACGCACCTTGCGGCAGAAATTTTCCCTTTGCCGAACTCTTCCGACCTGCGTAGGGGCCACGGTGGCCGAGCGGTTAGACTGCTCGCCTCGCACCAAGGCGAACCGTGTTCAATCCCCAGCCGGGTCGCTCCAGGATTTTCGCACGTGGGAATCGTGCCGGATGATCCCGCTGCTCGGCGGGTTTTTATCGAGTATCTCCCGTTTCCGCCGCCCTTGAATTCCGGCGCTGTTCCATACTCACATCAAACACCCTCATCGACTCTCAAGACCTCGCTGTTGAGAGTCACCCAAAAAATGTTCACCACTCTTGATTCATTCCAACCGGAGTGGACTAAACCTCAGTCCATGTCACGTGGTTCTGATATCAGCAGTTCACTCTCCGATCTAGGAAGCGGTTACTGCGAAACTGGCGTACGCCCGTTACTCTGTATTTCCTCTATTATGCAAACTTCGTTGGGGGTTGTAGTTGTCAACCAAAGCTGAACATATTTGCTGTGATATCGACTCGCGTCGACCAGGATGTGTGTGAGCTGAATGCGGGAAAACGAGTGATTTTGACATGCTTATGACATGCATTCTCGCATTCAAACAGCTTCCCAGATTTCGTAAAATTACCAGGTAAAAGCCTTATATTTTTAAAAGAATGACATAATTTTTTTGAGCAGCAGTCTGACACATCTGAGTGTGTCAGAATTAATAATTATTTTATTTAGGAAAATATCGTATTTTTTTTCTTTATATATAAATTTATTATATATATATATATATATATATATATATATTTCTTTATAATATACTCAAAGGCATCGAATATATTCAATGCCTTTGAGTGTATGTATAATATAGACCACTCTTCCATTGCAAGCCCTTCACAAACGAACTTTAAACTGATGACATGAAATTTATATTAGTGATTTCTAAAACGTTAAAAACAGATAAAATGTCACAATATTTAAAATTGTCAGTTTCGTTTCTTATGTAATATTGCGGCGACTGACGTTTTTACTTGAATAGGATATTTCAAACACCGACAGTTTATTTTCAAGTATGACACTTATGTTATAAAGTACAAGTTTGATTGTTGTAATCAGAAGGAATTTGAGTGCAATATTATTTATTCTAAATTTTGTGGTATCTGAGCAAGTTTCATGATGTTTGGTTGTTATTTTCAGTTATACCGTTTGCAAGTTTATAAAGCCATTGCCAGCGACGCGTACGTTTTGAACAGTGAGGAAAGCGGGAAATTTTTTTTAGCAGCAATTATGAACGGACGTTTTTAAGTTTTTAGTGTTGTATTTTATGTGTAATCTGCTTGTTTATACACTTCAAGATCCCTAGTGACCTTACTAGGTGGGCCAAGTTATACAAGAGGCCCGAAGCAGTAAATAAATATTGATTTTATATCCTTCCCAGCACCGCATATAACGGTTATATTTGTAAAACAGACTGGGATTGCCGCATCTGTTCAACGAATTGAAAACTATTTTATTTTATTGATCTATTAAGAACACTTAATTATTTGTGTAAAGAATTTATAATTTTCGCACCTTTGCCCAGACTGTGTTAAAAACTCGTGTGATAATCTGTTAAGGTAACGGGATTTTTTTTTTCGAAGAAATTTTTCGAACTTTGAATATTATTAATTTAATGTGGGAAAAAGTTTTGTTAAAATCTTTAGAACGATATTTTCATGTTACACTCAACCCAGGCATCCCAAACGACATTTCAATACAATACATTTAAATTCGAAAATTTTGGGATTTCATTTTATTTTTAACATCGCCAATGAAAACATTGAATTGAATATTTGACACCTGAATCCAAGTGTATTTCTTTATGTTGAGGGTATATCCCAGCAAAGTATTGATCTTTTGAATTGTGTATATTTGTCAACAAAATGGTTCATGTGTCGGTATACTGTTCGTTGTCTGTCTTTCTAAAGGATAAATTTTAATGAGTGCTAAACACAACACTTCACCAACTGAGTTGATCCAGTGTACGTACAAAGTAAAGTCGTACACGCACACAACAAAAATTGTCAGAAAAGTACGATTTAAGTTGTCTATGCAAGGAGAAATTATATACTCTGTAACGCTGGAAAATATGTTGCTTTAACTCACTTATTTAAATTTAAAACAAAATTATAATATTAAGTTTTCTTAGTCTAAAGTTAAGAGCACTTCCATTCTCGATGCTCCAGAAAGCACATTTTGTACATTCGGTGAATTGTGCTGGCGGTAAATGGACATTATGTAATGTGTGTGTGTGTGTGTGTGTAAAAGTTCGTGTTTGGTTCGAAATATGGTATATCATTGCTCGCGCCAATATATTATGTATTAACTAGATTTTGTACCTATTATTTAAGCCATTCAATGCTGTTACAATAGTAAATTTTTGTTAAGCAATACCCTTATAATAAAATACACTGATTGAAAAAAAAAATTAAATTGTAATAACGCTTGAAAATATTTTTAATAATGAATATTAATTATACTAATTTCAGTTGTAAAAATGACCATTTTCGTAGCTGTATTGAATTAGTTATTAAAAATATTTCCAAACATTTTTATAAATTTTTTATTACAAACAATAAGAGTTATTTTGACGATGCTGCTTGATGAAGGGGGTTTTTTTGCAAAATGTTCTTTGTCAAGCATCAAGAGATGAAATACGTCTTAATTTCAATGATAACATTTAAACAAGTGAATTCTATTTTTTTTTTTTTTCAGTTTTACAAAATATATTTTTTCTTCTTTCATTTGGAACTTAAATTATATTTGGTGGCAATTTTTATATTCCGTGTACTTCTTTTTTAATGAACTCTGCACACGCAGTGAACATTTTCTGTACTCATTACAAATAGGCTCCTTCGAAACTAGTTTCTAAAGATTTTTTTGTAACTCTACAGCTGAAATAATGTGTATTTGCATCACGTTATTTTAGAAAAAAACACAAAATTGTTTATGCAGCTCTGTGTTTATAATAAACTTGAAGTGTACAATTCGTGCTTGTCAAATTTNTAATTTCAGTTGTAAAAATGACCATTTTCGTAGCTGTATTGAATTAGTTATTAAAAATATTTCCAAACATTTTTACAAATTTTTTATTACAAACAATAATAGTTATTTTGACGATGCTGCTTGATGAAGGGGGTTTTTTTGCAAAATGTTCTTTGTCAAGCATCAAGAGATGAAATACGTCTTAATTTCAATGATAACATTTAAACAAGTGAATTCAATTTTTTTTTTTTTTTCAGTTTTACAAAATATATTTTTTCTTCTTTCATTTGGAACTTAAATTATATTTGGTGGCAATTTTTATATTCCGTGTACTTTTTTTTTAATGAACTCTGCACACGCAGTGAACATTTTCTGTACTCATTACAAATAGGCTCCTTCGAAACTAGTTTCTAAAGATTTTTTTGTAACTCTACAGCTGAAATAATGTGTATTTGCATCACGTTATTTTAGAAAAAAAAACACAAAATTGTTTATGCAGCTCTGTGTTTATAATAAACTTGAAGTGTACAATTCGTGCTTGTCAAATTTNAAAAAAACACAAAATTGTTTATGCAGCTCTGTGTTTATAATAAACTTGAAGTGTACAATTCGTGCTTGTCAAATTTCAACATTACTTTTCCACATTCCACACCAAGGTTTTGTGACATTTACTCTAGTTTATTTGTAGTGTTACAGCAATAAAATTGATGACTAGTAATTTCCATACAATTCCTTGTACAAATACAAAAAATAAAAAGCGAGTGTGTTAAACAGTCGGGCACGGTGCTTCGATGTAAGCCAGTTTAATTCTTCTTTAAGGGGACTATGCAGTTGTGCGTTCAAGGTTAAGAAGCAGGGGAACGATACGGGCGACACTAACACGCACCCCTAGCGCCTCCTGGCCCCTACGCGCAAGTCGTTCAGTGGATTCGTCGAAACGCTGCACTGTACAAATTAGATCTGCGACAGTGAAACTTTATTACACGCGATGGAAGCCCACAAATTAAGCTATGTGAGTATTATCGTACTTTTCTCCTACCGCTTAAGGAAGCTGCATATGCAAGCTTCGCGAATTTTTTTTTNAGCTATGTGAGTATTATCGTACTTTTCTCCTACCGCTTAAGGAAGCTGCATATGCAAGCTTCGCGAATTTTTTTTTCCCGTGAATACGCTTAATACGATAAAAGTAAAAGGATAAGGACATATGTATATATATATATTACCGATTTCCGGCATAAAGTCGTATTTCCAGGTCCTTTATTTACCGAGATAGGCGTTTTCGCGCAAACCACGATTTCACAGAAAATGTTTCAGTGCAGAGTCCTCTTAAGTGTGTTCCGCATGTTTCCATTCGCGAAGTAGCAAGGGGAAGAAAAAAACAGCGCAGCATATCTGAGATTTCTGTTCAAGAGAGCGTGTCCCCGCAGAACGCACGGAATCGTGTTCAGGAGCGCTAATGATATACAGCGAGTCGCGGCTGTAAATCTTTCGAGCTCCGCTGCTTCCAAATTCCTTTTTCCTACCACTTCCGCGGTAATTATCCCCCAAACCGCTGTCACGCCAACCACCCCTGCAAGTACCCGATGTTAAGTCCCCCCTCCCTGCCCCCTCTCATGATCCTGTTTCAAGGACCGCCGAGCGTGAAAAAGAAGCTAACACTTGCATGCTATGATGATGGCNTATATAGTCTATTCGCGGTTTCTACACACTTTCTGAATCAAACCTTTGAAAAATCACCCCATGTGTGATGTGTTTCCTAGATATGCCATGAATAATAAGCGTTTTATACATTGTGTTAACATAAAAGTACGTTATGTTTGATTGAATTGAACAATTACATGTAATTTATATATAGATTATATTATTTCAATTGTGATTAATATGAATAAAACAGTGAGAAAATAGGTATGTTGGTAACGCCTAGCATAATAAATAGTTCTCGTACAAAATATTATTCCATTGAGCGTGTGCGCTGTCGCTTTGGTGTAATTTTGTAGACTCGGTTAAGCTTTGTTTGCGTGAGCCGGAGGAATATCNTGAGCGTGTGCGCTGTCGCTTTGGTGTAATTTTGTAGACTCGGTTAAGCTTTGTTTGCGTGAGCCGGAGGAATATCCTCGGAGTAGAACTTAAGCAAGGCTTCAGAAAAGTTGGAAGACACTGTTTATTGACTATCGCATCAGTACCACAGTACAATAGTGTCACACTTCAAAATATGCGAATGTAGTGTTGTATTAACAAAATTCCTTACTCTGGCACGTTGTCACGCTACATTATCCCAAGCAAAAGTTTAACCGTCAGTATTTAATTTGTGAAACTGCTGCATATTTTAAATATTTTATTAAAGCATATTGTAAGGATATTTATTAAGAAAATAAGATTTTTCGAGTCTTAACACTGTTGAACAGAGTTATAGATATTACAGAGTTATATTGCTTGTTGCAGCAACTATCCGAATATTGCTAAATTAGTTTTTTATTTTGCAACTGTGTGTTCCGCAGTGGCTGTTTAGGAACTGTACACGTATGTTTCATGTATACATCCATACATATGTCTGTAGTTTTAAATGCATATACGTATCTAAGCCTATGGTAANGACCATCTAAATGTAACTAATATAATAGTTAAACATATCAACAGAACTGTCTGTTTTGGTCTCTTCTCTGTGTATGTATGCAGTTATGCGTGTGCTATATTTATATATATTGAAACACAAGAATTGTCTTCACAGTTTTTAAAGTATTCTCGTAGATTACTCCATTTATTATTCTTTGATTCTGGCAATGCTCCTTTTACTACAATTCCTCTCCGTCCAACAGCCATATTGCTGCAGTGGCGAGGACAAAAAATTACAGCCCCACTCCACCAAATCCACATAAACTTACGAGTCGGTTCCATGCATGCTTCTTTCTTGACGCTATCTGATTCAACTGCTTTGCGGACTTTGTGATCACGAGAAGTAAAGAAAAATGGTTTATTTCACGGAACTGGGTATGGCGATGAAATCGCCCCGACGTCGCTTAAATCAAGTGTCACACGTGGCCACCCTATCAGCAACGCAATTTTTGTATATTTTATTATTCAACGAACCATTTTGTTTCTTGTTCGTGTTTTTAATTTCGCCATAAAGAAACATTGCTGCTGATTTTGAATTCAAGAACTCCATTAGACTAAACACGGGAAACGCCAGCCGATTGGTATGTGCGTTGACTTGCACGTACGCCATTGAGGCCAAGGCACAATTGACTTAAGCATTTCACAAGCAAAATTATAACGACAAGAACAAACACAACGCAACACAGCCATACCGACCTGGCTCAGGGCCGGATTTCTCACGTTGCCGCCTGTATGCCTGTGAAAAAGTGCCGCCCCTCCCCAATCTGTTATATGTTTTTAATTTTTTTTTTATTCCATTATTTCAAGATCTACAGCAACGATACCAGGTGCATCATCATGACTTAAATTATCTCTTTAATATGTTGTAAATACTTTCGTTTAACAAAGTGACTGATGTCGCATGCAGTATCGCACTCTCTTTCTCTAGTTTATGTCAGCCATTTTCCTTCTCTATCAATGTATGCAATATCTAGGCTTCATATTCTCTCCATTGTATACAGAGCAATGCATAGCATATCGGGATATTAGCTATATGCGGTGTGCGAAATTGGCGATATGCAATGTTGGCGATGAACGGTGTTGGCGATGTGCGGTGCTGGCGATGACAGATTTTTCCTATGTCTATAAATATGAGTGCTCTCAGCTCACCTGGTGGTTGAATCGAGAAATTAACGCCACCTACGTGTTTAAAATATAATCGAACATGGAGGGCGCCGACAGCGCCACCTATTCTTAAAAACACAAACAAATCGGGCTGCCACCTGCCTCCAGCAATGTATAAACAAATGACAAACGAAAAATCAAGATAGCATCCTCCAGCAATGTATAAAAAAATGTCAAACCAAAAAATCCAAGATGGCATCCTCCAGCAATGTATAAACAAATGACAGACAAAACTAAGACGGCGTCCTCCAGTAATAAATAAACAAATGACAGACGAAAGAACAAGATGGCTGCTCACGATAGAATGAGTATACGTCAGGGGTGGTGGGTGGGGGGAGTCGTAAGAAAGGTGGGTGTTTTTAAATACATTTTTAATAACTTTTAAATAATAATTTCATTACTTCAATATTTATTTTTAAATTTAATTTTTTGCATTTTTTTAAATTTATTTTTGGGGGTTTTCAAGGTCAAAGGTCACCTTAGTCACGGTTAAAGGTAAAGATCAAGGTCACCATGATCCAACATGGTGCACAAGATGGCCGCCGGGAGCCGAAATGAGATAGCACGAACAGTTCCGACGCTCCGAGCCCACAGCCCCTTGCGCCAAAGTCGTCATAATCATTCTACTGTGGCGTTGGCGATGTGCGGTGTTGGCGATGTCAATATGACCGATATTTGCGAAGTTGCGTTGTATCACCGTCTTATTTCCAATACTCTTTGGCAGATTTATATCGTAGTACATATACAAATTTGGTGAACATGCTTCGTAACTAGGTTGAACAGTGGATATCGTACAGCCCTTCTGATCACCAAAGAAAAAAAAAAACCAGGCAAAATGTTTGACTTTCCCAGCGGTGGGAGAAGTGTGGCAGCACGCAGCACGGCTCGGCGGGGACGCGCCTTACAAGCCAACCGCGCGCGTGTTTTCTAAGAGAAGCCGTAAGCTGGACACTCCATATTAAAAACACAACTGGGATGGAGGGCGAGCGAGCTGGCGAGTCCTCAAGCGGGATCAGGAATTGTGCGCCCCGCTCCTCCTGCTGCGACACCGAGCTGCACTCCCCGGAGCCGACGTCCCTGGCTCGAGTGTCTCCCTATCGCCGCCGAGGTGCTCGAGACGAAGGCGCCGTGCCAGCTCGTGTGGCAAACTCTCTGCAACAAAAAAAAAACACCACGTGGACTCCACCTGAGCGTCTTTTATTATT
Source organism: Clitarchus hookeri (assembly GCA_002778355.1). Taxonomy (NCBI): domain Eukaryota; kingdom Metazoa; phylum Arthropoda; class Insecta; order Phasmatodea; family Phasmatidae; genus Clitarchus; species Clitarchus hookeri. Next base: position 573,091 of record NQII01000896.1, read on the forward strand.
ATGAGGACGTTACACGTGCTAGTACGTTGGCATATTTTCACCTGTATTTCCGATATCGTATAATAATAAATATTATTATTTATTGTTCTTATTATTATATTTTTACAGCAAGTTAAATTGCCTGCTGTGGCCTTAATAGCTAGGCACTTACAGAGACACATACGAATACAATAAAACACAAACAGGGAAACCAAGAACACACCTACACGAGTACAAGTGCTGGCTCGCGCAATAAAGTGAAATTATTGGATAACAACTAGAATTTTACACATTAATAAATATTTGATCAGTCAGATAATACACAAGAAAGAAGTAAAATTGCCTATTTTACAACATTGTCCATTTGAACACTATACAGTCTGACATATTTATAATAATAATGCTTACTAAAAATAAGAATATTGATCAAGTATTTTTGTACTGTCCAACATTCTGCGGCTTACAAATGGAGATGATATAAGATAATAACACGATTTTACGCCCCACGTAATACATGTAGTATGACAACTTGCGGCATGGTGGCGAGACAATTAATATACATATTATACGTAATAAATACACATAAATAAGAAACTAATTGGCAGGGCGGAAATTGAACATTTGGTGTTCTACACTATGAAACACAGGGTCATGGTAGATTTTTTTTTTTCCAAATGAGCCCACATGTACCTACGTGTTAGGCACATTGCTTTCCAAAATACTTGTTCAGCGGTCAGTGGGGAAGGTACATTACGTTAAGTGTTCGTATTGCAGTGCTCTGAGCCCTGGTAATATTTTGCGTCCCTCCAGAATGTAAAAATAAAATTAAACAATTTGTTAAAAATTGTGCTTCTAATAGATTCCTCGAGTACTGTGATATTTACTTACTCAGCACGTGGAGAAAAAAGAATGTTATTTATTAACTAGTCTTGCTTTCGTACTTATCGTACGATAATCGAAGTATTTGTTAAAGTTGTTTGTTCTTCCGGATTTCGCCAGTGTTGTGCACGCGTGTGCATTGACTGTTCACGGTTAAAACTTTTGAAATCAACCTTTGAAAAATGTCACTGCGCCTACCTAATTTAACGTGCGAACTGGCTGTCATGTGCCCAGTAAAGTTGGTAACGACTGAAGTAAAGTAGTTCTATGTCTTAACTTTGAATTAAAATGTATTAGGTAAATATTTGTGGATACTGAAATAAGATCTTCGTTAGTGGTTTTTTTTTAATAACCGTAAGTGTGTAAATTAGGAATATTTTTAAAATTCCCTTTTCATATAATTTTATAGTTTAACTTGACCGACGCATGAGTAAAGTGATCAGGCTCATATCAATTTTACATGAATGGTGTAGTAATACACAACGTGCGTAGTACAAGTAGATCTTAAGTAGAACTTTCAAAAGAACTGAATTTAGCTTGAACAGCATATAAAACGCCACGTGGTCTAATCTCGGTTTCTTAGCACTTTTTGAATCAAACTTTTGAAAAATCACTCCATGTATGACGTATTTGGTTGTTTCTTAAATATGTTTAATATGCCGTGTACCATAAGAGTTTTACACATTTGTTGAAATAAAACTTCCGTNTTGAATCAAACTTTTGAAAAATCACTCCATGTATGACGTATTTGGTTGTTTCTTAAATATGTTTAATATGCCGTGTCCATAAGAGTTTTACACATTTGTTGAAATAAAACTTCCTTATATTTGGTTAAATTGAAATTGTATTTATTTTTATCTGTAAACTATGGTGTTTCATTCATAAACAATATGGATAAAAGCAGAGAGAGAAAAAAGTGTGTAGGTCATGCCTAGCAATAAATAGTTCTTACGTAAAATGTTATTAAACTGAGGTGCGTCGTCCCTTTGGTGTAACTTTCTACACTGTTAAAAAAAATCCTCACTCATTTTACGGAAGACTGCTCGTAACATTTCCCCAGAAATCATTGTAAACTCTCCGTAAAATTACGGACACGTTGCTTTTCAAAAACGGACTTTCGTAGATTTCACAGAAATTCCCGTGAAATCACGAAAAAAATTCCGTAAATTTATTCGTCAGTTTTCTGTCCTTCGTGTTTTTTAAACCGTTCACCTGCATTCTCCTTGCACCATTACAGGCGTAATTGTGGTATTTGATGTAACGACTTGAGCAGCTTTTTAAGTGTCAGTTAAAGTTTGCGTAGTTAAAGTACTGCTAAATGTTACAGACGCCTGATGCTATTTCTTATGTTTCAAGGAATATTTCTAAGTGGCGTAGATATCGTGACTGCCGCAGAAACTGACTTTCTGGTAACAGTGGCGAAGAAAAATTCGTGTAGACTCGACATTGTTCATTACCGGAACCTGAAGCGAATAGGAAATATGGAGACTTTCCGTACATAGTATTTACGGAGCCCATCTCCGTTTTTCGTCTTTACGGATTACGTTTCCGTATATTTACTGTTGTACATTTCCGTTAAGGTGTGGAAATTTTTAACATTGTAGAATTAGTTAAGCTTCGTTTGCATGAGGCGGAGGAATATCCTTGAAGTACATCTTCAGCAGAGCTTCAGAAAAGTTGGAAGTAACTGTAGAGCTGTGAAGGCAAGTGGGCCAGTGATGAACATTTTTCCCCGCGCAGCTGGCGAGATCTGCGTGGCCAAGGCGAACGAGGGGTGGCGAATGCAAATTGGAGCGGTGCGTGAAGCGATTAGCTCCTCGCAGGCACGGATCAACTTTTCGTGTCCAACCTGTCGCAAAGCCATAATTTCGCCCCATTATCTCTGCCGGCGTTTTACAAGCATTTATACCTTTCCGCCGCAGATCAAACTATAGTCCATTCACGATCACTTCCAACTTTCATGAAGCGCTCAAGTTCTATTTCCATGATATTCCTCCGCATTATGCAAACAAAACTTAGAAATTACGCCAAAGGAACAACAGACGGCATTCGTGTGTGCTCAGTGTAATAATATTTTGCGTAAGAACTATTTATTACTAGGAATAACCAACACATATCTCTGTGTTTTTATTTATATTAATTACAAATTAGGTATTATAATGTACAGACAAAATGTAAATAAATGTTGAATTTAACCAAAACACAAGGTATCTTAATTCTAACACGTGTATAAAATGATTTATACATGCCATACTTATGAAGCAACCAAATACGTCATACTTAAGGTGTTTTTCAAAGGTTTGATTCAAAAAGTGTGAAGAAACCGCGATCGTCTTTCTGACGGTCTGAAACCACACTATCACGCGCAGAATGAATCGGCAAACACCACGGCGCTGGATGGTGGGAGAGGGGTAGAATTATGTGGAGAGATATGGACGATGAGGGTGAAGAGCCGGAATGCAAGGGCAGGGTAAACTGGATATCCTCGAGAAAACCCACCGACCAGGGGCATCGTCCGGCACGATTCCCACTTTCATAAACCCGGAAGTGACCCAGCCGGGGATGGAACCCTGTTCGCCTTGGTGGGAGGCGAGTAGTCTAACCGCTCTGCCACCGCGGCCCCAGTGCCGTTAGAGAGCTTGCTCGATGAGGCTGCTTGGTGCGACTGTGCTATGTAGAAGAGTCGGGTAGTGTTGCCTACCCATATGTACTGAAAATCACTAAGGAATCTGCCTAATTCGCCAGGTTCCTTTGTAATGATTTATCTAACATTTGAAACACTAATCAAACATTTATTTATGTCACTAGTGAGAAATTAAAAAGGCTCGTCAAATCCCTGTTTAATCAATAAAAAATATAAATTATATCTCTCATATATATTCGAAAATCGCTACTTCTAACAACAAAGTCGCTGGACTGGCAGCACTTCCCAAGNTTGATTTCCTTCAGGACTCCTGCTCCTTACAGGGAATCCCAGAAGATGAAGGTCCTCAGCAATCGACGGGGGCATGACGACTAGCCGCTTCGTCATGTTCGCGCCTCTACAGGTTAATTCGTGAGGAGTTATCGCCTCAGACAGTGCGTATTATTTATGTCATTTGGAGCAAAATGTAATATGAATGTGGTCCTAGTCCCAGTATTTACGGAGTAATTCGAAAGGTGAAGAAAAAAATTATAACCCTTCCAGATGTATAAAACAATTAATGATTAACGGACTTTATTGTTTACAGTTGAGCATCGAACACGGCATCGGTGTATTATTCTGTGGAAAATGCACAACTGTGATGAACGCGCAGGAACGCACAGTGTTCACGCGGTACACAGTGAATCAGTCTCACTTCACGATGGCTGAGGTCGCACGCTGTTCACGGCAACAGTCAGACGGGCAGCAACATGTCACGAGCTGTTGACTGTGACGCCTTTCCAACGTTTCGAATTACTCTGTAAATATTGCGGATGGAACCCACATTCATATGACCGCATTTGCTTCAAATTACTTAAAGGAATGAGCTCTGTAAGTAGCGGCAACTCCTCGTGAATCACCCGGTGTATAGCATGTTCCACGAACGAGTGCACTTTTGATTGTTTTAAACGTGGGACGGAGGTGGGTTGAGTGTGGTAAAGTAGCGGTGGATTGAATGCCGAAAGCTTGATGATGTTGATTTGCAAGAAATTCAGGATGTAGCTGATGGGTGCACGAGGATAGGGCAGATGAAAGAGAGGCGGTAGTAGGGTGAGACGTGACTATTGACTGCTGGGGAATAACTGTTTGTGATGTGTGGCTAGGCTGACGTGTAAGGAGATGGAACTAAGAGGGTGTAGCTTGGGACGAAACAGAGTGTTGTTGGTCGAGGAGGGATCAGGGTGGCCTGAGCAAAGTGGCAACTGGTTGTGTTTTCACGGCAACATTTTATGTTGATTTACTGGGTAGGTTTACAGTCAGCTGAATCTGTTTTTGTGGACATTTTCTGCGGCGTAGGGAGACACTGCTGTTGCCGTGTAGATCCCTATGTACAGGTCTACCTTCATAACTGTCAAAAAATATGTGCTCGTTTGTGGAACTGATCATAACTTTAGCTGCCCTAATTTTTCGGCTCGGTGGTTCGACTGTTGCCATAGTAGCGGCCCGCGCTGTTTTGCGTGTAGCTTGCTGACCCGCTTTCCTGTTTCGGTGGCTTACTTTATTTGGGGGTGGTGTATTTTATGTATGGCTCGAATTTAATTCGATTTACGAGCCATAGAAAGACTAAGTGTGCAGTATTTCTGATAAATTAACAGGAATCAAATTTCTTCGCGATGTACTGACATCAGCTAGTTAACATTAAGGATGAAGTGTCCTTGTCATCTTGTATTTACGTATTTTCCTCCATAACTTATATTTTTGGAGTCAATATTTAAATACCAAGCTAGTCAAGGCATATAGAAAATCGTAACAGTTATTTTGATATCAAACTTATTTTTCTTACATTATTAGTTTCACATCTATAACCGTGATTAAATATTTCCTAATTATTTAGTAACGTCAATCCCACACGAGAAAAATACATATATAATTTAAACCGTACAAATATAAAATTATTCATTAAGTAGTCCTCTAGATCATGTCTAGCTTTGAATTTTTATGTCTGGTAAACCAAATGTTAGTTATGTTAAACGTCGAGAGGACTGACTGACTCGTTATCACTGCACAGAACAGTTAAACAACAATGCAAGACACTAAACATAATGCAAATTAATAATAAACTGAGGGAGAAAAGGGGTTTCTGTACACCTCTGTGTATATGAGGATGACATTGCGGCATCTGTAGTACCTGCAATGAATTCTTTGGGTAGAGTGCAAGCAGATGTGCAGCAGCCCTGGGTGACGTCTTCCCTATATGTAAGCACACGGCTAACGGTGCTATCATACCGTTCAATGGCACATTAACGGACGTCTCACGAGTTCTAGCGAACATCTCTGAAAGCTACGCGGAGGAGGCTCATACAGGCCTACTTATTGCTTAAAACACCTCGCGTCTTCGTCTCTAGTAGACGGCCTGCAGTTTCAGGGGCGCGAACTCGGACTTTCCTGTTACAAGGTTCGATGCGGTGCTCTTGAGTACTTCCGTATGTATCTGACGCGTACGTTTTGAGATACAGTGCTTTAAAAAAGCCGTCTTTAGCTATGTTGGAGTCTTCTGAAATGCTGTTTATACTGTGCGTCTTGTATCACAACCTGTTTATTCTTCTGTTGACATAAAAATATGTTTGGTTAAACTGAACTTTTACTTATACTATATGCACGAATTATAATATTTAACTAATATTTGGTACCAATAAAAAAAAAAGAGAGTATGCGTGTGTTGGTAATGCCTAGTGTGAAAGTAGAACTTCGGTACGACTTCAGAAATGTTGGAAATTACCTTGAATATAATATGAAAATACAAGAAAACTAGAATCTAGGGAAACAGCGGCAAGAGACGAAACTGACGATTGTCACAGTGAAACCTCCGTTTGTTGAACTCATGAAAACCACACTTCTGAGAAATTATGCTCGGGGACTCTGTAAAACCGTAGTAGGTAATGGACCGAGAACGATCTGAATTAAGACATAAAATGACTGCACTTGCATTAACTGAAAAAAGTTGCATGGCGGAAAAATGATAAAAAACATCTGAAGAATGGGTGAAGGCAGGATCCCGAATCAAGCTTTTTATTGCCAGCCGAAAGGACGACGAGATCAGGGCAGACATAAGAAACGATGCGGCCATCAGACCAGGTGCAACTGCCTAACCGTGAAGAGACAGCGAGTACTTAATTGCTTGAATTTTTAATGGAGAAACCTAGTAACCTGGTTTAATTTTTGGTCCTTCTACGAATTACATTAACATAACAATTCTGATTCTACCTGCTGTTCCAGTATAACTCCAAGCGTAATTTCTTGCACGTTATATTACATTTCCTGAGAAAGCAGGTATTCGATATAAAATCTTGGGAATTTCTGCAAAGGCTTTCTTTTAGATAAATTGAAGAGAAAACTAATGTCTCGAAAAATTTCAAGCAACAGTTACGTAAGAATTCACTGTGTTGTGTGCTTAATCCATAAACAGATCTCATTCAAAAAATTCTTCAGTAATTATTAGCGCGTGTTTGTTATACTTTCAATAATATTTTCGATATTAATGAAAGTCATTATGTGGTTTGACAGCCTTGGAAATTGTTCCTAAACTTGATACGCGTACATTATTAAAATAAACACGACATAATGTAACGTTCTGAGAACTGCTCTCCAATGTAGCGTTATAGTTTGTTCGCAGTATCTTCAAACTTTTAGAATCAAACCTTTGGAAAATAACACCATGTATGAAGTGCTTGGTTGTATCGTAAACATGTCATGTATTACAATAGTTTAATACTTGTGTTAACACGCAGATACATTATTTATGTTTAAATTGAAATTTAACTTACATTTCATCTATAAATTATAAATTGTATTTTTGTAGGTGGCATGAAAAAAAGAGATAAAATAGGTGAGTTGGTAATGCCAAATAAGAAATAGCATGCAAAATATTATTAAAATGAATGCGCACGAATGTCGTTCGTTGTCACTTTGGTAAAATACCTTAGACTTCAGTAGGCTTTGAAAGCGTGACGCAGAGGAATATCCTGAAAGTGAAATTTTAGCAGGGCTTCAGAAAAGATGGAAGAAACCGTGAAAGGACCATAACAATGCTACTTAGAAAATGTCTTAATCCTTGAAAATAAACAGTAATAATTGCAATTATTTAAAAAATATTTATGTTTATTTTAAACACTTAAAGACTCGTGTGATGGTTAATCATATGCACAACAAGTGACACTTTATTGGGGCTAAATCGACTTGGCACCTTAATTACTTGAATAAATAATGTTCCTACTGTGGTGAATACCTGAGACTGACTTGCGCGTGCATTGGAAGACGCCAAGTGTGTGCACTCGAAACTGTTAAATAGCCCGATACTAATGATAAATTAAGGTTTGAGACGTTTAGCAGTTTTTTTTGTAGCGTACTACGAAGGCAATGTTCAAGACATTTTATTACCACAAAGTCAGTGGTTCGAATCCCGGATAACCCTCGGTAGTGTATGTGGCCTTTGTATGTTAATCAAGGGAATCGTCTAATCTAAGTATAAGAAGTAAGGGGGATGGCGAACATAAACACAGCCCAGCTTTCGTAATGTCACAACTTTTCATATATGCCTTTTTTGTTCTTTCCTTTTTCCCACATTTTACCAGTTTAATTTGGAAAAATGTCTTCAGACATTAGGCTGTGTATGTTGTTAAGATGTTCTGAAAATATTAGTTCCAGGGTGCTCGCGCGATGATCTCTGTGAAAAACAAATTACAGTGTTATTTTTGGTAACTACTTACTTTATAATTAACTTGCACCTAGCAGGTGCAGCCCTTCGTAAATTTGAGATTGCCATATAATTTGGTGTGACTCGAAATGCTGAAGAATACTACCTATGATAGGCAATTTTTCTTAATCGGTGCTAGATCAAAATATGTGGAATATTAACCGCACTTTTTTATAAGCTTATGGAAGTAAAGTAATGGATGCCACCATAAAACTTACATTTTAAGTGGGAATTAATTTAAGCATTGTTTTGATCTTTTAAACCTTGCCTTATCCTGATCCCGTTCGACTTATAGTAAGGTGACAATTGGAGGCGGGGGTGGGAGGCCAACCCCTTGTTGCAGCGGCCCTGAAATTAGGTAAGTATATCTATTCCCCATCAGTTATCCAGCTGGCATAGAAGTAGGGGAATGTGAAAAGCCAGGCTCTGTATAAAACCGATCGCGGCCGAATGCAAAATGGTGGGCGTTTCCCCAAGCAAATTTATAGCACAGCTCTACGACAACAACGCCCTGGTAAAGGTCGGTTCACTATCAATTTCGTGTACATAAGAGACTTCTGCGTAGTGTTTACATAAATGTGTGGTTCATAATGTGTGTACTCGTCTTATGTTCAGCCAATCACACGCGACTAGACATTGACTTAATTTTAGTGAAGTAGTGATTTTTTAGCTTATAACATGTAATTTATTTTCACTTTATTTGCTTTCTTATTCTGTCACTTCTTACTGCTGGAGACACGGAAATTTAGCTGATTCATGTTGTAAAACGCTAGTATTCATAGTCCTTTGGCTACTCGAGCCTCGGGGAATGGTTCATTGGCTAATGCTCCTTTTGTTACCCCAGGTCAGGCAGCACGGGATTCGGCAGCGTTTTAGTTGCTGATTATCTATTGGCTCAAATTCGTCCAGGAAGTGGCTGACAAACTGCGATTCAATTGAAAAGTAAGTCGAATGTACATTTTTTTGAGGTCTAGTTTGTCCTCAAATGAATTCGCGAAGTTTCCGTATCTCTACTTATTGCACAAATATGATATCATACAAAACATATAAATATAATAAAAAATTTAAATACAATTTTGACGCATGTTTTAATTAATAAAGGAAAATAAAAACTTAAGTTTTCTTTAAAAAAAAAAAATTCTATTAAATTCAATTAACTATTTCTTATACTTATTCTCTCCTGCAATTCTATTGGCTGAAGGCCTTACTCACACGACACGAAATAAAATATAGCAATATTTGTCCACTTCTACACTTCGAGGATGTTCCTACACGACAGGTACACGATGTCAATACACCGTTTCGTAAAAATACATTTGTTCATTGTGATACCTACACGTTCACTGCGTACACTTTTTTCATTGAAAACTGACCTTAAGGTTTATTATATTCATTTTGGAAAGAAAACGAGCACACTAATTCCAAAGAGGCAGTTTTTTTGTATGAAAAAATCGTATTTGGTCTGAATTGTAATATAAACTTGTTGCTGCCAACATATTAAATATTAATCTTATTTTGTAACTAAAAATGCGCATTGACAACAGTGTTTACAACAGTAAACAGTAAAAATACAATTGTGTTTGGTTTTGAGCTATTGTAGGTAAATACGCTTATGCCAGTGGAGAGGTAAAGATAGCTGCCATCAAAAGGCACTTCTAGATTGTGCTGTTGCATTTAAATAAAGTAATTCTCTTTTCCGAAATCCAGTTTTACGACAGAATATTACGCAACCGGTGGATATATTTCGTTACATCCCCACTTTTTTTGTAAAGAACAAAGTTTATTCTGTACGTAAGTTCTAACACAATACATATCAGAATACCTTACACAATTACAGTGACTTCTTGAAAAATTCAACTATCTCCTTTGTTTACATGTAAAAAATCGGAGAAATCCTGTACACATGCGACACCGGTGCTACCTGGCGGCGAAAATGATTAGTTGCCAAACTCTTAGCTTTGAGCTCCGCAACCTGAGCAGAGTAACCCTTAGCCCTTAGCCCTCTGTAAAAACAATTGCATCACAGTCACAACATTATCGGACAACCGAACATTTCGCAGATTCATTTGGTTGCAAGCTAGAATCCAGACACTTACGAATTTCTGTTGAGATTTTCATTGTATCGCAGTTTATTCCAGCAGTTGTCTTGGAAAACTGTTACATTGTTATTCACTTTAAAATCGCGAAATTTTTTTCAGCCTACATATATTCAATAACTCTCTAACTAGCTTATCCTTTTACGGACTGGATGATCATGATTTAAGATCGGCTAAGTTTTTTGCATATCAATAATAAACGTTCTGTTTCTCTGTATCAGGAGCCTCATTAAGCATAGTGAAACGAGATAGTAGCTTTTAGCATTCATCACAGCCAATAAAGACGGAAAACTGTTGGACATGTGTGTAAGGGGCCGCGTTGGTTTAGTGGTCAGACTGCTCGCCTCCACATTTGGGAGGAACCGGGTTCAATTCCCGGCGGGATCACTCACGGATATTCGCATGTGGTAATCGTGCCGGACGATGCCGCTGGTCGGCAGGTTTTATCGGGGATCTCCCGTTTAAACCACCCTTGCATTCCGGCGCTGCTCTATTCTCACCTCATTTCACCCTCATCGGCTCTCAAGACTTCGTTGTTAGGAGCCGCCCATATATCTCAACTCAACTCAACATTGAAATTTACCCTAATAAAATGTAATCTGCACACTGAATCTGAATTAGTGAGAATTTAACTCTTTACATCAGTTAAGAGGACCTGGATTATTCAACAGCGACTTCAGTCAATGCAACTGTTAAATTAATGAAAAAAAGCCAGTGTTTTCCATAATTTTTTTATTCAGTGTCATTTTTCACTGATTCATCAACCATTTCAGTCACAGATTTACAGCGAATTATTTTGTGAATGATGGATTAGTTAAACAACGTGCATCAAATGAAATAACAACACATTAACTAATAAAACCCATTGTGTATATGTGTATTTATATATAATGTGTGTTTCGTCATTTATAATAGCGTTTTATTTACAAGCCAACGGGCATTCTGTCTTTCATTTAGATTTTACGTAACCATCATAGTGCTCGGCTAGAAGGTTTAAACTGCTATAATGTTAATAAGTGAGTGAATTCATTATTCTTATTTTTTTACAATCCCAATGTTACCAATTAAAATAAAAACGAAAATAAAGGGCATACAATTTAAAGCTACCTATTTGCGATGATATAACGAATATACAATAATTTTCCCTCTTGCAGTCAGTTTGGTTTTGGTAGCTCGATTGGTAAGGTAACGATCTAGAAGCGGGATACCTTGGGTTCAAATCTTGGATACCCGTGGTTTTTTTTACTTTGTTTTCTAATTGCGTTAAACTGCACAATATAAACTTTGACTATTGGAAATATGTTATTTCTTGTAATTATTTGTCTAAATTCAATAAAAAATAACAGTATTTAATTCGCCGCCTGCAGTTGGCCTTGACTTCTTCAATCATTAAAATCGTTTCACTGAAAGAACCGGTTGTTTACACCGATTCTAAAAGGAGCCATTTTCACTGATTTGAGTAGTTGAATTTCCCTGCGAATCAGTGGTTTTACACTGATTCTAATTTCGAGTGTATAGCGATCGCGTGGTGCAGAAGATTGCCTGTAGGTCTGAATACAATCTGTCAAGTTTATTCTCCATGCGCCTAACTGGTCAAAGACGCTCAGCCATATTGCAGGCTAAAGGCTGTTCACGGTAAACTGAGCACCTTTGAAAGCCCTGTCTAAGATCTACTTGTATGCGCATTGTGTATACTTCCGCCATATGTGAAATTAACATTGTCGTGGGCCTGCTCACTTTATCCATGCGTAGGTCAAGTAAAAATGTGAAATTATTAGAAACGTAAACATTTTACAAATCTGCTCGTTCTCTCATTTATATACATTATAACGACATAAATGTTTTAAATACTTTGTTTTCATACATGTTTACCTGTAACCTTTAATTTGACGTTAAGACGTGGAACTAATTTCTCTCCGTCGTTACCAACTTTACTGGACACATGCCAGTCAGAGTACCCGTTAAAATATATGCAGGTAGCAGCAGTGACATTTTTTAAAGATTTATTTCAAAAGTGCTCAGAAAACAACAGCCTACAGTGAGGCCAATTTTCTGGCGCGTGTGTCGTGGAGTTCGCAACACACGGCATTGTTTCACCTCTGTATTCGTAAGCATCCTGTGGCCATACAGAAGTGATAGTGACCGGGTAATAGTGTTTTTTTTTTTTCGCCTGTCAGATGAGCAACGAAGGACAGGAGCGTAAGACGTCAGCGAATTTAATCTCACTTTTTTTTTTTTTTTACACTCGCTAGTAACAGCCGAGGGAGAGGCCACTTGCTGTATCTCTACCGGGAAGAAAATTAAATCATTCACCGCTCTTCTAAATCTGGGTTATGTGGCATTTTTTTCTTTTCTTAATAGAAACCCGTTTCTTCTAGAAAATTTCTGTCATTTATTTTTCGCCGGGCTGAAATGCCTTCTTCACTTCCTTTGTGGTGAATTTCGCGCGCAGCGTGACGTTAATTTACTATCGACTTAAATGTCTCCGAGCCGGTGAAGGGAGGCAAAACGTGAAGCGAGAAAGTAATTTAACTATGATACTATGACAAGGCGTTCTTGCCGTTCTATTCTAGTCCAAACGGTCCGTACGCGGAAAAAAAAGAAGAAAAAAAATTGGTGTGCCTTATTTTTGGATGTATTGTAATACAGAAGTATAGCAAGTCGTTCTCAAGGACAATATGCGTCAGGTAACTAAAGGCGCACAACACGAGAAGCTAGGTCGAGCTCGTTCATGCATCGTATTTTTAACTAATGAAGGTTTATGGTAACTAACTGAGGTTATGTAAAATAATTGCACTGAGACACAATGAATATAAGCTGTTGGAGAGGGAGGACCAATACATTATTGAACAACTCAAAAACAATACAGGACTAACTTGAATGTATCTTTGCTGTGGGCTGAATGTAATGACGGGAAGCGAAGTACAGCACGCCAAGCTGCATCTTGAGGGACTGTTCTTCTCGGCGTGGGTCCACATACGGATCCCATCCAAGGTGCTGTCAAGTGTTTGTGCCACCGGGAGGGAAGATCTGCCGATGCTTTTGTGATAGGTTTTACAAACTGTAATTGGCGAGCGTGTTTTGGATTCCTCCCCCTGGCCTGGATAGCGATGTATCGCTGCATTTTGCTTGACTTGTCCACGTTGACTGACTGACTCGGAACAATATGGCTTTTTTTGCCGTTGTGTTGGTTTAGAATCTTAATGAAACGTAAGCTGACTTGTTTCCTTTCTTAAGAGAAAACGGACAATCAGGAACTACAGACGAGTTTCAACGACGTATTGCTTGGATATTAACGTTACGTACAATGGTGATTAGCTACATGACCGATGTAAATTAGGCAGTATCTTCTACAGTAGTGTATTATAGGGCATTCGAACACAGGTTCATGACAGGGAGGAAGGGAGGAGGAATGCAAGAGCAGGAGGAATGCATTTGCAGGAGAAGGAATGCATCCGCAGGAGGTCGGCCATGTTGGCGGCCATTTTGGCAGTTAGTTGGCCGACCTCCTGCGGATGCATTCCTTCTCCTGCAAATGCATTCCTCCTGCTCTTGCATTCCTCCTCCCTTCCTCCCTGTCATGAACCTGTGTTCGAATGCCCTATAATACACTACTTTCTACCAGTCTCGTTTCTCATATAGCTATACATATCATCGTCAGTACTTATAAATTGACAGAATACGCCAATATTTCTTGCAATCATATCTATAGCTTTGGTCTTCAGCAAGTGAGGAACTCTTTCTTAGATTGTCCCAAAACGTATCTGACAATATATAACTTCGCAGAAAGAGTTATATAAAGTTTACGGTAGTATTACGATCTGCACATGCTTTTAGGACATTGTAAACGTGAAATTACGTCGTCGGCTGTTTTTATCAAGTTCGCTGAAACATAACATTACGTATGTAGCGCTGAAACAACACATTTTACGACACTGTTAAAACTTTTTTTGTAAGGTATCCGCATAAATAAAATTTAAGAATTTTTCTTAATGGAATTTTATAATCGGAGATTAAATAAAACTAACTATCAAACTTACGGAGATGCTCCGTGAATTTACGCGAAATTTTGTGAAATTTACGGAATGTCGGTTATTAAAAAAAGCAACGTGTCCTTAAGTTTACGAAGTGTTGCAAATTTTTTTTAGCTACAGTATCCCGTAAAATGAACGATATTTTTTATATAGTATAATGAACGCGAAGGAATATATTACGTACGAAAAAATATTGAATGGGGCACTGTCAACAAGGCATTATATTAGTTTAAAGCTGTTAAAAGCCAAAATAATTTTTTTTCAATTTTGATTATATTGTATGGTTTTGTCACTATAATCACAAAGATAACCGATTTAAAATTCCAACAATTGGAAAGATAATATACGTAATTTTTTTAAAGCTAGCATATAACAGCTTTAACTAGAACAAATTATGTCTACACATTTCAAAAAGTTGTTTTAATACAAGGTTTGGTTTCAGTTGAAGTGTGTACTGAATTCACAGGAGTCTTATGATGCAATTTCATTGTAATATGACTCGTAGCTCGCCTAGAGTCCGAGTTTAACGTTTTTTTGGTCTTTAAATTTGATCTTAGGAGTTTTAATTACAAGCCAATTGCGTAGCTAATATATTTCCAATATATATTCTTTACCATATTCTGATAACATGAAAAATTATTTTGAGTCATATAAAAACGTACTGATTTTCTTCGATTTTGAGATTCTTACGAAACTAGTATAAATTTTTAATTCATGCAGCTTGTTTAATAAATTTTTTAAAAATTATTATCATCCGTAATTTTTTAAATTCAGATTATCTTTTCGTATCACAGTGAAGAAGAATGAATTGTGCTATAAACGAATCCAAAAATTACCTATTGAACGCTTTTAAAGACCGACAGTAATGAACGTTGTATGGTGTGGGTTGCGTGTGCGTTGTAGGTATTATTGATTATAAGTTGTTCACGGTAAACTGAGAAATTTTGAAAGCCCTCCTTAAGATCTACTTGTATACACATTATGTATTCTTCAACCATATGTAACTTTAACATTGCTATGGGCCTGATTATTTTATTCGTACGTCGATCAAATTAACATATACAATTATTAGAATGGGAAATATTTAAAAGTTTGCTAACTTTTAAAATTTCAAGTAATCAATAGCATTTACCAAAATAAATTATTTTAGTATTTAGGCCTACAAATATTTACCTAGCGCTTATAATAATATCTCGAGACAAGGAAGTACTTTCTCTCAGCCGTTACCAGCTTTACTACCAACATGCAGGTAGGGGCAGTCATATTTTTCAAACGTTGATTTAAAAAGTGCTCAATCAACAGTGAACTGCCTTTAACTTAAGGGTGATAAGCGGAACTACACAGACAAGCGGACCTGGTGAAGAGTGAAGAAGAGATTTGGGCGGCTCTTAACATAGAGGTCTTCAGAGCCGATAAGGGCGAAGCGAGGTGAGTATGGAGCAGTGAGGGAACGGGAGATCCCCAAGAAAGCCCACCAACCAGCGACATCGTCCGGCACGACTCCCACATGCAAAAATTCGGGAGCGACTCCGCCGGGAATCGAACCCGGTTCGCCTAGGTGAGAGGCCAGTAGTCTAAACACTGCACCACCACGGTCCCAGCAAATTTGGCGTTCATGCAACTGTTGGTATAGGCGACTGACTTCAAGCGTGCCGCGAATGTCTGTAAATCTATACACCATCCTGTGTTAATATCAAATAGCATTCAGACAAACACAAAATAAACAAAAGGAATATATAACAGTATTAACATGCCAGCGTATAACATACGCCCTTGTGTCAAATGGAGATTGGAGAACATCATTTAGTGAAACTGAAACAGACAAAAAGAAAGTAAATATACAACCGGGGTTATTCGGCGTGCCTCGGCCACCTTTCAAAATATCGCTTTCGAACAAAAACCACTCTAGCCATCTTTGCTCGGCACACATTTCTACAAAAAAGATTGTCGTGCAATTTATAACACCTTGAAAATTGAAGGCAAATTAAGATTTACAGAAACTACAAACACACAAAAATATAACACAAACACAAATTCATTTAATCCTATTTGCTCTCGCGTAGCATGGATCTTCTCTTCAAAGGACGCAGGTTTCATGGAGTTATTATTCAACATATTTTGCGTAACTGCGTATGATGAAGGTGCTACTAACTTAACTGTACCAACAAGCGAGTTTTAGTTCGTTAGGTCGTGCATTAATTTTTTTGTTCAAGTGTTGCAATCACGTAATTTTTTTTGGTATGCGCTGTACTTCTGTTGATCAATTTTCTTGTAACAAGTAAACAACGTGCTGGGTGCTCTATGATATTGGAATTAATCACTAATCTCAAAGATGTGTAGAAAATTCCACATGATCAGTAATAAGTAGGGTCAGTGACTTTTCGCGTAAAAATCGGAGCACACAGTAGACTTCAATACCGTATACACACCTCAGCTGTTGTTATACCTCCATTGGCTGCTGTTGCCTTTGACCAAGCCACTCAGGACTAAGTAACTCCGACACTGAACCCGTTAACACGGGCCAGTACATTGTTTAGCCAATCAAAGAAGCTGGACGCCCATACAGTGCTTTGGTGGACGCCCATTGTCTCGAAATCTTTTTCGCAAAATTTCACTGCCCCTAGCCATAAGGAAGACTGGGCACTGATACCTGGCTGTGTACAGTACCAGTCGTAAATACCACGCATTAGCAACGTGTCCATGGCCTTGCACACGGTGATTCAAGGGGTTAAAGAAATAGTTCACTAGCTTGAGGTTAGATTTGTGTGTAAGCAAGAAAATACGAAACAAACATACCCAGCGAACCATATGTTACTTATCAGATATATATTTTTTATGTTAATCTGGAAGCATAAAAAATATTAAAAACTATAATAAGACAAATATCTAAATCTTGTAAAAAAATCCATAAAATAGTTGCAAAAAATGGTACAATTAAATTCATTTTGCGCATAAATTAACATAACTCTCAAGCTCTAAAACTTGTAAACTGAAAAATACCTTCAGAAAGCAGAAAATCAACTAGGCCACTTGAATTACGCAAACGCCACTTGTTAAAAAACGACAGTGCTCCAGTTTCTCTCGTCGTCAAGAGAACTAATCTTTGGATGAATGTCTGGCCTTGGGTGGCCCTGTTGTTTCGCACGACCACTGCCACCCTTGCGACATGGGTAGCGGCGAGTTAACCAACCTCTCTCCCCTTAAC
>NQII01000896.1:590866-603863 GCA_002778355.1 Clitarchus hookeri
GGGGGGGGGGGGAAGTCTTCTTATTTAATTAAACTTTCGATCTCGTCCTTGGGACGCGGGTAATGGGGGTGTCCAGAGATCGCAGGCTTGCCCAAGCGGCAGCTGGAGCGCGGACGGGTGTGAAAGGAAAGTGCAATAAAAAGCGGTAGAAGTAGAGAGAGATAGAGAGATAGATAGAGAGAGAGAGTGAGAAGGGGGCATGCCCCCTCGGAGATAGGTGGAATGCCGTGGTGCCTTGCAATACATCCACCCCGGTCTCCTTCACCCGATCTGGCAGCTCCCTGTCCTACGCCCTACCCACGTCTTTCGCCAACTGTTCCTTTTTTTATATTTACGTCATACTTCCCCCACGTTATTTGCTCTTTCAATCACAGCCGAATGCGTAATTTTAGGAGTTGCAACAAACAATTTTTTTTTCTCAATAAAACAGATTTTGTTTGGCACACCCAAATTAATTGTTTGTGTAAAAACAGTAAATCATTTTTGTTGTTGAAACCGAATTATTAAGTTTACCCAAACTTTAAGATTTGGTTGGTGCAACAAAATATTTGTTTGTCTCTGCGTAAAATAAACAGTATTGAAATATATACTATCCGAATACTGGACAACGTACGTGAATATATATATATTTCAAGTTTTACAGCTTCATTTTTTAGTTTCCTGTTGAACTTGGTTTATTGGGAGTTTTATACAATTATCAATCATCAGCAAACGCAGTAATATACACTGCTACAATCCTAATTGTCACTAAAATCACAAACAGACTCTCGAACTGTATTCTCGAACGAAGGCAAGAAAATGAGTGGCGCAGCAAATTTATAAAGTTGATTCAACAAAATATTTTGTTGACAGTCTAATTTTGGTGGCCCAACTAGGAGGTTTTGTTTGTTCAAGCGTGTATTGTGTTAGATGAACAAATCAATTACGTTGCTTTTAGAGTATAGACGCGACGAAATATTTTGTTGGGGCTACTAAATATATATTGGGTCATATACAAAGAAGTATTTCGTCTTTAAATTCTATTGTCAAATGTAGTTGAAGACGAAACATTGATGTGTGACAGGGTTTTTAGAATAGAGAAGTAGAACCGACAATTATACCGTGAACTCTATTCTCTCACGCGTGCAAGATAGCGTCGCCGGCCGGCAGCGTGTCGAAACCAAAAACTAAGGATGAGGCAGACCGCTTATTCGTCTTCTGCGCATGTACCCAACATTGACCTACCCCAGACATACACAACTGTCATAGTCACATGGTCAGCAGTGATGAAAGTGTTTGTTTATGTCCTAATTTTTAAATGACAAGCTTTATTATATGAATAAAATACTTGTAACAGTTTGAATTTAATCAAACTGCATTACAAATTGGTCAGAGGAAGTATACGCACATCTCAAAGCATTTGTTTACAAATCAGTTTTCTGACCTAAAAATCCAAACTATGCAGTTTTCGCTAGACGCGTTGGCAGAAAAAGCAGTTCAATGTTGGGACACGGAGATTGGTTGTGCGCAGCCAGCGAGATCGGTCTACCTCATCTTTAGTCCATGGTTGAAACGTTGTTTCGTTAATCAGAGCCTCGTAGTTTACTTTCCAGCCAGCAGTCGAGCCAAGAGGGAACCCTTCGCAGAGTGCAGTAGCCAATGAGAAACAAGGCACGTTCCCAGAGCCTCGTGCAGCCAGTCAGCGGATGGGAGCGCCAGCATCAAAAGGAACCACCAAGCAATTTATAATCTGTTCACGGTTCACTGAGCACTTTTGAAATCAACCTTTGAAAAATGTCTCTGCCCCTACCTGCATTTATTTTAACTGGCGCACTAACAGACATGCGCCCAGTTAAGTTGGTAACGACGAAGAGAAAGTAGTTTCGTGTCTTAACGTAGAATAACACTAAATCTGAACAAGTGATAATTGAGCCAAATCAGTGAAAATAGTGAATTGAGAAACGAATAATCAGTGCCTGATAACAAATTAATATGATGTCTGAATTTCACTGGTTTATTTGTGTTTTCCACTGAATGTCGAGAATTCCACTGCCATAAGACAATTGTTCCCAGTTCATTTCCCTGATTTACCAGTCAGCAGTAGCTTATCAACAGACATTCAGTGAATTTTATTTTATCGATTGATATCATCGAGCTTAGAGTGTATCAGTGTTACGGAAACATTTGTGGATACTAAAATAATTTCGTTTGATTCCGGTTTTTCTTAATGCATATACGAGTAAGAATTAGCAAAGTTATGTACTTTTCTGATAACTTCACAGTTTCACTTGGACGCCGAATGAATAAAGTGGAGAGGCTCATGAATAAGGTTAAATTTATATACGGTGGAAGAATGCATAATGTGCATACATGTGTATGTATATATTAAGCAGAGATTTCAAAATTGCTTAGTTTACCGCGGTGTACTTATCTACTCTGTCATTTGAGAAAGATATGTAAACTTGGCATGGATGTATGAAAACGTAGTTTTACTTTTTAAAAGTCTATCGAAGGGGTATTATTTAAATCATTTAATTTTCATGCTCATAAGAATTAACATGACACTAACATATTTACAATGATGGGAGTTGCTCAGTTGCAGTTGTTCGGCCAATAAATTAATCGATCATGTCCAGGCAATTTTTAATTTCGCATATGGCGGAAAGATACAAAATTTATAGGAAAAAATCCTAAGCAGGGATTTAAAAAGTGCTCATTTAACCTCGAAAGTATATATATAACATTATTTATTAATTTGCTTAAAAAATGTTGGTCCAACACGCTCGGCTCCGCAACATGTGCTCTGCTTCGTTGCGTCATGCGACATGCGTGGTGGTTATACCGGCGGACGCTTGCTTTGCGGACACGCGTACGAGAGGTGAACTTGCGACCCATTCGCGTGCACCCACACACGCCTCGATATATGCGGGCTCCTGCTGGAGTGCTTTATTGCGCGTTATTCAAAGAGGCTGCGACCTCCTTTGTCGAGGTCGCTATGCCCTTACCTCCGCACTGCCAAGTTCCGGGTTCGAATCACGATTTAATAGCATTCCCTACCAAGCCTGCAGTCATGTGGTTTAAATGGGGATCCAATGTTAAAGAAATTCCTTCCCTATGCTTCAGTTTAAAGATACCTATTTCAAAAAAAAATTTATTCTGCGTAACATGTCAAGAAATGTTGCACATTTTTAAGGTTTAATTTCTTTATATAATTTACAATTGAAATTAATTTTAAAAAAAATAATAAAATGAATACTTTTTTTTTTTTTTCAACGAGGCCGATTTTTTGAGAAAGTTGCGTTAAATAATTTTGTTTGAAGCAGTTATCTTTGAAATTGATGCATCAAGAACGAATTTCTTTGGCATTGATTCCTCATTTAAACTCAGTGGCTACAGGTTTGGTAGACAGAGACCGTAAATGTGCGTGTCTTGATGTGTGAGTGTGTAGCAGTTTACATTTATCAAGCCATCTATTGGCATCAAGGCGAGGACGTTTTAATACCTGTCCATCATCCCTTCAGACCGGCATTAATTTGTGGTTTCTCAAGTGCTGCAATCAAGCCACAGTTTGCTTCGTGCTGTGCTTAAACTGATTCAACACATGGTTCGTTAACGCAGCCAATGAAATACGTGCTTGGTGTTTGTGAGACGTGAGCAAAACCAGAGCTGCAGATGTGACCACTAATCACGTTACCTACAGTGAAGAAACTGCGATAGGCCATAATCCTATCTGTGTACAGTTCTGGTCATTTGTTTCCTTCCCCTGCAATGTTTTCACTGTAGTGGATGCAGAAACATCGATACATTAGTACAATGGTGTCAAAACTATGCGGTTATTTGTTATGAGGAACAGTTTTGTTGCACAAAATACCTTTCCAGTACATTGTCATGCTACATCATCCAACGCAAAAGTATAAATGTCAGAATTTAAGCAGTAAAATTTTAACACGTAACAGAGATTTATGCACTGCATATTTTAGGTTAATTAAAAAAATCATATTTTTTAGTTGTAACACTGTTGTACTGAAGTGTTCATGTTCGGATTCGTACTGGACGCTAAAATACGCGTGAAGGCTCCCAATTGTGTCAAAACGCACAAATCTTACTTTGATCTCTACAGTATTACATTAGTGCAGTGCGCAATTATATTCTACAAGGTATATTCCTATTTCATAGCAATGAATATACAAATCCTGTTCTATGCGTTCGGAATACTTAAAAATTTTCGATACCGGATTTTTTTTTGCTTATATACTATTTTGAATAAGACAGATAAAATATTTTATGGTTACAGAAATCACACTGCAGAGACGAAACGATGAAACAAGAAGTCTTGACTTTTAAACATACACGAAAGGAACAAATATATCGAATTGTATGAATAAAATTAACCTAGAGATAGGCAGGATTGTTTAACATGCATGTTACGGTTTTCAAGAATTGAGCCAACGTCCCACGTATACCTAAGGATGAAGTTACTATAATTTTTAGGCGTTAATTACAAATTAAAAATATGTCAGCTATAAAGCGATATTTACTAAATTGCACAATTGTGGATAATTATCACCAGAATTTAACTACATAGATCTGAGATACTGACACCTGATTAGCGTTAATTCATAGCTTGGCTCTTGATGAAATGCACCACCTCTCACAATTATCATATGCAATTCGAGTGGGTCCTTTACAGGTGGAGAACATTAAAAAAGCATGTAAACTTATGTTTATAGGTCATTGTGAGCCAGTACATAAAATAAAGCAATAATAATCCTCTAATATATACTTCCCAGCTTTGTGAGCAAATTTTATGTCTGCGTCACAGAGTGGATAAGTACAGAGACAGCGAAATGGCGTGACGCTACCTTTGATGTGGGCGTTCCCGTTCTATGATAGGCTGTGCGCGGCTCTGCGACGGGGCTTTGTGTGCGCGCGCTGCGTGAGGTTCCCTGTTGGCTGGTCTGCCGGCTGGCGAGTAAGTTACCAGGAGCTGATTGGCGCACGGAGTTCCGACGTGTGCTGACCGGTGTCGCAAGTTGTTGGCGCGTGCGGGGTCGAGTTCGCGTTGTCAAGTGCCTGTTCACGGTAAAGTGAGCACTTTTGACGCCCTAGTGGTTTTTTTTCCTAACAGCCATTTTTAACCTTCCGCCACTTTTTAAAAATAAATATTGCTATGAAAGTAATAAACACAGTATATATAATTCACCGGTTCTGAAAGTTAACGTCTAAAGTTGCAATAAAATATATCTATTGACTAATAGTCCAAATGAAAGGGCTACAAAAAGTGCTCACTTTACCGTGAACTGCCTATAGATGGCTGTTTCACCTCAGTGTTCTTAAAAGTCACCGGGTGCCCAGGCCTCCAAAACAAAGCTCAGAGCTTCAATCGGAAAGATGCCAGTTGGAAAGTTGTTCAGTATTTTCGAGAGGTGTATGTTTACGAACAGCGTTTTAAAAAAATTTTCAAGCCCAAATGTTAGTTTCCTTGATCTATTTCTGTCTGCAATGTGTATATTTTATAAAGTAAAAACTGGCTAGTATGCGTTTCATAATCATTTTGGGGCCGCGGTTGTGTAGTGGACACACTACTCGCTTCCCACCTAGGCGAACCGGGTTCGATTCCCGGCGGGGTCGCTCCCGGATTTTCGCTATTGGAATACGTGACGGACGATGTCGCTGGTCGGCGTGTTTTCTCGGGGATATCCCGTCTCCCCCACCCCCGCAATTCCGGCGTTGCTCCATATTCACCTCGCTTCACCCTCACCGGCTCTCAAGACCACGATGTTAAGAGCCGCTGAAATATCTCCACTCTATTCATGATTATTTTTATGAATGAAATCTAAATTCGAATCAGTGGACAACCACTGATTCGCAGTCAAATGCAACTACTCGAATCAGTGAAAATGGCTCCACCTACAATCAGTGGAAAACTACTGATTGCTTCAGTGAAACAATTTCACTGGTTGAATAAGTGACAGCCATCGGTAACCGTCAAATTGAATATTTCTTTTATTGAATTTAGCCAAATCATTACAAGAAATAAACATTTTTCGGATAGTCACAGTTTATGTTGTGCAGTTTAACGTAATTTTAAAACAGGTAAAGAAGCTTTTGTTACCCAGGATTTGAACCTATAGCACTACACTCCACACTTTTATACAATTACCTTAGCAACTGAGCTATTAAACCATAATTGAATGTTACGGGGAAAAATATATATATTACACTACTGTATCGAAATTATAACGCTTAAAATTTTATGCAATTTCTTGTCGTATTTTGTTAAATTATGAGCATCAGGATTGTTAATGCAACTGGTACGTGTGAATTGTAGCAGTGGGGAAACTTCGTGGCAGATAACTACGAGCCTACTGCAAGTAGAAGCTCCGAAGGATCTAGTTGTGTAGGTGTGACCCCAATATAAAATGGAGAAACAAAGAGTCCGAGCCAAAATTTCTACTCCAGCACCCTTACACATATATAATAATAAATTATATACAGCAAGAAAGAAAATGTGATTTAGAATAAAAAGAGCAAAGTGATTGATTTAAAAAAGTGGAACTTACATTTGCGTGTCCAAAACGTGTGTTTTAATAAGAGTGAAAACAATAGCAAGACAATACATACTTTAAATGCGTTACAGTAACAAAGGCTATATATATAATATCATTAGTATATGAACAACAAACTGTTGTTACAGAATAAAAGTTTTTTTATATGAAAGAAATTATCGTTAATTTTGTTCGGATCCCACAATAAAAATATAAAAATTCAGAATTACAAAATATGTCGAATCATACAAAATTGTTAGGGGTTACGTTCCTTTATTTTTATAATTGATTCAGTCTAAAATTGAAAAAAGGCGACTCGATTGCTGTATAGTTGAAAGATTTATGAACTATTAAAAAAAAAAATTAAAAAAAATAAAAATAGTGGTTGTACTTTTCTGAGACGTGGCCCATCTTTGGGACATCTCCCTTGCCAACACCTGCATAGGTGTTACTTCATAATTAAAACGGCATCAAGAAGACGCAAGGCGACTTTAAAGAAAATCTGCCACGCCTCGGCAGCAAGGTAGAGAAATGGCCTCAACACAGCATTTTCCGACCCAACAGGTCGACCGCTATAAATACAAAATTTACGCATAAAATAAAGAGGCAAGGGCAAAATTGCACATTATTGAAGCGACGATAAAAAAACTGAACAAGAAACACTAACCCAAAGTGGTAAAAAAACAAATGATCACTCCGTTAAAACTGGATAATAGCCGGAGCAAATTATATTTTGTGACATGCCATAACGAGTAGAGAGCAAGAAGAAAGCTGTGAGGTGAGTTCCGAAAATACCAGTGACTATTACAAATATCAAGTAACTTGACACAAAACTAGTGATACTATCCTTTTTAGCTAAGCGGTATTTTACATTAATACATTGAATGCTTTATAAAATTACTTTGACAGGAAAGAATTTAAATATGAAAGTCACAAACCAAATACAGACTATTTCATTTAAAAAATTTCAATTATTTTAATTAAAGATATTTGATCGGTTGACACAACAGCTTGACCTGGTCACATTAACTGGTCACTGATAAATTTCAAAATGGAAAGGTAACGAAATCTTGGAATATTGCTAGTTAAATGAACAAAATTACAGAAACAGTTGCTAAAACATGATCTAACCTTGCTTTTACATAGAAATGAGCAATAAAGCTACGTGCTGGAAAGTTAAACAAGCGACTTGCCTTGAAAACCAAAAATATTCCCTGAAAGAGAATATAAGTTTAAAAAAACATGGTTAAAAATCAGTGAGTGCTTCAATGGCACAGAATGCACTCACTTCATCTCGTTTAATGCAGTTTAAATCTCCAAACCAAAATTATATCTAATGAGTTTTATTACTTAAATGTGTTATTTCATTTTACACACCATACTTAATACATCCACCAGTAAAAATAAAACTGAAAAACAGCGAATGAAATGATTGAAGAATTAGTGTGGAATTTTTTCACTTATTCGCCAGTTCAATTGACTGAAGTAACTGCTAAATAAGTCAGGCGCTGTTTATTTATTCAAACAGTGAAATTCTCACTGATTCAGATTTATATAGACCCTGTATTACAGATTAGTACATCAAAACACTTACTTTTGTACACAATGTGTTACCCTTAGTCGAAACCACGTGGTTTTGACAGTTTGTGTAGGAAAGAAAGCAGTTGTGTTAGGAAACAGAGATGGCTACTGCGAGCTGGCATGCGCATTCTACCTCGTATTGAGTCTACGTGTGAGTATAGGCTGTTCACGGTAAAGTGAGCAGTTTTGAAAGCCCTGCTTAAGATCTACCTGTTTCCACATTGTTTATTATTCCACCATACGTAAAATTAACTTTTCCAAATGTATCATCACTATATTCATGTGTTGGTCAAGGACAATTGTGAAATTCAAGAGGCACCGGTGGCGTAGTATCCAGGGCGCTCGCCTTCCACCACGGCGATCCGGGTTAGATCCCCGGCGGGTTCACTCCCGGACTCCCGCATGTGGGAATCGTGCTGGACGATGCCGCTTTCCGGCGGGCTTTCTCGGGGTACTCCCGCCTCCCACGCCCTTGCATTCTAGGGCCTTACTTCTGCCATGCCCGGGGATGACGGTCACCTACGGGTCCCAGCTGGAAAGACCGTCACGCGGAAGGTGTCGCCTTGCCCTGGGTGCGCTCTCCACGCGCCATTTTTTTTGTGAAATTCTTAGAAAAGGTAATGTTTCACAAATTTTCTTATTCTTATACTAAAATGTGCATTACAAATACGGCAAGTAAAGGAAAATACTTCAGTGTTCACAAATGTCTTCTGAACATTTTTAATTAACGATAAGGCATGGAACTACTTGCTCTTCGTCGCTGCCAACTTCACTGGGCGCGTGGCAGTCAGTGTACCCGTCAGAATGTACGCAGGTAGGGACAGGGACCATTTTAAAACGTTTATTTCTAAAGTGCTCACTTAGACACGAACAGTCTTTAGCGCCTTGTGTGGTCTCGGGCAATTAGGTGAGTTTGCGAGATGACCTCGGAGCCAACAAACTGGGACACACTCCGTCGGTAATTTTCTGTGATCTTAATAACGGCGGAAAAAAAAACCGAGCACACATCTTTCGGACAGTGTTAGATCTTCATATACATAAATTTTCACTATATTTTTTTTGAACAACCACAAAGGTTATTTTAAAATTCTGAGCGCCTAGAGATTATTGAAGGGCTAGGAAAGAATGACTAACAATACAACTATCGCATAATTTTAGTTTTAATTTCTCACTTAAATCTTGATATGTGGTTCCTGCTATACTTGTCAACAGGATCTCTGTAAAATCGTTCTCTTCCGTGTATATAAGGCGATTTTGTGAACTTCTGTGCTGGATTTAATTCTTCAAACTGAAGGTAACGTTCATGGCATGTTTGAGCAGAAAAATACCTTACTTTACACGTCCGTGAAAATTTAGACGAGGAAAATATTTTCCCACATATAACATCCACGATGTTGTTTGACAGGACTCCATCTTAAGGTGCGAGAGGTCCTGTGTTGTAACATCGTGTTAGATGTGGCTGTGTGCACATTCGTGCGTTCAGAGAGTAATTACATGTTAGTGTCTTTGACAACTTTGATCGTCCTAGATGCACAAGATTTTAGTGCAATGTAGCTGATTTCTTTAGGTGCACTCGACACAGCTCCCGTCAGCAAGGAATTGAGAGACGCCTACTCACTGCAGTGCATATCCAGAAAACTGCAGTCTGCCAGAAAGCAAAACTTCCACACTCTTAAAAATGTCCGTATATTTACGAAAATGTACAGTAAATATACGGAAACGCAATCCGTAATGACGAAGAACCTAAATAAGTCCGTAAATACAACTAACGGAATGTCTCCGTATTTCCTATAGCTTCGGAATTCGGGAACGAACAATGCCGAGTATATACGAAGCTTTCTTCGTCACTGTAACTAGAAAATTATCGTTTCTGCGGCAGTTAATTTTATCGACGCCACTGAGACCTATTCCTTCAAACATTACAAAGTAGCATCAGGCGTCTGTTGCATTCAGCAACACTTAAAATACACTAGCTTTGATAGAAACTGAAAATGTTGCTTATGTGCTTCTAGCAGATATTTAAAGTGATATCACAAATATTACACGAGAGTTGTAGGTGCTCTGCCCTCATAGCTCAGACGCAGAGTGTACGACTTGTCGGGGGGGTCGGGAGTTCGCGTCCTGGTTCCTCCGCGGCAGATTTCCAGTTCGCATGTCGCGCACATGTATACTGCCAATTTGTCATCAGGTCGGTCTGCTTTACTTGAGTTCAACACACGGCAATCTACACACACACACTGTCCAACGTCAGACGTCTCTCACGCTATATCCAACGGCAAATGTTTCTGTCAATAAAGTCAACTTTAAAAAAAAGTAGGTAAGTGGTTGGGGCCTCGGACTTGTAATTTTTTGACCCAGGTTGAAAGCTTGCTCAAGTAGAAAATATTTTAATTTTTTTTGAATACATGTTTATACACAGTACAACACCCACTTACCGAAAATTAAAAACTTCTTCATTATCTCATATTATTTCAAAAGGGAGGTACAGAAAACTAATGAGAAAATTAACGGAGAGGTTCCATGACATTTACCGAAAGTCCGTTTTTGAAAATAATTGTGTCAGTAAGTTTACGGACACCTCTGGATATATTTTTACCAGCACTTTTCCGTAAAATGAAGGAAATATTTTTTTAACAGTGACACATTCTGCGTCCTTATATTTTATTCGTCAGAACACACGCTCTGGCGAAGCTCGCAGGCGGACGACCGCAATAAGGATTAAGGGTTTTGCGGACATGATGAGGAGAATGGCGCCAGGACGGCCTGGCGGAACGACCACATGCAGAGGAAGGCGGATGCAGCTGCATATCGCAGCTGCCGGGGATGCAGAGCCCACACCAGCGGCTGAGTCTGTCCCGGTCTAGTTTCAGAAATAAACATTCAGAGCTTTTAGCGGGCGCGCTGGGGAGAATAACGACACGATATCTGGAGGCATAACAACAACACGTGTGCTGAACCAAAGGGGCCACCCAAGAGTTCCCGCACGTGCAGAACAGAACAATAAACGGCCATACCAGAGTCAAGGGGCGACACCAGGCCGACTGCGGACCACAGGAGCAGTGGCCACGTGTTTTACGACTCAGGGGGGACATGGCAAGCACCCCGGTCATGTGCAGGGACAGTGCAAGTTGAATATGGCGATGGAGCCTACAAAACGACGGGAGAGCGGGAGGAACGGTCCAGTCAGTCGAGGATCGAGCAGTCAGGCAGTCAGTCGGGGTACCTGAAGCGAGGCGTCCGGGTCGGAGCCGGACGAAGCCAGTGCGATGATCGATCAGTCAGTCGAGGATCGAGCAGTCAGGCAGTCAGTCGGGGGACCTGAAGCGAGGCGTCCGGGTCGGAGCCGGACGAAGCCAGTGTGATGATCGATCAGTCAGTCAGACGTCGTCAAGCGAGCAGTGAGGAGAGAACTGGGAGTTCAAGAGGGCGTCGAGACGCCCACCAAGTGCCGGAGCAGTCCCAAGTTGCCAGCCGAGAGAAGACAGCGCCTCCGTCCAGATAAGTAGAGTCATCCAGCGAGTGTGAAGAATCTTGCCTCCCCCCCCCCCCNTTCCACGACACGGAGCGCCGCGCCAAATAATACGGAGCCTACGTATAAAAGGGAAGGGGAGTGTTGTCTCGTGTGTATATGTATGAGTGGCCCTGTTAAGCGTTAATAAAACTGGTTTATTGGTAACCTAAAAACGAGGTGAATTTATTAGTAAATTGGACCTAGAGACAATAGTGTCGACGTATTCCTACGCCCTGACATGGAGGGCCAGCATCAATCGCTAGCGCCTCGCGCCGAGAGCATATTCAATACCTACTTATAAACCACAGCATTGGGCAGGTATCAACAGTGCAATCTGACCCAGTTGGGCTCAATGGTGTACTCTTCTACATAATAATGACGCCCTCTTTTCTCATACACACGGTGTGTAAGACAATCAACCATATTTCTCTTTCCTCTATAACCTGAAAACGTTTAGTGGAAGTTTAAATTAGCAAGGGTTCAAATAAATATACTAAAATATACTGGGTAAATAAATTGTACTTTTATTCCTTATTGCATGCCCCTCTACTAATAGGGCAAAACCTCAGTTTAAATGGCGTCAAATGTTGTTTTAGCAGTACTTTTCGACAGGGATGTAACTTTTTCTACTAGAACACTACTCTTATATTAACACTAGACTAGTTAATTCGTCGAGTGAAATACTCTGAAAATTCAATTGCTATTTTGTTATTGATTGGTAATCGGTGCTGGGTCATTCAAAAGTTCTCCGTGAATTAGTAGCAGTTATATAAAGTAGTCGCATTTCAGCTACTACGCTGGTAGGTGTTTGAGAAGATTTCACCGTTTTGCCAATAATGTTTCGCTAATTTAAGGATTTCTTCACTATTACATTAAGACGCGCGCTTTTTAAAATATGTATGCAGACATCTGCCAAAGCTCTGCAAGTAAATAAATTACGAGGTTTTCATGTAAAAAATTAAGTCACACATTCTTACTGCATATATGTATCAACGAAAGAAAGTATGATATTTTATCCGTAGTGGGAATGGTTACTCTGTGTTCACGTAGTGACATAATGCCAGTATTTTCTATTGGCCGTGTTCCCAGTGGCATGGCGCCGAGTTCCTGTCTGTCAATCTGGGAAGTCTGAATCAGGAAAGCTACTGATAACCTGTCAAGGGCGCCTCATAGCGCAGGAGTTGTAATTACTTTTAAATGACATTACTCTAGTCGAAATTCGTACCAGATGGCCGTTCCTGACTCGTTTAGAGTACGCGAGAAAACAAGCAGCTAAGTAATATCCATCAGGTTTCTTACATGTGGAAAATGCAGACTCGAGAGTCCATCGGGAACCGAACTAGGATCGCTGCACTATGTGCTCGCTAAGACGGGAAGG
>NQII01000896.1:603892-633012 GCA_002778355.1 Clitarchus hookeri
AGTTACGGCCAGTATCTTCATGCACGTTTCACATCTGTCTCTCGCAAATCGACAACTTTTGCGTGCACCAGAACTTCCTTAACATCTTTAGTAACGAGCAGCTCTGAAGGGAAATCCATTGCAGTCGGCTATCAACGGGTGAAATCGTTAATACTAATTGTATTTCCTCTATGATCATCTGTTTATAATGGCGTAGTAGTCAGAATGTTCCCCTCTCACCACGGCAAATCGGGTTCGATTCCCGAGGTGATCAGACCCGAGTTTTGCGTGTAGAAAAAGTGGCGGACGTTGCTATTAGCTGCGCCTCAATTTCGTNATCCCAGCCAAAGATATCACTCTCCGTAATTACTCTAGGCTCTCTGTCCACTCGACTGTTCTTTGTCCGGAGTAAGAACGCCACTAACGAAACGCAAATAAAATATATGAGGTTGGCCAAGGTACATAACCTTAAAAACAGCATTTGCGATAAATACAAAACAGTTTTCGTTCATCATACAGATATAATACACATGAATAGCATATTTCAACCATTTTTAAAGTACGCAATCATCTAAAAACAATACGAAAATATATTTTATTCATAGCATGCTTAAGGATTGCCGAAGAGTACAAATTAATTTGCAAAAGTCATAGCATAAAAATTATTGCTTGCGGGAACATTTTTAATTTATGGAATTTGCAGTAATTTTTTTCTGTTATAAATTTAATGTTATTAAAATACACCTTTTGACCTTTCTCACTCTAGAAAATATGACTGTCAGAGATCACTCGACCAACTGACAGTTGTATTCATACGTGCGTAGACGTTTTCGTAGGTGTAGCGTGTAATGAGATGCCACTCCAAAATATCGCGCTTATTTTAACTAAAGCTATGCACACTAAATGTCATCCACGGTGTTATCAGAACAAACGCCTTTATTTCCACCAGAATACTAAGACGAGGAGTCATAAAGGCGAACGCACGCTGCAGTCGCTGGCTGTGTTCGGACTTACAGTAGATTCGCAACCTCCAAGTAACGTAGGTGCACTCTAAGTCCGAATCAGTGATATCAATCAGTGAAATAACGTTCACTGAAAGTCAGTTGATATGCTACTGCTGACCGGCGAATCAACCAAATTAAATGGGAACAAGCGATTTATAGCAGTGATTTGTGACAATCAGTGGGAAATCACAAATAAATCAGTGAAATTTAACTACTATATTAATTAGTTATCTGGAATTGACTATCATATCGCTCAATTCTCACTGTTTTCACTGATATGGCTCAATTCTCACTGATTCAAGTTTAGATTGTAAGTATGAATAAAAGTAGAACATTGCATAAATACGTGTATCCATTCTTTACGTGCGTACGTAGAAAAGAGAGGCAGAGTAGCTCAATTTTCAACTTTTACGTATATACGGTTGAACTCTCAACCAATCAGGATGTCTGGTTTAATAATAAAATAACTTAAACTAAAACTATTATGGTTACGAGATAAATATACGAAATTCTGTTTTCTTCGGCCAATGTATTAAACTCGTACCATGTTTTGCACAAAGCCTGCAAAAACAAAACACAAATAATAATCTCGCTTCGTTAATTTACGTTTTTGTTTTAATATCTGCCAACAGACAACGTACGTACATTACGGAGAGATTGTGAACGAGTGAAGAGATTTGGGCGGCTCTTAACATCGAGGTCTTTAGAGCTGATGAGGGTGAAGTGAGGTGAGCATGGAGCAGCGCCGGAATGAAAGGACGGGGGAAACGGGATATCCCGAGAAAACACGCTGACCAGTGGTATCGTCCGGCACGATCCCCACTTGTGAAAATCCGGAGTGAACCGGCCGGAGATTGAGCCCGGTTCGCCTTGGTGGTAGACCAGCAATCTAACCGCTCAGCCACCGTGGCCCCACGAAGAAGATTGCGAATCCGTCTTGACTCACGTCCCATTCACTGCCAACGAGTCAGGCGAGGTTCTTGAAGTGGCTCGGCCTGTCTCGCAGGTATTGGGCATGAATGAGGCGTGTGGATGGAGGGTGTTATGTGGGTTGTGATTGGGAGCTGGGAGGGAAGGGGGGCAAGTGCAGGTCGGCAAACAGAGAGGGTCAGGAGTTCTGTGTCGGCAGCATAACCTCTTGCGGCTCGTCGGGGATGGAGGGGTGAGGCCGGAGTGAGGTAATAAACTGCCGTTAATTACGCCTGGTCACGCGACGTTGCGCCATCCGGCGGCTGCTCTGGATCAGAGAGAGAGAGAGAGAGAGAGAGAGAGAGAGAGAGAGAGAGAGAGAAGACGCGAAATTTAAGAGGAAGAGGTAGTGGGAGGTGAATTGTAGAGATCCCCGCTTGCCACCGCACAGGCGTCTCTTTGACTCTCCCTCCTTCCATTCACCAACACGATGAGTGAGTGAAGAGATTTGGGCGGCTCTTAACATCGAGGTCTTGAGAGCAGATGAGGGTGAAGCGAGGTGAGTATNGAGTGAAGAGATTTGGGCGGCTCTTAACATCGAGGTCTTGAGAGCAGATGAGGGTGAAGCGAGGTGAGTATGGAGTAGAGCTGGAATGCAAGGGCGGGGGAAACGTGGGATTGCCGAGGAAACCCGCCGACCAGCGGCATTTTCCGGCACGATTCCTTTTGCGAAAATCCGTGGGCGAACCCGTTGGGAATCGAACCCGGTTCGCCTTGGACGGAGGCAATAACCAACCCGATGAAAATGTGCTTATCTTGTAATAACCATTCAATATTGGGGTTGGTTCCTATAGTCTATTAGTGGTTTCTTCATACTTTTTGAATAAAACCTTTGGAAAATCGCTCCATATATGACGTGTTTGGTTCTTTCCTAAACATTTCATGAATCACATGCGTTTTATAATTCTTTTAACGTAAAATTACCTGATATTTTGGTTAAATTAAACGTTTACTTATATTTCATTTATAAACTGTCATATTTCATTTATAATTAATATTAATAAAAATAGTGGGAATACAGATGTGTTGGTAATGCCTAGCAAGAAATAGTTCTTGTGCAAATTATTATTACACTGACTGCGCACAAATGCGGTGGGTATTCCCTTTGGTGTAATTTCTTTGACTTGGTTAAGCCATATTTGCGTCAGGCGGAGTGATATCCTGGAAATAGAACTTTAAGCAGGGCTTCAGAAAAGTTGTAAGCAACCATGAAAAGGACTATATTATTACATCTTAAGGCGGTTGCCTAGAGAGGGGTATGTTTGTGTGCGGCAAAAATCGATGAAGCGCTACGGCCGACACGGACCGGTGTATGTAAAGAAGTATCGTCTCTTAGCGCAAGGCGCTCAACTGGCGTGCAGTCTTTCCGTTAGCAACTCGCCTCAACGTGACTTTAAGCGGCGAGCCTATACTTTTATTGGGCGCGACTCTGTAACGAATTCCAGCGCATTCCTCTATCGTAGTTCAGCATCCTCTATCGTGGCTCTATTAGTGTTAGGTATGTTAATAATATAATTATGATGATAAATCCTACAGTATCTTTTAATGAGAAGTATGGGTGAAAAGGAATTTTATCTAGGTTTCTTTTAATTCCTAATGCGTTATTTGATCCTGTTTGGTGAAGAAAAATTAAATATATTATTACTATTCCTATAATTATAAATGGTTATATGAAATGGATAGTGAAAAATCGATTTAATGTTGCATTGTCTACAGCGGAACCTCCTCATGCTCATTGTACTAAATCAATACCTAGGTATGGTACTGCTGATAATATTCTTGTAATTACTGTTGCTCGTCAGAATGATATTTGTCATCATGGTAATACATATCCTATGAAAGCTGTNATAATATTCTTGTAATTACTGTTGCTCGTCAGAATGATATTTGTCATCATGGTAATACATATCCTATGAAAGCTGTCATTATTACTAATAAAAATAAAATGACACCTGTTGGAGGGCATGAAAATAATGTTTCCGAAGTGTGCGATATCTTGAAAATACCACCCTGTCATCGTTTGGAATGTGCTTTCTTTATCGTAGGTAAACCTGTTGGAGGCACGTTTAATAGTTTCATTACACAAATCTCAGTTTTAAAACACGCTGCAACTCGCTTCATACGCCAGGTAGGCGGCCGCCTTGAAAGAGTGCAAGAGAGATAAATTAACACCATGTAAGTTGTATTAAGTTCACATGTTTTTGGAAATCAGCAAAGGAAATACTACGAAAGGTAATCTTAGGTAACGGGTTTTGTCAACTTCGTGAGCAAATACTGTGGCAGAATAACGAAATAATTTCCCACAATACATTGCATCCAAATGACTTGTAATAATGATTTACATAGTAAGAAATATTTCGATAGAAATACGCCAGTCTGTTAAAAAAATTTCCCCACAAAGCTAGTGAAAACGGTTCTGCGGGATTGCCCGTTATAGGTTTTTCTGCACTGGCTGCCATAAACTTCTAGAATATTTATAGTTGTGGAATCTTCAAAGTTTCATTGATACATGTTCATTTATTTCGTTATCACGCGTAGCAGTTTTAAGCCTACTTTCCGAAGGAAAGATAGGCTTATGAGATCACTTTCCTGTCTGTTCCTGTGTGTGCCTCCCCCCCCCCCAATTTCCGCACTTTTTGGACGCGTGCACCGTATTTCACCAAACTCGGTACACATATAGTTATAAATAAGGACACGTGACATTTATAGTTTATACAACGCAGAGCACGAACTTCCAAAATAGCGGCCATTTAAAAATTTAGGGTGATATGTTATATCTCGGAAACCATTTAACCGATTCAAAGCAAATTTTGTACCCTGACAGCGCAAGTCGTAAGCATTGAATTCAGAGGTAAGTATTTTTGTCGGTCCGCGATTTTGGAAGATAGCGCCAAATTAATAAATAAAATTGTTATGTTATATATCAAAAACTATTCAACCAATTTTCGCCAAATTTGGCGCGTACATCATACTATCATAAGCCAGATAAATGTAAGTTATTAAACTTAATTACAGAAGTGTATTCAAAATGGTGGTCATATCCATATGTAAGGTTTATTTCGTATAACTTCCATACCGTTTGACCAATTTAAACCTCATTTTGTACGCTGACAGTATCTATTACAAGCAACATCTAAGCCAAAACAACCACTTTTGTTCGCCATTTTGAAATATAGAGCTAAATGAATTAACGAAGTTTTTGTGTAATATATCGGGAAACAATTGACAGGTTGCTACCAAATTTGGCAAACAAGTAGTACTGTGGCAGTTGATAAATACAAATATGTTCCAAGTATCTCGGACACTTATTTTTGAAATAGCGGCCATCTAGCTATTTTATTACAGTATACTATATCTTCTAAACCATTTAATCAATTCCAATGAAACTTTGTATGCTGGGCGTGTATATAACAAACATTAAATGTATTTGCACGGAGCCTCTTTCGTTTTCCATTTTGTAAGATAGTGCTAAACGAATAAATAAAATTTTTTGTCATATATTGGGAAAAAATTTACCGATTCTTAAGAAATATTGTAAACCAGTAGTACTGCAGTAGTTTATGTTTGTTAACTAATGTTTCAGTTATGTCAGACACTTATTTTCAAAATGACGGTCANTTTGAAATAGCGGCCATCTAGCTATTTTATTACAGTATACTATATCTTCTAAACCATTTAATCAATTCCAATGAATCTTTGTATGTTGGGCGTGTATATAACAAACATTAAATGTATTTGCACGGAGCCTCTTTCGTTTTCCATTTTGTAAGATAGTGCTAAACGAATAAATAAAATTTTTTGTCGTATATTGGGAAAAAATTTACCGATTCTTAACAAATATTGTAAACAAGTAGTACTGCAGTAGTTTATGTTTGTTAACTAATGTTTCAGTTATGTCAGACACTTATTTTCAAAATGACGGTCANAGTAGTACTGCAGTAGTTTATGTTTGTTAACTAATGTTTCAGTTATGTCAGACACTTATTTTCAAAATGACGGTCATATAGCTAATTTTGTGTTATATGTTATTTCGCCAAAACCATGTAATTACTTCCAACGAAAATTTTTGCTGGCAGTATATATTATAACCTCAAATGTGTCCACACAAAATCTCTTTTTTGTCCTCCAGTTTGTAAAACAGTATTGTATGACAAATTAAAATTCCGCTTATCTCCGAAAAACCACCAATTTCTACCATATTTGGCAAATAAGTAGCACTATTAAAGCCATGTAAACGGATAAACTTTNCTCCGAAAAACCACCAATTTCTACCATATTTGGCAAATAAGTAGCACTATTAAAGCCATGTAAACGGATAAACTTCGAGAGGGTCCGACACACATATTTTCAAAATGGCGTCTTATAAAATTGTAGCTCAGAATTTCTTATCTACGAAACTTNGAGAGGGTCCGACACACATATTTTCAAAATGGCGTCTTATAAAATTGTAGCTCAGAATTTCTTATCTACGAAACTTGAAAACACATTTCAACTTAACTTGTATGCTGACCGTATCAATATTATCTATAAAAATGTTTTATTCAAAGCCTTATTTCTCTGTCATTTTGTAATGTATCCCCACACAATTTTTATGTCTTATC
This sequence comes from Clitarchus hookeri, assembly GCA_002778355.1. Lineage (NCBI taxonomy): Eukaryota > Metazoa > Arthropoda > Insecta > Phasmatodea > Phasmatidae > Clitarchus > Clitarchus hookeri. The sequence continues at coordinate 610,446 of NQII01000896.1, forward strand.
TCGGGAAACAATAAACAGATTTATTTCANTGTAATGTATCCCCACACAATTTTTATGTCTTATCTCGGGAAACAATAAACAGATTTATTTCAAATTTGGCAAAGAAGTTGTAGTTCGGTAGGCTACATTAAATTATATGTTTTAATTATGTTAGTCTCTTATTTTCAGAATGGCACCCATACAAATATTTTACCTTGGTGTGCTATATCTATGAAACTCTGTTACAGATTTACATTTAACTTTGTATATTGTATCTATGACAATCATCGAATCTGATAATACATAAACTTTTTGTCTTCCATTTATAAAGATTCTCACATGAACAATAGAATTTTTTTATGCCATATTTTGCAGACCAATCAACCTATTACCACCAAATTTTTACATAAGTGGCGTTATTGTAGGCAATGTAAACTTATGTATTNTTGCAGACCAATCAACCTATTACCACCAAATTTTTACATAAGTGGCGTTATTGTAGGCAATGTAAACTTATGTATTTTTAATGGCTCAGACACTTATTTTCAAAACGATGGCCGTGTAAATATTTCAGGTTAGTGAACCCTGTCATTCAAAACATTAGACTGATTAGGCCTACATCCGTAGTTAATGCTCTGTATCCTACCACCGTGATGCAGTTGATTGCACGCCAGCCTAATCCCGGGTAAGTCACTCGTGTATTTTAATTGTATTGGTACTGTTTCACATGTTTCTGGTTTCAACTCTAATGANTAATCCCGGGTAAGTCACTCGTGTATTTTAATTGTATTGGTACTGTTTCACATGTTTCTGGTTTCAACTCTAATGACATTCCTGCCCATGAGACGTCAACACCTACCTGTCATCTAAGCTTTTTAAGAATTTCGCTAAAATATATTTGCACTCATGTAGAGAAATTTATTCGCACTTCTTGTTAACAGTCAATTATTTTGTTTGTGAATCATGGTAACTCAAATGAGAAAAGTATTTTTATTTTTAATTTTTTTCCAAAATATTGCGTAAAGGAAATAATTGATAATTGTACTCACTTGCCNTTTCATGAAATCATAGTTGTAATTTTTGTGTTTTATTATTGCATGTTTACTTTCCTAAAGAAAGTAGAGAACATTTCACACAGTGGGCTTGTAATTCTATAGATGTAGTCCACTCATAGTTTCTTGCAACTTTTCAGAAGCCCTGCTAAATTTCTACTTGCAGGCTATTCCTTGGCCTCATACAAACAAACCTTAACTACATCTAGAAAATTGCACTAAAGGGAAAACGCACAGTATTTGTGCGGACTCAATTTTAGTAATATTTGGCATGATAAGTATTTATTTCTAGGCATTACCATCACATCTATTTTCTCTTTGTTTTATTCGTTTTCATTATGATTCAAATACTGTAATTTACAGAGAAAGTATAAGTAAAAGTTTAATTTAATTTAACTTAATATACGAAATGTCGACTTTGTAAGTTCTGTTAGTAACAGCAATATCGATAACACCGATATCGATTTTGAAAACATCCGTATCGGCAACATAACAGAAAACGTTGCAGTGTACTAATAATCGCTATATTACAAATATCACGGCATGCTGTGTATGTCTATTGCACTACATTTGTGGACCACATAGAAGTTGCCCACCTCTACTTCCTAACAGCGGGCTAATAGTGGGCACGTTACAAGAGAAATAACACCTACACCCAATTACAATCTTTAAAACCTGACATTGTCCGTGTTTAAGTTTTTCCCGGGTGCAATCGGTGAACGTCTGTCACGTTGCCCTATGTCACGTAACTGAAGAACTCTTCCCTCGTCTCTTCTTCGCTGCTAATGTTAGACATTTTACGCACAAATGTATTTAAAACTCAAATTCCCGTAAAACTGTATCAATAGAGACTAAGGCATATGCCGTGCCATAATATTAATTCCTCATAGAAAACTTCATAAGCAAACCAAGTATATGAAAACTTCCTTACATTGAGCACAAATACGATATGTAAGTCAACTTGTCTAAAGCATATTCTATTTTCTAGGTAGGAAGGAAATTCCTCACGACTAACTTCCAATAGCGGTAAATAATCATAGTTATGTACAGTTGGTCTTTGCAATGCATCGACGCCACGCTATTGCCTTCTGGGACGAGCGACTTAGCCCGCAGTGACCCTCAACACTCAGCACAAGAGAAACCCACAGAGAAACTAGTGCACGGGAGCAGAATGGCGTAAATGTGACCGTGATATTTGCGTGCTCAATCACCGGTTGGTTGCGTGTTGCACTAGATCAGGCCTCACGTCTTATTGGGCTCCGCCGTACTATGTAAGTTTCTTAAATGATATAATGTAGCTGTAACAAAATGCAGGCCCAACCAGAACCCCTCGTTGTAACTTTGCGAGCTGAAGGAGGCCTGTAGGGTAATCTGCCCTGAGAAGGGTCGACTCAGTCAGCGGCGCCACGGCTCCAGCGCTGTCCTGGAGAGACGCTAGAGGCTGGGTAGTGCCTCGGCTGGACCACGGGGTCCTCTGGATGTGAGGGTCCCAGGCGGATGTGGGAGGGGAATGGACGGCGCATTACAGTTCCAGTTCGGAGCTTGGAGTTGGTCAACTGAGATGTTAGCTGAGTGCACCTTCACGCTGATTGAGCGTATTTCAGTCCTTGNTTCGGAGCTTGGAGTTGGTCAACTGAGATGTTAGCTGAGTGCACCTTCACGCTGATTGAGCGTATTTCAGTCCTTACCCATGGGGATACTCGTCGGCGTGCTGCTGTTATACTCCATTTGGAGGCCTGGTGCAGCCGTAGTGTCAATAAGTAACTCACACCTACTGGTGAATGAAGACAACTGTGAAGTCTAACGTATGGGTCAACTAAGTTGAAGAACGTTCCTGGCCTCTTATAGCCGGCTTGTTAGTGTCCGACAGATTCTTCTGTGGGAGCTCTCTGTCTCTTGACATTCGCCGTATTGTCAAAGCATGGGACCATTCCTTTATGGCATGACGTCGGTGTTTGGAATACATGCTGTAATTCTATACCTGTGTACTTAGCTACTTGTTGGAGAGAGTACATAAAATAACTCAGCAGATAAGAGTCATTATTTTCATCCGAAGAGACCGTAGACTGTTTGCGGTTTCCAGTGCACATGCACCGCTAAAAATGTCTGACGAGATGATGAAGAGGATTATTCACTTGCAGAAATTATCTACTTGCGCTCGGCGCAGGGCTTCGAATGGCTTGCCACCCTTCTGTGGACGTCACAGTAACACTACAGTAGCTATAGGTTTTTTTTCTCTCCCACTACTTCTCTGGCTTACATCAGGTTGCTCCCGAATTTCGTAACATTTTCATTATATTCCTGGAAGGTGTACAATGCCTCCGTAATAATAGGTTTTTCTCAAAAATTTCAGTGACGACAAAATGAGGATAAGGTGAGAAAGATTGTTATCAAGTTTGTAAATGTTCTTATAAAGGACCCAATTCGAGAGACATCTTTCCGGACTTTTTGAAGAAAATTGACGAATGTACTCGAAAAACAGTTACTTCGATTGCAATTGAAAATAATTGAGTAATAAAACAGAATGATTTTTTCCATTTAATTGTTAAATGAAACATTTTACACCTCATCGGCGTTAGAAAATTTTCCGGCAAGACTTAACTATAAATACCATCGTGAAAATTAACAGAATTCTACAGTACACAGATTTAGTTTCAGCACAAGTGATGGATCCTCTTAAACCTACAACTGAAATTAAGTACCGTTGAGCACCGAATATTCACTCTAGCTAGGACTTTCTGGACACTTCACAACATTGTTTATTGTCTTAACCCCAAATGCACGAATGGATCTCAAGGGGCTGGCAACGACCTAAAAGGAAAATGTAATCACGGTTTACTGCTTTCAGTTTCAACCTAGACTGACGTCAACGTAACACATTTACCAAGCATGTTGTGATAAAAACAATACCTGCCACAATTGTGTGAATGCGTCTGGCTACGCTGTCGCCGATATGGCGTAAAAATGGTCCGCACAGTTTGTGAATCCTGGCACAAATGGTGCTGTCAAGAGGCGCATTTCCGGCAATACCGATTTGGCTAAACCAGCTTTTGATGTCTTGCAATACATGCAGCACAATCTGGACATGTTGTCGCAAATAACAAGAAGCTCATTGGACTGTACAGATGGTAAAATTTTGCGGAAATATACGAATTGAAAAGAAGTCTACTAATAAACGTTTTTTCTTTAAATATGTACATCATTTTGTCGGCATTTTAATCTTGAATACAGGTTAGTTATTGTTAGCTTTATACATAGTTATATTTGAAAAAAAAAAAACTTTTCATTTCCGTAATTTGTAAAGTTGATCACATAAATTCTGGAAAATACCGTCGGGTTTTTCACGGATAATATATTATCATTGTTTTATTTTCCGATATAGTTACTGAACATCTATTGAAAAGCATGTTCGCCTATCATTACGTCCACACCAAACAGTGCTAGATAACATAAACAGAAATGCGTATTCATCTTGCTGCTTGTACAACCCAGCAAACGAACAAAATGCGTGAGCCAAGTAAATCGTAGTATTCTACTTGTAGCGAATTGAAAAGACAGCGCGAACGAACGCATTTGCACAGTTGTAGCGGGGCCATGATGGCAACCGTCATTGTTTCACAAGTGTTTATCTGAATATGCACAGAAAAAAATGTGACAGTGGTATAAATGTAACTAGAAGAGTAGTTTTTTTTTGTTATCAGTACATCGTAAGTAGTGTTGCTGTTAATGTAATATACTGTTAATCTTTTAATGTGAATGTAACATTAAGTACTTTTGAAACAACATCACATCATTACTGTTCTGCCAACGTTAAGGGAGGTGTTTATAATGCGGCAAAACAGATTTTGTGTTGAATTGATGTTAACATTTGTGTTAACAATTTTGTTGTATTTTCTTTATGCTTAAAAAAAATTACTATGTAAAATAAATAAAGTACAATTATTTTGTCACAAAAAAAAATATTTCCAACAAATAAATCCGACAGCTACGAAGTAAAACGAACTCCCTCCTTGATTACATGACGTCCTCCACTTTACGGAACCTAACGCCTTACCAACTGCTATATCTTAACACTTCTGACCACGTTTCATATTGTGAGTATTCAGTCCAACATAACGGCAAACTGCAGTTCTCTTATCGTTACTTGTAAATACTTTATGGTCTATACATATATGCATAATTGGCGCACGTGAACTGCTTTGCAAGGCTTCAAAGCTGGTCTAAGATAAATTTAGTTCTCATGCTTTAAAATTTAAATGCAGTGGTTTCATTTTACGGGATTACCGCTGTTCAGCATTATCCGCCAATTGTTCACAAAGCCAAGTCAGTGTAATGTTCTGTTAATTGAACATTTCTGTAATGTCGTAAAGACACAACATATTTTGTCCTTCCTGTTATTTTTATCGAAATATATCTTTTTGTTGCGGCAACCTTACGTAGAGGTTTTGTTTACATTACCACTTCAACAGTATGTTTCCATTGCAGTATTATAAGGCTTTGTAAATGGTAAACATTAAGTAGCTTTGTCACAACATTATTAAAGCTACTACAACATAAANTTGTGAGTATTCAGTCCAACATAACGGCAAACTGCAGTTCTCTTATCGTTACTTGTAAATACTTTATGGTCTATATATATATATATATGCATAATTGGCGCACGTGAACTGCTTAGCAAGGCTTTAAAGCTGGTCTAAGATAAATTTAGTTCTCATGCTTTAAAATTTAAATGCAGTGGTTTCATTTTACGGGATTACCGCNTTCGGAGCTTGGAGCTGGTCAACTGAGATGTTAGCTGAGTGCACCTTCACGCTGATTGAGCGTATTTCAGTCCTTGTCCATGGGGATACTCGTCGGCGTGCTGCTGTTATACTCCATTTGGAGGCCTGGTACAGCCGTAGTGTCGATAAGTAACTCACACCTACTGGTGAATGAAGACAACTGTGAAGTCTAACGTATGGGTCAACTAAGTTCAAGAACGTTCCTGGCCTCTTATAGCCGGCTTGTTAGTGTCCGACAGATTCTTCTGTGGGAGCTCTCTGTCTCTTGACATTCGCCGTATTGTCAAAGCATGGGACCATTCCTTTATGGCATGACGTCGGTGTTTGGAATACATGCTGTAATTCTATACCTGTGTACTTAGCTACTAGTTGGAGAGAGTACATAAAATAACTCAGCAGATAAGAGTAATTATTTCCATCTGAAGAGACCGTAGACTGTCTGCGGTTTCCAGTGCGCATGCACCGCTAAAAATGTCTGACGAGATGATGAAGAGGATTATTCACTAGCAGAAAATTTCTACTTGCGCTCGGCGCAGGGCTACGAATGGCTTGCCACCCTTCTGTGGACGTCACAGTAACACTACAGTAGCTATAGGTTTTTTTTCTCTCCCACTACTTCTCTGGCTTACATCAGGCTGCTCCCGCATTTCGTAACATTTTCATTATATTCCTAGAAGGTGTACAATGCCTCCGTAATAATAGTTTTTTCTCAAAAATATCAGTGACGACAAAATTAGGATAAGGTGAGAAAGATTGTTATCAAGTTTGTAAATGTTCTTTTAAAGAACCCAATTCGAGAGACATCTTTCCGGACTTTTTGGAGAAAATTGACGAATGTACTTGAAAAACAGTTACTTCGATTGCAATTGAAAATAATTGAGTAATAAAACAGAATGATTTTTTTCCATTTAATTGTTAAATGAAACATTTCACACCTCATCGGCGTTAGAAAATTTTCCGGCAAGACTTAACTATAAATACCATCGTGCAAATTAACAGAATTCTACAGTACACAGATTTAGTTTCAGCACAAGTGATGGATCCTCTTAAACCTACAACTGAAATTAAGTACCGTTGAGTACCGAATATTCACTCTAGCTAAGACTTTCTGGACAATTCACAAAATTGTTTATTGTCTTAACCCCGAATACACGAATGGATCTCAAGGGGCTGGCAACGATCTAAAAGGAAAATGTACTCACGGTTTACTGCTTTCAGTTTCAACCTTGACTGACGTCAACGTAACACATTTACCAAGCATGTTGTGATAAAAACAATACCTGCCACAATTGTGTGAATGCGTCTGGCTGCACTGTCACCGATATTGCGTAAAATTGATCCGCACAGTTTGTGAATCCTGGCACAAATGGTGCTGTCAAGCGGCGCATTTCCGGCAATACTGATTTGGCTAAACCAGCTTTTGATGTCTTGCAATACATGCAGCACAATCTGGACATGTTGTCGCAAATAACAAGAAGCTCATTGGACTGTACAGATGGTAAAATTTTGCGGAAATATAAGAATTAAAAAAAAAATTATAGCACTATAATTCTTTTCTTTAAATATGTACATCATTTTGTCGACATCATAATCTTGAATACAGGTTAGTTATTGTTAGCTTTATACATAGTTATATTTGAAAAAAAAAATACTTTTCATTTCCGTAATTTATAAAGTTGATCACGTTAAATTCTCGAAAATACCATCGCGTTTCTCACGGAGCATATATTATCACTGTTTTATTTTCCCATATAGTTACTGAACATCTATTGATACACTTGTTTGCCTATCATTACGTTCAAACCAAACAGTGGTAGATAACATAAACAGACATGAGTATTCAACTAGTTGCTTGTACAACCCAGCCAACGAAAAAAATGCGTGAGCCAAGTAAATCGTAGTATTCTACTTGTAGCGAATTGAAAAGACAGCGCGAACGAACGCATTTGCACAGTTGTAGCGGGGCCATGATGGCAACCGTCATTGTTTCACAAGTGTTTATCTGAATATGCACAGAAAAAAGTGGCGACAGTGGTATAAATGTAACTAGAAGAGTAGTTTTTTTTTGTTATCAGTACATCGTAAGTAGTGTTGCTGTTAATGTAATATACTGTTAATATTTTAATGTGAATGTAACATTAAGTACTTTTGTAACAACATCACATCATTACTGTTCTGCCAACGTTAAGGGCGGTGTTTATAATGCGGCAAAACAGATTTTGTGTTGAATTGATGTTAACATTTGTGTTAACAATTTTGTTGTATTTTCTTTATGCTTAAAAAAAATTACTATGTAAAATAAATAAAGTACAATTATTTTGTCACAAAAAAAAATATTTCCAACAAATAAATCCGACAGCTACGAAGTAAAACGAACTCCCTCCTTGATTACATGACGTCCTCCACTTTACGGAACCTAACGCCTTACCAACTGCTATATCTTAACACTTCTGACCACGTTTCATATTGTGAGTATTCAGTCCAACATAACGGCAAACTGCAGTTCTCTTATCGTTACTTGTAAATACTTTATGGTCTATACATATATGCATAATTGGCGCACGTGAACTGCTTTGCAAGGCTTCAAAGCTGGTCTAAGATAAATTTAGTTCTCATGCTTTAAAATTTAAATGCAGTGGTTTCATTTTACGGGATTACCGCTGTTCAGCATTATCCGCCAATTTTTCACAAAGCCAAGTCAGTGTAATGTTCTGTTGATTGGACATTTCTGTAATGTCGTAAAGACACAAAATATTTTGTTCTTCCTGTTATTTTTAGCGAAATATATCTTTTGGTTGCGGCAACCTTACGTAGAGGTTTTGTTTACATTACCACTTCAACAGTATGTTTCCATTACAGTATTATAAGGCTTTGTAAATGGTAAACATTAAGTAGCTTTGTCACAACATTATTAAAGCTACTACAACATAAANCAGTATTATAAGGCTTTGTAAATGGTAAACATTAAGTAGCTTTGTCACAACATTATTAAAGCTACTACAACATAAACGATTAAAGAAATGCCTCACTGGTATTATTGTTATTGTTGTGGCAACATTAGACTTTTTTCTGTGTAGTACATTCTTTTCCTTTGGATGGACTGAACAAATGATGCGTTGTCTATGTTACCATATGTTTTGCCAGATATGAAGAAAAAGTTTCCTTTCGGAAGTAAAAGTTTTTCCCCGTACTGTTAATGCTGCTTTCATAATCTGCAAATTCATTAAATGCAATAAAAATGTTCGCCTCTGGAGGTGGCATCGCTACCGTGTTTACTTACAGAAATTCAGACTAATTGTCTTTGTTATGTTGCATCGGATCTCAAGACCTCGATGTTAAGAGCCGCCCAAATCTCTTCACCTCTCCCTCACTTGGTATGTTGCTTTTTAATGTAATTTCTTGAATATTGTATCGGAAAAAGAACTTAATTTACAGGTTCAACGTTCAACCTCCCAATTTGGTAAGGGCTCTGCCAATATACCCTTAAGAAGCATTAATCGCATACACAAAGTCTGAAACTGTTCCAACGAACGTCAAGGGAATTCAAATAATATAAAACGTCATTTGTTGGCGTGGACATTTTAACCCTCTTACAGTGGCATGTTTCGCAAAACACAGGCTTTAGTTTGGCCACTAAATGTTTATTAAACACATCCTGACAAAAAAGCTGTATAATTACTTTTTTCTTTACTAGTATTTGTGTTGCAGAATTTGAGAATTAATAACAAGTACCTGGCCTTATTTTCTAACCTCAAATTTACTGTAGTATTTCTTACTCATTTGTTCAAATTTATGTCAGCCGCCAAATTAACTCTGAACACAATTTCCTTATTAATAATAGCTTACTAGTATACCTTAGAGGATATCAAAATTTTTATATAATATTTAATGCGAAATTTATGTTGCTGCGCTGTTTTTGCTATAAAAGTATTGTCCATGAATTCACCTCGCCAGTGTATTGGCACAATAATAAAGTACGAAAGTGAAATAATTTTTATCTCACCCATGTTAGCTCTCACGGACTTGCTAAGAAAAAAAATTGAGTCTACAATTTAGTTACCAAACTCTAATAATAACAGCACACATCACTTCTATACACGTAAACTGATGTATTGTAAATTTCCAACGCCATGCTTAGATTTAAAAATCTTTCGTTGGAATTATAGTGAGGAGATTTGAGGGGCTCTTAACAGCGAGGTCTGAAGAGTGAAAGTATTTTGATTTTAGCAAACGATTTCCGTGCAGTATTTTTTAAATATCTGCAACGGTTGGAACCTCTGCATATGTACACTATCGTAACACTATGTAGGCTTCTTAACTTTAACCTCAGGACCACGACTAGAAGCCGAAAGACATATATTTATATTTTAGCCTCGATTTTTGGTGGAAAATAAACATGGCGAAAGAAGCAGTCGTTCAACATTTTATGGGAAACTAGTGAAAAATAACAGAGAAAAAGTAATGGGTTTCATAGAANCGAAAGAAGCAGTCGTTCAACATTTTATGGGAAACTAGTGAAAAATAACAGAGAAAAAGTAATGGGTTTCATAGAATATTTTATCGTGTTCTTGAACAAGGAATAACTATTTTAGTTAATCAGCAGTTATCGTTTATATGTGCAACAAACTTCTACTTGCATGCAGGTCTTTCTGAAATTATGTGACGTAGGCTACAAATGAGATAACTATATGTCAAGAACTAAAACTACTTGTGGCATTTAGGTAAGTGAATTTAAGACTAGGAATATTAACTGAAATTTATTTCAAGGCGCATTCAAGCGTTTTCGTTACAAAAATNTTAAATATCTGCAACGGTTGGAACCTCTGCATATGTACACTATCGTAACACTATGTAGGCTTCTTAACTTTAACCTCAGGACCACGACTAGAAGCCGAAAGACATATATTTATATTTTAGCCTCGATTTTTGGTGGAAAATAAACATGGCGAAAGAAGCAGTCGTTCAACATTTTATGGGAAACTAGTGAAAAATAACAGAGAAAAAGTAATGGGTTTCATAGAGTATTTTATCGTGTTCTTGAACAAGGAATAACTATTTTAGTTAATCAGCAGTTATCGTTTATATGTGCAACAAACTTCTACTTGCATGGAGGTCTTTCTGAAATTATGTGACGTAGGCTACAAATGAGATAACTATATGTCAAGAACTAAAACTACTTGTGGCATTTAGGTAAGTGAATTTAAGACTAGGAATATTAACTGAAATTTATTTCAAGGCGCATTCAAGCGTTTTCGTTACAAAATTTAATTTTCATATTTACACGCGCTATAGTTACGCAATGTTTATTTATAATTGTGCGTAATTCATGAAATTTTAATTTATGACAGCCTCCTATTGGTAACTTTTGAAAAGGTACATGAAGCACGACGAGAACATTGCACGCCAGTTCAGAGCATTGCGCGTAGTGGCGATGGCGCACTTGATCAGCGTGTCAGTATAGCCCTTACTGCTGCAGAGCTTCTGAGACTCCAACACAAAAACTGCTCCATGTAAGCGACTGCCATAAGAAAAATGTTGACAACGAACTATGGAAAGGAGTTCAGTTTGTAAACATCTTAATAAAAGTGTGGCAAATGTGAAACTTTTTTTTTTGCGGAAATAATTTGCGCAATTTTAACATAAATTGTATTTACCAAAACTATACATATTCACAAAATATGTTTTATGATTTAGACGTGGTGAAGAAAAAACCTATGACATGCAGAAAATTCAATCAGTGCGTGGCTTTTTATTCTTGAACTCGCCATAGTAGTTCACAACTATTATGCCGGTGCGTGNCAGAAAATTCAATCAGTGCGTGGCTTTTTATTCTTGAACTCGCCATAGTAGTTCACAACTATTATGCCGGTGCGTGAGTATGTAAGCAGTGATACACGCTTCTGTATAGTTTATCATTCTGTGCTCTCGGGCGTATACAGCGCGAATTTTCTATCCCGTTAATTTCATCTGCGGGGACCTTCGAGGAAAAAAAAAATCCACGTGGTATTAAGAATTCGTCAGCAGTATTCCAGCTCCCGTAATCGATACATCTCTCCCCTGTGGACTGTAGGAGGAGAGGGCACGGGGAAGCCCCAGATAGTCTGTGCGGAGGTGCAATAAAGAGGAGCCAAGTTTCCGTCATCCCCCCGCCCAGTACTCTGCTCTCGGGCCGGTTGCGAAACGACGAATAAATAATAAAGTTCCAGTGTCCGGGNGGCATCTGGCGAGGGGGCGGGGGGTGGAGAGGGCTTCTTTGCGGGCACCGCCTACCGGGGCAATGGGCAACTGATGAATAGCGGCCTGGGGTTCCGAGCTCACCGTTCTGCAGGAGACACTCTTAACTCCTGCACTCAGGAAAAAAATATATTTTTGTAGGAACGGAATTTCTGCGCCGATAAGCCATTGTTAATATAGGGACAGCAGTCATATTGATTGGATTACTGTCTTGGCTTTCGGGTTGGAGCCATACTACAGATGGGGTAGGCCGATTATCGTCTTCTGAGCATATGCCCAGCGTTGGCAAGGTCAACAGTGAAGAAAGCGTGTGTTTTATATGAAAAATCAATGAATATATTTTAACAATTTGAATTCAACTCAACTTTGCATTAAAACTGGTAATTGAAGTTTACGAACATCTCAAAGCACTTGTTTACATGGCCAGTGTCTGACCTCAAATCCTATCCACGTCATTTATGATAGCCGTATTGGTATATAATAACATAACATACACATACGTATGGACCCAGTCCGCAGTGGTAGGTATGCCATTACTGGGTTCATGATACTATACACCATGCTTTCGTGCTCTTTATTTTGTGATTTTATTGCGATTGCCATCTAGATAAATCTGGGTGATTACATCGAGCAATTGCGAGTAANTGCTCTTTATTTTGTGATTTTATTGCGATTGCCATCTAGATAAATCTGGGTGATTACATCGAGCAATTGCGAGTAAGTGTCCCATATCCACTATCTACCAGCATTTGATTCTACTCCGTTACTTGGTAATCAGTAAAATCTCATGAATTCCTGATTTATCAGTCATGCTCGCCTTGCGGCGATTATGGATAATGACCTAGGTGCGAATTTTCAACACACTGCCGGCACAAATCCATACCCATATGACCTGGTGTCAGAGAATACCTCTGACTGGGCCATTCCTGGCCAGCCCGTGCTCCCGAGCTGCAGCCGGCCCACTACGATAGGAGTCGAGCCCCAACGTAGGCCGACCCCCAGGGGAACAAACACGACCACCTCTCTCGTCCATTAACCATACATTTGAATTTATTCACAGTGAAATTCTAGGCTTGGGCCCCAACGGTCTGACTGTTAAGGAGTCGACCAGCCCACCACCATTATGATTGCCCCAGATTCAAGTTTAGCCTGGGAGGCAGATACCCAGTTTAGTTTAAAACATGACAAAAGTAACGCCCGGGAGTTTCCTTCGTTTGTTAGCTGAAGCTATCCAGCGGTACCACGAGGAGGTGGGGGGTTCCCTTGAGCTAGCAGAGGCTATAACTTGCGCATTACTAGCCGTTTCCGTATTCAGTTAAGCTAGGATACTAAATGTCGNGGCTTGGGCCCCAACGGTCTGACTGTTAAGGAGTCGACCAGCCCACCACCATTATGATTGCCCCAGATTCAAGTTTAGCCTGGGAGGCAGATACCCAGTTTAGTTTAAAACATGACAAAAGTAACGCCCGGGAGTTTCCTTCGTTTGTTAGCTGAAGCTATCCAGCGGTACCACGAGGAGGTGGGGGGTTTTCTTGAGCTAGCAGAGGCTATAACTTGCGCATTACTAGCCGTTTCCGTATTCAGTTAAGCTAGGATACTAAATGTGGAAATACCTTCGACACCATAATTGCGTAACTGATCTTATTGCAACGTTTATCGTTGTCTTATGCCCTGAGAGGGAGGTCCTATCCCTGAGTCTCGGGTACTCCCACCGGGCGACTTTGAGAACAATGGCACACCTTCCCACAGGGCAATCCACAGATCAAACACATGTAGAGGGAGAATGATCATTCTCCTTCCACGTCACGTTCACCTTACCAGGTATTTAGTCTCGTGGACTGCAACCTCACACCCATCACAGGCCGTTTGCTCGAAACCCCAGGCAGAAAAGCTCTTCAATGTTGGGATACAGAGACTGGTTTTGCGTAGCCAGCGATATCACTCTACTTCATATTCACTCTATGGTTGGAGCCGCGTCTTCATGGTCGTAGCGAACCGATGTTTCACCGTACGTACCGGTAAGCATCTAGAATGTACACCCAAACGTCGGTTACTGCAACCATCAAGACACGGCTCCAACGCGGAAGTAAAGACATTCTCCCAGACAATGGTCACGAAAACGTGCAATCTTTAGTCAGACTGGTTGTTGGCCCAATGCACATATTGTTAACGCAGATACTAATGGTAGCAGAGCTGTATTTCGTGTTCTCTTCTGTGATTGTTTCTGCAACAACGAATGTGAAACATACAGTAGAGAATTTGGTTCCTGCTACTGAATATTTGGTTCCTTCAACAGAACAACTTCAGCAATGTTGGGATTGTTACGCACAACAAAAATAAATTTAATAATCTATTAGAACATTCTGATACTGGTACCGAAATTTGGTCGCTGCTACCATTGAACCAGATGGCAGAACTGCTGTGTTACAACTTCTCTGTCGTTTTTTTCCCCAGCGGCGGGTTTGAAATTCTCGCCGCATGGCACTTCAGTTTGGGTGAAGTGGGGACTACAGAACGAGTGGGATCCACTGCAAACATTCTTTTTATGTAATTTTGCAGGATGATATGTACGCTGCTGAGACGGCAGACAAGAAAACACAACAATACACCGTGCTGGGGCCACTGTGGCGCGGTGGCTAGGGCACGCACCTCCCAACAAGGCGAACCGGGTTCGATTCCCGGTGGTATTGCCCCCTGGATTTTCCCATGTAAATATCGTGCCGGACGTTGCCGCTGGTCGGCGGGTTTCCTCGATGATCTCCCGTTTCCCCCGCCCATCATTCCAGCGCTGCTCCACACTCACCTCACTTCACCTTTATCGGCTCTCAAGCCCTCGATGTTAAGACACGCCCAAAACTCTTCACTCACCCCAACGCACACACTGCCTGAAGTAGCAAGTATTGGTGAAGGGAGGATGGTGTTATAGTTCATTTCATATAAGAAGGCCACATTCTGACAGTCAGTGAGTGGCAACTTAATATATTGAAAACAAATAACCTGCCATTTACAAAATCCTGTATCAGCTGATGCACGAATGAACAAAAGTTAATATTACGTTGGCTATTCTGAGAGTAGTGCCGAAGCACAACACACAAGCAGAAGATACGCGGATAAGAAAGAGTTCGTAGATTAATTAATACATTTTATTTTACGTGGTCATAAAACAGCAGTTTTTAGTTTTATAAACGAAACGTCGTGATAAAATAGTAATGTATAGGTGTTCAAAATGAGTAGCACAATAAAACGATACGTATCCAAATGTGACGAAAAAATCCAAAGTTTCCAGACTCTCAAACCAGGTGCTGCNTTTTAGAAACGAAACTTCGTGATAAAATAGTAATGTATAGGTGTTCGAAATGAGTAGCACAATAAAACGATACGTATCCAAATGTGACGAAAAAATCCAAAGTTTCCAGACTCTCAAACCAGGTGCTGCCATCTTGTGAGTTAAAAGCGCACCATCTGTTGCAATATGCCCTTCCATGCCATCTGTTATCCATATTCCGAACTACACTCAGAAACATATTATAGTTTTGTTGTTTAAAATAATGTATTCACGCGCATATACAAATAATTTTATTTTCCCGCGAGATCTGTATGATTTTTAAAGTAACATATATTTCGTATACCGCGTTTACGAACGACCCTACACACGTCCACCAAGCTCCGTTTACGAATGCAGCACCACCCAAGCAGTTTACCCATTGCCACACGGAGCAGCACCTCCTGGACGCGCTGACTCGCCACATCAAAGCCTATTCTTGACACGCCTGTTGATGGNAATGCTAACTCGCCACATCAAAGCCTATTCTTGACACGCCTGTTGATGGCGAATGGATACATAAACGAAAAGACACGGCGATTGTCAACTGTCAAGAATGTGGCCTTCTTATATGGTACACAGTATAAGAGGACTACGTACGGACGCATTTCCTGTGAAATCGTTGTTTGCGCGAATACGCGTATCTGGGTAAAATAAGTGTTATGGAAATACGACTTTATGCCAGAAAATGTGATATATATATATATGTGTGTGTGTGTGTGTGTGTGTGTGTGTGTGTGTGTGTCACCATCGTTTTACTTTTATCAAATAAAGTGTATTCATGGAGGAATAAAATTGTGAGAATGTTCAAATANTGTGTGTCACCATCGTTTTACTTTTATCAAATAAAGTGTATTCATGGAGGAATAAAATTGTGAGAATGTTCAAATATCGCATTTTTAAAGCTTGCATATACAGATTCTTTAAAAGGTAAGAGAAAAGTACGATTGCACGAACACGGTTTCGTCTGCGGGCTTCAATCGCGTGTAATTTAGTCCCACTGTTATAGATCTAATTAGCACAGTTAAACATTTTGATGGAAACACTGCACGCCTGGAGCGATGAGGCGCTAGGGGTGCGTGTTAGTGTCGTCCATAACTCCCTCGCTTCTTGACCTTGAACGCGCAGTCCCCGTATGGAGGGGGAAGGAGCGGTGATTAATAGCCTGTACGGGTTGCTTAGTCGCCGGGCGCCCGGGTTAATAGCTGGGCGCGGTCACGACAACGCTGCAGGCCGGGACGACGCGAGGGATTGAAAAACGGAACCCCATCACAATCAGAGCAGGCGCTGAACGATCACTCGAGACGTTGGCACGCCTCGCTTCTTCCTCGCCTTATACGCGGGCTGCATCCGTCAGCGCGGCTTGCCAGAGACGAGTTGACTTCTCTAGCAGTCGGATTTTATATTCCTCTTCATTGGGAATGAATATTGTATTCTTGGTTTTTCCAGTTTGTTTAGGATTAAAAAAAAAAAAAAATCCGAATGTACCCCTATACCCAATTACCTATTGACCAGCGGCGTGTGGGCAACTGTTGAGAAGTAAGCTGTGTTTTGCTCCGTGCTATACCTAATCCTTTGCTAATTTACATTTCAGCCTCTTATACGTAACAGTGCCGTTGACGTCACAGCACGTGTCTAATGGGTGCCTCGCCGCTCTCTCGTGAGTGGCCGCAATACATTCAGTTTCTCCCGGATCCACTCTGTTTACTGCTGCTGCGTGCGCCGAGTGAATACAGCACTGAGCAAGCGCCAGCTTACCTTGCAACACTTCACCACATGCTACTGCCATTGACCTTGCTCTGCTGTACAGACAAGGGAACTACGAACTCATCACTACGTTAAAATTTTAATTCTGCCAAAATGCGACACAATATCAATATTGTGAGATAAATACGAGATCTTAGTTTGGTTATTAAGTCTGTGCTACTGTGTAAGGAAGGTAGCTCTTTGGGTATAGAGGTAACTTTCGAATTTTCTTTTTTAAAAATATGAATTAACAATTTAGAAAAAACAATGATTCAATATGGCTGGGGAATACATCTTGGATTTATTTTTGTTTCGCCATAGCTTACTCTTCAGATCAGACATTGGAAAATGTGGGATGTGAGCACAGAGATAAAGAATTTCTGTGGCTGCCCTGAAGAAGGCGGATGCAATATGTGTTGAATCGGTAATATACTTAAGACCAAAAATTTATTAAATTGGAAAAAATATAGAATCGCTGAAAATATCTTAACAGTGTAATTATGTGTGTAGAAGAGATAAATTAGAGTCTGCATATGTGTGCATAATTTTTTTATGGACTATGTACGGTATGGAGTGTGGGGTTACAGNAGAGATAAATTAGAGTCTGCATATGTGTGCATAATTTTTTTATGGACTATGTACGGTATGGAGTGTGGGGTTACAGAGAAGATGTTCTTCTCATGACATTCCCGTAATGTGTGGTAATATGGACTTCTCATATGCTTGCGAATGCACTTAGCAGGAACACAAAATTCGTAGGTTCCTTAGCTCATCACCGCCGAACTTGCACTGTAAACGTGGATCATTGATATCGGCCAGTCAGTAAAAGTCAGTTATTATTCTGCCACAGACAGTAATAGAAACGCGAGGTAGAGTGCTAATGCTAAATACACAGTAATCATTCTCCGTCTTCCAACTTTGAGCCGCTTTGCTTCCTACAGAACTGTCTAAACTACGCGTTTTTCTCTAAAGGTAGCAAATTTCAATATCCCGCACAAAAGGATTTTCAGGGGCGGAGTACACAAGTGGTAAAGGGTGCAAATGCCACAGGTACCTTTACCTAAATGTAATTTAACATACAAATAAATATGGGCCATACATAAANGTAATTTAACATACAAATAAATATGGGCCATACATAAAATTAAAATCACACAAAACATATAAACATAACATTATAATCGTATAATTCCGCCTTGTCATATTTAACACAGCCAAAGCGCTGTGTTTCCATTGCTTCCTAGAAATTGNATTATAATCGTATAATTCCGCCTTGTCATATTTAACACAGCCAAAGCGCTGTGTTTCCATTGCTTCCTAGAAATTGACACAAAATGTGTGAACTATATTACTCCAAAAAGATAATTAAGCTAAAACTTGGACATCCTCACATTCAACTACGTAATATTCGGAAAATAATTAAGAAAATAAAAATGATGAACGGCAGGTAAACCCATATTAAGCAAATCACCACAAGCAGGTACGTGGAGGGGAGTGTGAGTGTGTGGAGAGTTTTGACGGCATTTAACATCGGCGACACGAGAGCCTGTGATAGTGAATCCAGATGAGCAGAGAGCAGCGCGGGAGTGCAAGGGCGGGGGAAACGGGAGATCCCCGAGAGAACCCGCCGACCAGCGGCATCCTCCGGCACGATTCTCACGTATGAAAACACGGCTGTGAACCCGCCGGGAATCCATCCCGGTTCGCCTTCGTGGGAGGCGAGTAGTATAACCACCACACCAACGCAGTCTCATAAGCAGGTATGATCGCAATATAAACTCATTTGTAAAAAAAAAAAAAAAACCAACATCCTGAAGATGCCGTCGCAAGGGCACGTAAGTGGGTATATGCACAGGACATGGTAGTATGTGTACAGAAAGTATTAAAATATTGAACCACAACAAGCATGTATTGCAGGGCACCAACACTTGCACGATGCACTTCATATGGTGTTGGACCACCCGTAGCATGGAGACATTCGGCGATACGGTCGGGCATGGAGGCATACAGAAGTCAAATGTTCTCCTGATGAATATCCTGCCACAGCTGGTGCGACCGACCCTCCAAATTCGCCGTAGGTGCCGCTGGCCGAAGTTGCCGTCCAATCTGGTCCCGAACGTTCTCGATGGGCGAGAGGTCTGGAGACCTTGCTGGCCAAGGAAGCATGTTGACATCATGAAGGAGGGCCAGAGATACCCCTGCTGTGTGAGGCTGGGCATATCCTGCTGGAAAACGGGGGTTTCAAGCTGCACCAGGAAGGGAAGCCCATATCATAGGAGAATTATCTGGATCTAATGGTTCAAGTTGCGAGCAATGAGCCGAAACGTCCAACCTGCTTCTCGGATGCAGACAATGTGGCTTCTCTCAAACTCATCAAGCTGGGCAAAAGCTTGAGGAATGCGCCGTCGAGGCATGCTGCGTGTTCACTGAACTTGGCTCTGTGGCTCGCACTGCTACTTAGGCCTTATTCGGTGTCATGCAAATATAAACGGTTGAGGGACATGTATGTTCCCCCAGTAGCACATCCACGCAATCAAACCACAGTAAATGTAAATGGGACACATGTCGGGCTGTGACGATACTGTATGACCACTTTCGTTCTACTCCCGCGATTAGTTCACGGTGAAAAATATTTTTGCAATAGTAAACTTTCACATTATTGAAAAATTACACATTAACCTTAACATCAGAATTTTCTGACACTCAAATTATTTACCAGTAGCGAACATGCATACTACGGTAAACCCCTTTGTTAAAACCTGAAAATTAAAATGTACCAAATGTTAACTCGAATCAAAATGGGTAATCCTAAATTCGTATGGTTACCATCTAAAATACTAATTTGTTGTANTACCAAATGTTAACTCGAATCAAAATGGGTAATCCTAAATTCGTATGGTTACCATCTAAAATACTAATTTGTTGTAACCTCCAAAACATCTCGCCGTGCATTCCACATATAGTCATGATCCGAAAATTTCAGTTTCAAATAATATTAGCAAGCTTCATTTGGACGAGAACAAAATAAGGCTGGGAAGACTGATGGTCATATCACTCGGTATTAGCATATCAAAGCAGTATTCTGTTGGTAAAAACACATCCTAACGCCATTAAACCAAGCGGGTAACAGAGGTAACTAACTATTTTCTGTTAATACAGATATGCTATTTCAGAACCATGGAACCCGTATTTAAATGTATCAGGTGCAAGATGTGAAACAGTTAAGTAGCCAAAATACATTTCTCTCAAAGAAGGAGCACGGAAGATGGTATTCTTCGTACTGAGCCCATTTCCGTCACGAGACAGCGTATCGGAGTTGCGTTCGGGTTGTGGGTTCTATCCCGATGCACATTATTTTCCCCCGAGTTATAATATCTACCCATTCCAAGACCATTAATTTAGCGTTCAAGAAAAATCTGCGGTCCTGTCGTTATCATGTTCATCTATGTTAGCGCACAGAGAATATAATTAAATACATGTAAATAATATTTATACTATAAACTGGTGTGTTCATGGGTAAACTTGACACGCAAACCTAATTATATAAATTTTCTTACGTGATACGTAAATATTGTGGTTAAATGGTTAGTAAAAATTCAGATGATCAAAAATTGATTTATAAAAAAATATACGAACGGCAATGCACCATCCATTGTTAGCTGTTCAGAATAGTCCCTTTTTCTTGGTTAAATAGACATTCAGGTCGTAAAAAAACTTCTTCGCACTTATATGCAAGAATTCACGTTATACACTCAACTGGAGAAGTTTTTGTTGATAGTAAATACTGAAAATATGTGCAGCTTAGTTTTTCAAAATGTACAAATTTCGACATTTGTTCCTCAGGTGGTAAAACAAGTTTTTGGGTGTTCATTCACGGTGAAGCAGTCTTACATTCTGGGATAACGTAGCTAACGAAATTAACGTAATTTTAAAAAAATTTGCGGGAAAATTTTATTTAAGAAATTGTTGCGATGTAGTACGCTTCTTTGTAAATATACAAGATTAGTGTCTAGGATGTAAAATAGCGACGCGTTCGTTATTTGGATGTAGTTCACGCCTGAAAGTTGCGACGTAGGCTACACGCTTGATATTTCTCTGAAGGCTGAGTCACAAAACTGGCATGTGTACGGAGCACCTGTTTTTACTCATACATTTTTGATTAATAGTTTGTTTACTTAAAATTCAATCGAGTCTAACGATTAACGTTTTTTTTTTTTAGATGCCAGAGCTTTCCGCATGTAATTCGATCCTGCCACCGACGGTTTTTGAAGGCAATATCAATTTTTTTTTTAACGTATACCCTTCTAGGAAGGTACACAAATCCATTCGGGTTTATTACCTTGACCTGCTTATTCGTACTTGATATCTGAAGGCTAAAGGCTTGACGTTCTTAACAGTACGCAGCATGTTCCTGTAATATTTCTTCGAACTTCCAAAATAATTTCCTTGCATTCTACGTTGGGAGGCGGGATAACCGAAAGTTACGTACAGAAACATTGCAACTTATGGCTGTTGGAATCAAAAAAATCTCAGGAACAACTTTAAACATATTTTAACAACCAATCAACTAGTTTACTTTTGATGGTACCAGCTCGCTAAGGTATGTTTGGGTCTAAGGTTCTGGGTTCGAACCCCAGGTGAGCTTTTAGGGTAGCAGAGTAAACAGTTAATTTGCTGATCAACTCCCCGAATAAGGAATTTGAAGTGCGTGTTTTTTTAAACTAGATCCTCAGGAAATATAAAAATTTTTTAAACTTGATATAAAATTATATTAAATTTAAAATACATAAACAATGGAAAGAACTTAACCCATATTTTTGGCGTAATTGTAAGGATTTTGTCTATTAATATTTCTTCCATGCGAATTTCGTAAGAAGTTATTCATCTCTACGGTTTTATTTGGTTTAAAATAAAATCGAAATGAAGATCCNGAATTTCGTAAGAAGTTATTCATCTCTACGGTTTTATTTGGTTTAAAATAAAATCGAAATGAAGATCCACACGTGGTTCCCGTCTGGGGCAGGGTCACCGTAGAGCAGAGAAGGTTAGTGCTACTTGGAGCCTGCTGCCATACCCGAAGGACAGACCTGTCGCTCTGGATTTGGCNGAAGGTTAGTGCTACTTGGAGCCTGCTGCCATACCCGAAGGACAGACCTGTCGCTCTGGATTTGGCTTATGACTGCAGCTGTGCGTTCAAGGTCAAGAAGCGAGGTCGGTACGGGCGACGCCAGCCTGCACCCCCAGCGCCTCATCGCTCCTATGCGCAGAGCGTGCAGTGATTCCTTCATCGCGCTCTACTGTGCCAGTCCGATCTGTAACTGTGGGACATTATTACACGCGATGAAAGCCCGCAGATTAAACTACGCACGCCCGTATAGTCTTACTTTTCTCTTTAAGGAAAATGCGTAGGCCAGCTCTAAATATGCGATATCCGACCATTTTCACGAATTTTT
>NQII01000897.1:0-19979 GCA_002778355.1 Clitarchus hookeri
GGCAACTGCTGCCCCGTACACTACTAAAACGTAACTTGGCAGCTGACGCCACAGGACGCGTGTAATGGTGCCCCTTTCTGCTTCTTTGTGCGTGGTCGGAATGCATTCAGTTTCCCTGGGCTGCAAGAAGGTTACTGGCACCTGCTGCGTGCACCAATAATGTACAGCACTGAGTGGGCAGCAGCTTACCTTGCAACAATTCACCACACGCCACTGCCGCTTTCGCTTGCAGCACAGCGATGGTCGCACGCGTGCCTGGCGGCACCTTGGCCCGCGCCTGACCGAGTTCTTCATTATGCACCACCTTACCGGCCCAGTACCTGGAGTAACGGTATATAGTACCATCGGATTCCACTCCCACTTGTGCCTAGCTCACATTGCTGGTATGCTGACCAGCAACTGTTACATCGCGGAGGTGTTAGAGCCCTTAATTGTTCCGTATTTTCAGGTCCATCCTGCGGCACTGTACCAACAAAAAAAATACACGATCGCATGTGGCACACATCGTCCGAGGGTTCCTGCGTGACCACCATGTCACACTGCTTCCCTTGACTTGCGCGTTCACCGGATCTCCTGCCACATGACACGTGTGGTCACAAAGTATGAACTTTGGGTATTCATCGAAGCAGCATGGGTGGAGATATCCCAGACAGACACCCAAAGTTTCTTCCTCTCAATGCTGCGTCTTTTAACAGAGTTTATTGCCGCCAGTACTAGTGTTCCCATGTTTTGTACGCCATACTGAGCTGCAAGATTTATCATGTTACCTATGTATGGTGGATATTCTGCCCAATAAATCTGGTTGTGGTATCTGATGCCATTCTTGTTGTTGCAATTTTAATGGTTAACAGTGTATTGCCAACATTTATTTATTTTTGGTTTCCTCTCGAATTGCTGTTATTTACTTTATTGTCACTAATCACTACCTTTATGTGTATTATACTTCAATTCCTCATGGAGCTATTGTGTTGGTTTATATACCTAACATTGTTTTGTTTTAATTGAGTTCCTTTTGTGAAATAATTTTTCACTGTCTTATTGATTCCTACCGTAAACTCAGTGACGAGACTGGCGGTTGCACTTCACTAAAATTTGTTTCCTAGTCGAGATGAGTTTCTGGCAAGGTTTATATTTTCGGGTCAATAGCACGCTCTGTGTAACTACTGCTTCCAAAAATAAATGGAAAACAGTTTCTATTGTAAACTAATGTGTACAATGGGCAAGTGTAAAAAGCGACATTTAGTAATAATTCAGTAAAATAATAAAGAACGAACAAGTACAGTTATTACATGTGCAGTTACTGAAAGGATAATATCCTGTTGTAATCGCAAGTCACCCTATAATTGCGCGAATGGCAGCAGGCTGTACGATGTTATGGATCTACAATTCACAGATATATGTTCCCTATACTGTACAAATACCAGAGGGTAATGGGCATTGTACAGTATAGCTCCCCACGTTACCAATGCAGACGCTGTCCCGGCATTATCTGCGTCAATTTGGTAAACTAGTTTTGTTTCGCATTGCTCTGTGGCTGTTTTGGGGATACAGCTGTGTGTTTTACGTGAATACATCTGCATTTGAAAGTAATATTTTCTTTAAGGTATGGAATTTAAATAAATGTAAAAATATTATATACTGCCCTTTCCTGGATTAAATCGACGCATTTAGGTGAGATCTATTGGCACCAAAATCAGCCATATAGCACACTGTAGTCACGAGATACAGGCGAAATACCCGGAAATTTTCGCCCACGCCTGAGATAGTTCCATTAACCGCGGGCCCCCATCCGTACCTCCGCATACACGCGGCACCAGCTCAAGTTTATGCCAGTTTTGTAGTCTTATGCCTGATTAAACGAGACCACATTCGTGATATTAGTCACGAAACTACAGTGTCGNTTATGCCAGTTTTGTAGTCTTATGCCTGATTAAACGAGACCACATTCGTGATATTAGTCACGAAACTACAGTGTCGGGATTGATCACCCGGCAAATGTTACATTGTCGTTTCCATTCTGGTATCCATGTGTCGGACTGATTTCAAAAACGTATTTACTTCAAATATTTATTAGTCCAAAAATGATTAATGTCCAAAAGGTAAAATTTTAGAATCTTGCATTTTTTTTACAGAAAATTTGAAGTGGTACGTTTTGTAAAGAGTACCCTCGTTATTACCATTACGTGGTCAAATCATAGGATCACCTATCCAGCTCCAATCGCTACACTCTGCACGAACTGCAGAGCGCGTAGAAGCGAAGAGGTTTTCAACGGAAGCGCCAGTACAGCCCTTAAATCTCAATTGCTACATTATCTCAAAACGCGCGAAACTGCGTCAGGTAGGCGGGGCACTCAAGAGTGTCTTCTTATTGGTAACGCCCGTCGGACATTTGTCGCTTTTCCCTCGCTTGGCTGTTTCGCTCCTCAGGCTGGCGTGTTCCTTGCGCGCTGAGCTTCTCCGTCTGCTTGCGTGAGCAGCCCGCGTCGTGTTTTTCCTCTACGCCGCCGAGCCTTGTTTCGCAGGATCGTATAACAACACACGCCGGCGGATGGCAAGACGCCAGGTCTGGCAAGGGAAACCTGACAAGGGAGGAGCCGGTAGCAACCGGACGTCGTGTGTGGCCTACTTGCAGGGGATTTCCATAACCATTTCCTCTTACACTTATGGTGTGTTCACGATAGAAAAAAACATAGGCACAGAACATAAGGCGTAACAGTAGATAATTCTATTTCGCCAGAAAGCGGGTGCTTAATTGATCTTCAATTGAACTTTTTGTATGTTTTTTAGGCAAGAAACTTTTTCGACGAGTCTGATGTTAAAAATAATTTTTTTTNCTTCAATTGAACTTTTTGTATGTTTTTTAGGCAAGAAACTTTTTCGACGAGTCTGATGTTAAAAATAATTTTTTTAAATTTATTTTGTCTTTATGTACGTAAAATGGATTATAGTGACAGAATGTGTGTGATACATTGTTAAAATGGAGAGTGATTTAAAATAATTGGCAAGTTTGGTTGATTTTGCGATAGATAAGACATGTATACAGCATAATCTNAAATGGAGAGTGATTTAAAATAATTGGCAAGTTTGGTTGATTTTGCGATAGATAAGACATGTATACAGCATAATCTTTAAAAATGTCTTCTAGTACACTGTCACGTACTCTTTCCTCTAAATTTGTATCTTGGGCGACCACCAGCTGAAACATTCCCCGTGCTATACATGTAGCCAGTTTCAACCGGGTCCCCCTCCCACCCAACCAGTTTCAACCGGGTCCCCCTCCCACCCAAAATAATAATATTTTTCCAGCGTGAGGGGAAGTATATATAACTCCACTCCTACCCCTTCCGCCCCCGTCAATCCTTTTCAGATTTTGATATTTAGTTGGCTACTGTGTGACCGTCGACCTATATTTTGTGAGAAATATTTGCACATCCCGCTGGCTTCTTAGTAAAACTTAGTAAAACTATACCTATCAACCCCAAATTAATCTTATAAATTATATCGCACATCCAACAATTTTACCTTAACAAAAAATATTTTGTTTCTATTGAAAATCTGTTTTTATAACTGGTTCTCTTTTTAAAAATGTACCACTATTACAAACTCATTTTCACCCTTATCCTGTTACAATATTCATTTCTTATTTCGTTGGTGTAAGACTAACAACTGGCAGTGTAGTCATAGAGATAAAACTGGGTGTTATTCTAAAAACTGACTGGTTTGTGAGAAGCTGGAAAACGTATTTGGGACAATATGAATATGTCAGCACCTATAAGAACAATTTTTATATTCAACCACCAAATTCAAAACTCGTTTACACATCGAAGGTGTAGTAGAACTGAATATGGTCAGAACTCACACCGCACTGTTTTTCTTCCAAATATGTAAGAGTATGCAAGATAATAGGAGTTAATTAATTCATATGCAATGCGAAAAAGCGAATCTTAAATACAAACTCGAATTTGAGAATTATTTGTAATTAAAATTAATAAAAGCTATAGAAAAATATGTTTTTAGTAACCTTGGCAATATTCTTCGGCCTTTTCTCAAGACACCTAGCAGAAGTAATAAATAAATAATTAATTTGCTGGCACTTATGCATTTTTATAGATTTGTTGATAGTTGATAGGAAAAGCCAATTGCAGGACAAGGGTTGAGGCGCCGAACTGCTGCCGTCATCTTGGATCCGCCACCTTGTTTCCAGACGCCATCTTGTTACCGTCGGTCATCTGGTTTTCGTTGACTAATTTGTTTATGTCCACCATCTTGTTTCCACCCGCAATTTTTTTTTNTTACCGTCGGTCATCTGGTTTTCGTTGACTAATTTGTTTATGTCCACCATCTTGTTTCCACCCGCAATTTTTTTTTTTCGCTAGCTATCTTGTTTCTGCCGTCCGCCATCTTCTCTGCCATCTTGCTTCCACTTATATTTCGTTTNTACCGTCGGTCATCTGGTTTTCGTTGACTAATTTGTTTATGTCCACCATCTTGTTTCCACCCGCAATTTTTTTTTCGCTAGCTATCTTGTTTCTGCCGTCCGCCATCTTCTCTGCCATCTTGCTTCCACTTATATTTCGTTTNTTTTTTTTTCGCTAGCTATCTTGTTTCTGCCGTCCGCCATCTTCTCTGCCATCTTGCTTCCACTTATATTTCGTTTACATCGACTATTGCTAGGGTGCATGCCAGTCGTTCGACTACCATATTGGTTTATGGAGATGAGCTGGTGCCGCTCTCACTCAGCCTCCATGTTGCTTCTAGAGTTGGTTAGCAGAGCTCAAAATATCGGCGGGAGAAGGGCAGTACCGAACTGCCGAACCTTGGGTTAGTATGCAGACGCCTTAGACCATTCGGCTATCGGAGCAGTCTAAATAGTATGATTTTAAATTCTGTATACACATTCAACGTTGATGTGATATACATATAACCAATTCAGATATGACATCGGAGTATTTCCGCGTGTATATTTTATTGGCTATTATTAATTAGTTCATTTTATTATATCACATTATTATTTATTATTATTGTTATTTTTTGTGGATTATAATATTTATGATATATATTTAATAACCATTATTTATATTTAAAATACTCATGATATTATATNTAATAACCATTATTTATATTTAAAATACTCATGATATTATATAATATGATATATATATATTTATTTATTTACATGTGAGGTGTATATGAGTTCATTCGAGCATCAAATAATTTATACTACAAATTAAAAGTGTATGATTACTTCATTACGAGGCATCAGAAACCATTTGTCGTATTCAAATATTAAATATTTATTTGAATGTGCATGTCTCCGCATAGACCATCAAAGGTATACATTTGCAAAAAGAAAACACGAGCGCGGAACAGTATTTATGAACATGAACCAAGTAATTCAGAAACACTATATGACGGTTGAAATTTCTACTCACGGTTAAACGAAGCTATGACGACGGCGATGAAATAATGTCTCACAAACACAGATGTTAGTTGAATTCAAAGGAAAGAAACATAATGTTACTATATACAATAACAATGAAAAAAACACATTTGCAAACAAAGCCGGAGTATTCAAAATTACCCTGCCACCAATTATCTCCTTAGTATATTATCCCGAGTATATTCGTTCACGTTTTACATGTTGCAGAATCATGGTCGTTGCTGTGTAAGTCCAGAAGGTAGCGCCAATACAGACAGCACCTTTCCTTGGACAATGATATTGATTGCTGCTGACACACCAACTGTTTTAATAATTGGTTGTTTCTTGTTCCATGGATATACTGAAACTCTTTCCATAGGTTCCAAAGTGACACTTGTTTAAAAAAAAATTCTAAGTACGTGTCACACCACAAATTTGTTATTTTGCGAAATGTTAATGTGTACGTTAATCGATTAATTATGTAACAATTTTGTGTAAAATAAAAATTACAAAATTTTGCTATCACAAATTATATTAAAAATTATGAAATAATACTGTTCAGCAGTTTTATGACTTCTTTTTAAATGTGCAATAAGCCAATATCTTGGTGTAGCAGTAGTCATTATATATATATATATAATATATATATAAAAGCTTTAAGCAAATTAATTATTTACGATTGTAAAACAGTTTTTGAAAAAGCGATAAAAAATTTTATGCTAGGCACATTACTACAATTTTTGTTAATAAGTATAGTTAAAATCTTTACAAAAAGTTTTGCATGTATACAGCAGAGTTACATACCTGGAGAAGAAAAGAAATACTGCAGTATAATGCCTAACAACGATTGGCTGCGTTGCATGGGACTCCCGTGAATCGGACGATTTGACTTGGACAAAAGGGACTCTCTGACGTCCTGCCACGGAAGTAACTTCACCTGGACACAAGTTCATCAGATAATGTAAAAAATTATATTAAAAATATCATACACAAAATATTTGTCCCGTGGTCGGAATTACTCACTGCTTGTAGTATTTACGTGAAGATGCCATGGTTTCCTTACGGCCGTACAGCCAGGAGCGCAAGATGACTGAAGACACATCTCCAGGAATTGGCAGGACTCGTGACTGTGCCCAGCGGTAACCTATAAAAGGGAAAATTTGTGTAAAAAAAAAAAACGAAACTTTTAGTTATCTCATCGGTGCTAGTACTTAATTTCAAAATAATTCGCAACATGCGAGAATTGACAGTCGGTGCTGACTTGCTCCAATGTCGGTTGATATGCCAAGCACGAACCTTTAGTGAGGGGACTTGACTTACTGGCTGCAAGTCACTACACAAAATAAAATTAATGTTATTAATAAGTTTGAATTTTAACATGTACACAAAACAATAATATTTTTTAATCGTTTGCATAAAAATTTTATTTAAACAAATTATTGAGCTCGTTGCCGAAATTAATTTAACCAGTTCATAAAAGTTTATTCAAAACATAACATACCACCGCGAGCAATTACTCGAAGCAAAACTGGAAGTGGACTGCGATTCCTCAAATTCTCTCACTAAACGTAAAATGGCGACGAAGCAGGATACTCGGATATGTAGACGGGGAGCCCTGATATCGGAGTGAGAGATTTCTGCACGATCCATCCTTAATATAATGCAGCTGAGTGGTGGGGAGGCGCGGATTGATACAAGGGTAATAGTACCTCTAGTTAACATAGCATTTTCACTGGCCAACTTACCCTCCTTCCAGTCTTACTTGTTTTGACAGAAACTATGTGAAATATAAGGTAGCGATTTTGGCCAGGCATTTTTATTGGTTGACTTCCCCTCCCTCCCTACTTATTTTCTCATAAACTATGTGGGGATGGTAGGAACAGGAAAATACCAGGTGAATTTGGGACAGCCAAATCGGTTGACGTCACAGGCAGGGACGCCTCTTCCCCCTCCTCCCCAGCAGCACATAACCCTAACTATTATTGATTTTTAAAAAAAATTATTAATAACATTTATTATTTATAAAAAATGTTAAACATTGGCATGCTACCATGGATTATTATCTCAGTTGCCATACAAAAATAATCGCAAACAGTGTCGTCACATATTGTAATTTCAGTTTAAGAAAGAATTGATTGACCCCGAGACATTCGCCGTGCAAGCAATGTGCGGCGTGAGACTGCGCGGTCCCTCGTCGAGCTGTGATGACAACGCGAGGCCTGCTCTCGTCCGCGCGACTTGAAAGGGCAGGAGAGACTGAACTCTCCCCCTCTCCAGAAAAAAAAATATATTAAATTATTTCACCAGAAAAAATAAACTTAGCCCCTAGTCCAGACATATCCAAAGGATATTGGAAACAGTACTAATTACATCGCATAGCTAGTCTTGCCCAGAAATATGTTAACAAGAAGCATAAAGGCTGCATGTTCCCCTTTTCCCAGACTTTGAAAACATTAAAAAAATCACACAACATGTTCCCCCAACTATGTATCAGAACGTACAAGAAAACACTGCATGTTCCAAGGAGCCAGTAACCGAACTGTATTCGCTTTATGTTATTTTTTGAACTTATACATATATATCAAATGCTGTAATGTTCGTAACATCTGCCTAGATATATCTTATTTCCATATTTTTAAAATATACGAATGGCGAGAACATAAATAAATGCGGCTCAAGCATAATAAATCAGATCAGGTAGGCAGGCTCCTTAATAGGTTAGGTATCTGAATAAAAATACAGTNATGCGGCTCAAGCATAATAAATCAGATCAGGTAGGCAGGCTCCTTAATAGGTTAGGTATCTGAATAAAAATACAGTTTCTAAATTATATATTTTATAGTGCATACACAAATAAAGTAAATTCATTTATAATAAATTTTTGCAAACAGTCTAAAACGCAGTTCTGTTCGCGGGTTTAAAAAAATCACCACCTGTTCTTTGCTGTGTCATGTATCATAAGTAATCATTAATTTATTGGATAAATTGAACTGTTACCTATATTTCATAAATAAATAATGTAAATAGGCGGGTTATTAATAAATACGCTTACGATTTTGTGGTTTGTTGTCCTTAATTTTGTTTACTTTAAAGTGGAACTATAGCAAGGCTTCGAAATGGACTTATATATCGGAACATTTACGCAACATCCACAAACAAATATGGGGAAAATATTTACTCTTCATGCAACACAAGATCAGTGCAGGATTTAAGCAATCGTCTTAGTGATGAGCAGTTGTCTGTGTAGCATTTGAAAATTGGGAAATACCAATTCTTATACCCTTTAGGCATTGTAAGCAATTTTGTTACTTTTTCTGGGTTACTTATGCGTGTTATTCTGTAAATACATTCTTCGCATAAAAAAAAGTTACAGGAATATGTTATTAATAGATATCATAGTTGCCATACTGTCGATGATTTTTTTTTNTTTATTAATAGATAACATAGTTGCCATACTGTCGATGATTTTTTTTGTACTTTGAGTGCATCCCATATAGATAAGTAAAATTTTTAAGGAGAATGTCAATACTGCCACAAAATTTAAAAAAAAAATACCTTTATCAAATGTAGCCGTTAAAATTTTGTGCAAATTTGATTTGCTACGTATAATTACAGTTCCAAGCACTGTCACATCACATTGAAAATTATGTAAGAGAAGCATGCACATTTCGGTTATAAGCTGTGTATGAAACGCAATCTTGCTACCCTGATTACAATTTTCGGTATGAAGGTTTTATTCTGATTTTGGCATAGAGGTTATTTTTAATACTGGTGAACTGCCCATTTTGCAGTACTTACTTGTAATTTTATATGAACATTATTTTAGTTTCCCACTGTACAACATTTTAACAAACGAAATTGGACAACAATGGATAATCATAAAATTAAAAAATATATAAACATTTCAGTTTTAGTGATTTATGAAAACATTTTAAAAAAAGCACTGGCGTAAAGATTTTGAACTCAAAACTTATTATACCTGAAGTACTGAAATGCTTAAATGAGGTATATATTATTTTTATTCGAAATATCTCTCACAGAGCTTCTGTAATATCGTTCAAAATTAGTATACGATCGTGAAACATACGCTCCGAAACACTGTGACTTTGAAATATATTATTTTAGAAAATGGCGTTTTGAATTTTTTTAGAAAAACACTACGAATGCGTGTGTTCATTGAAATAAAAAGACGCCTCTCTATTGCTAATTAGCATACACAGAGGTGAGAAAAGTCATGGGATAGCAATATGCTAATATACAGATGGCAGTAGTATTGCGTTCAAAATGTTTAAATGGGCAGTGCATTGGTTGGGCTTTCATTTGTAGTCAAGTGATTCATGTGAAAAGGTTTCTGACATAATTATGGCCGCACGACGGGAATTAACAGACTTTGAACACGGAATGGCAGTTGGAGCTAGACGCATGGGACATTCCATTTTAGGAAATGGTTAGGGAATTCAACATTCCGAGATTCTCAGTGTCAAGAGTGTGCCGAGAAAACCTAATTTCAGGCATAACCTCCCACCATGAACAACGCAGTGGTCGACCGCCTGCACTTAATGACCGAGACCAACGGCGTGTGCGCAGAATGGTCAGTGTTAACAGACAAGCAACACTGCGTGAAATAACCGCAGGAATTAATGTGGAAAGTACGACGGACGTGTCCGTCAGGACAGTGCGGCGAACTTTGGCTTTACTGGGCTATGCCAGCAGAAGACCGACTCGAGTGCCTTTACTAACAGCACNGTGCGGCGAACTTTGGCTTTACTGGGCTATGCCAGCAGAAGACCGACTCGAGTGCCTTTACTAACAGCACGACATAACCTACAGCGCCTCTCCTGGGCTCGTGACCATATCGGTTGGACCCTAGACGACTGGAAAACCGTGGCTTGGTCAGATGAGTCCTGATTTCAGTTGGTAAGAGCTAATCGTAGGGTTCGAGTGTGATGCAGACCCCACGAATCCATGGACCCAAGTTGTCAACAAGGAACTGTGCAAGCTGGTGGTGACTCCATAATGGTGTGGGCTGTTTTACACGGAATGGACTGGGTCCTCTGGTCCAACTGAACCGATCATTGTCTGGAAAGGGTTATGTTGAGTTACTTGGAGACCACTTGCAGCTATTCATGGACTTAATGTACCCAAACAACGATGGAATTTTTGTGGATGACAATGCGTGATGTCACCGGGCCACAACTGTTCGCGATTGTTTTGAAAAACATTCTGGACAATTCCAGCGAATGATTTTGCCACCAAGATCGCCTGACATGAATCCCATCGAACACTTATGGGGCATAATCGAGAAGTCAGTTCGTGCACAAACTCCTGCACCGGCAACACTTTCGCAATTATGGACGTCTATAGAGGCAGCATGGCTCAATATTTCTTCCGGGGATTTCCAAGGACTTGTTGAGTCCATGACACGTCGAGTTGCTGCACATCGCCGGGCAAAAGGAGGTCCGACACGATATTATGAGGTATCCCATGACTTTTGTCGCCTCAGTGTATATGTATACTGACCGTAGTTCAAAGAGATTTTAATTGTCCTTGTAATTAAGTGGAAATAGAAATATAAGTGCTATAAAAAACATCTTCATATCTTCGAAAATCGTGTTGTATGGGCACCTGAGTTTTGTCTTTGTTTTAATGTTATGCTGACATGACATTTATGTCAGTTTGACATTATTTCGTGGTTCAGTATAATACTATGAATTACGATGTTCTCGCTTTATATACCTGCACTATTAGCTGCAGAGTAACACTTATCTATATTTTTACAAAATATTATTCGGAAGCTATTTACCAAGATTATTATTTGTAACACTACAAGTAAATAAAGAGCAAAATTTTACAAGTTACTGTGGAGTGGGTAAAACTAACATTAAATTTCAACAAGCAAGTAACATAGACTGTTTTCTTATAAACATGTAAACAATTTTGAATGTTTCGTAAAAGTGCGTTGCAAAGAAACGTTGTTTGTACTGTAGTGCTGCAAGAATGTGTTTTTGGCTACTTGTATTTTTTAAAATAATTATTTGTAAAACGAACAAACTATTTTACTGCGTACAGTTATAAAATATACAAAAATTGTGGTTTCATTAACTGTGAAAGAACTATAAACTGATAATTTTTTGAATGGAAAAGTCTTCTGTCAGAAAAATACGTAGAAAATACACATTATGATAATGTAAATAAGGATGATTACTTTGGACAGAAATAAAGGTCCTCCAGATAAGAAAAGACTTTCTCAAACTTTAGTTTTACCAGACATATAACCGGACACAAAACTGCGAAGCTAGTGTACGATTAAATTAGCTAGGGAAACCTGATGATGTTCAACTGCCTTCACTTTACAAAATGTCATTGTGCATTTTATGGAAGAAAAAGCGTATTTTGTTTTACTTTTTCTGATATTATGAGGGCTATCATAAATTTGAGTTTGAATATTTTCTACACTTTTTAATGTAAATAAACTTTGGTGATAAAGAGTATTAAATATTTTTGTAGGACATTGCCTTTTATCTTAATTATTCGATATGTGTAGAGGAAATATTTTCAGCAATCGTCAGCATGGCAAAGTTCGTTTCGAAACAAATATTAATTACTGGAAGTTAAAACAACATTTCGTTTTACAATGCCAATGAACTGTCTTACACCAGTTCATAATTTATACCAAGAAAACAATATAGTATATTTCAATTATCTCAATAGAATGATATGGTTTTAAAATTAGAAGTTTTTTAATTTATAAATAAACTACATTACACAAGTATGAGATATGTATTATATTTAGAACACATTTCCTTGACAAGTTTTCTGAATTACAGCAAAAACTGAATATTTGAAAGGTCTTTTCTCAAAACAGTCGTACTTAACAGCTGCTGTATTACTTTGCCAATGAGGCTTTCCAACATGCAACCCCATGTGCAAAACGATTAACTACCTTCCCTTTTCAGTCGGACTATCCCGATACAATTCCTTTAAAGCAAGCCCATTGAGATGGTTCTATCCACATTATGATAGGAATAATGCTTTAATTCTGTGCATTATATGGCACAAATGCTTGGGACTGATAACACTCATTGACATGCAAGACAGCAGTTTCAACAGCAATCTTTGAATATTTTACTATAAAACTCTAGAAAACGTCCATTTTTACTTTACAGCATTTGTATTTAGCTTTTCATAATTAAATCTCTACTTAAGGTAGTTTTGCAGATCGTTTTATATAGGTGCAGAAAGTTTTAAGTTTTCATTTTTTGTATCATATATCAATGACCAGATAAGAGGTAATCAAAATTATTTTTCATGAACGAATTCGCTAGAGAAACGTGATTAGGAATATTATGCCGCGGCCGAATCCGCCTGAAGTACGTTCATACTCATGCGTACCTGTCCCCTGAAGTTACATTATCAGTTTTGTCCGATTTTCAAGTATACAAGTAAACTAACATACGTACTTCCTGCGGTATTGTGGATTACATGTGCCGCAGTTTTGAGATGCATTTTGTAGATTCAAATTTAATTTTGACATGATTATTTTATTTAAAGATTAATAGGACAACATCAATAATTCGAAGGCGTAGAATTTTGAACTAAGTAAATAATTATGGAAAAATACATCTTAAAAAAATTCTGAACAATAAATTCGTATTACGTCTATCTGTTCATAGTCTACAGAAGCTAATGTAAAATGAGTAATAAAAATTGCAAACTAATATACAATCAGCAAGACAATAAATGTCATGCAATTCAAATTGAAATAATATTGAATCCTTGATTAAACACTACAAAATTTCGGCAATGAACTAGTGAATGTTAAATAAAAGGAATTCACCGGGTAATAGCTGTGGTCAAAGCCAACAAGGTTGCTTGTCCGAATTCATCAAATATGGAGCCAAGGGTCTGCAAAGTATACAAGGGGGCAAGTAGACTAGTAGATAATTGAATTCGGGCACGGCGTTTGGCAGCATTTGACAGTGGATGTTTTAACATCGGCATTATAATGTTTAATAGTATTTGCAGGTTTTTTGCAGTGCAAAGTTTACTGTTTGATGGCATAAGGGACAATTATAGTCATACCTAATGATTTTTCAGTTGCTTCAGCTTTAGCGAAATATGTATTAAAAGACTCAGCATCTCTTAGGTTAGATAATTCTATTCTTGATAAAAAAAAAACTACCATGCTATTGAAAGCAGTCTGTCTGTGTAACCTTTACGTCACTATGATTTCTGAATGTCACAATAAATGTCAGATCACTAAGTGCTATGACCAGTGCCCTTACATTAGCTGCCATGTTTTTCTTTTGAAAACCATTTTAAGCGCTTCTGCTACTTTGTGCAGTTGTACTTACACTAGAGTATGGCGTTTGATCCAGCAAGTATCACACAGTTTCCTTAATTGTCCTCCGAAGTATTGAAATAAGAACAGCGTTTCGTTTGAAAATGCAGTAAAGAAATAAATAAATTAGAATACTATTACAGCTCTATTCCTAACACTTTGATCAGTTGGGGACTTGGATATCAACAAATTCGAGACAGACTGGAGTAAAGAAAATTAACTTAATGATTGCTACTCTCTGCATATTTGAAAACCACCACAGAGTTCTGAAGTCATTCGTGCATTTGTCTGTTGCGATTCCAATACGATCTGTTATATTTACATTTAAATCCTGTATCATATTGAAAACCATGTAACATAGCCTTACACCAATT
Organism: Clitarchus hookeri; assembly: GCA_002778355.1. NCBI lineage: Eukaryota > Metazoa > Arthropoda > Insecta > Phasmatodea > Phasmatidae > Clitarchus > Clitarchus hookeri. Next base: position 14,135 of record NQII01000897.1, read on the forward strand.
AGCTTTTCCTAACTGCTTGTCGTTTTCTTGTTCCTGCTATTCTTGTTAACTTTTACTTCGTGAGGATAATAATTACCCTCGTTTCCTTGAATCAATAAAAACCAATATCGTCTCTTATGAAGCTGCTGTAAACATACCCAATATAAGAGACAGTTGAGAGATGAGTGACATATCTGTCATCTAACCACACGACCATCGGGGATATAAAGGATAGATATTTTCAAAGAAATCTACTCTTACATAAATATAAATAAGGAAATTTTTTTTATAATTAGTTTTATTCAACTATGAACTGTCTCATATTTCAGAGAAACATCGGGATGTTTTCCACACAATAAGTCTTTTGTGAATCTAATTCTTAAACAAGTAAATATTTTCTAACCGACCCCATGCCCTTATTTTGAACACTAATGAGTTTTCTTCAGGAAAGTAATATTTTTTTTATTCAAGCTGTGAATTAGTTATACATTAATAATTGAGATGTTACTTCTGCACTCCACACTATGACTCGAGAGGCTTTTTCTAAATGTAAACTCTTAAAAGTTTAAATCGACACGCATAAAAGATACATCATGGTGAAAAAGACCCATCCTCAAGTGCATAGTGGCTTCCTTAGTCGAGAGGAGAAATGAAGCAATTCTGTTGCATTGCTGGTGTCAAAAATGTTGTAGAAACATACGTACTTACTCGCATGTACGTGCTTTTTTTGGTGACTTATCTAATTACATTGTCGCATTTAATGGTTAAAGCTAGGTATTTTCGTACAAAATACTTAGCGGACAGAATGGCGACATGATAAAATTTTAAATGGGTCTAAGTGAGTGCTTCTGTGTTTATAATATATGTGTTTGTGTGGGCGTACATACATGCACATAGTTAAACTGAAGGTCCAAAAAAAACTGGTACACCTGCCTAATATCGTGTAGGGCCCCCCGCGAGCACGCAGAAGAGCCGTTAGATGACGGGGCATGGACTCGACAAATATCTGAAGGTATGCAGGAGGAAATTAACACCATGAATCCTGCAGGGCTGTACACAAATCCATAGGAGTGCGACGTAGTGGTGATCTCTTCTGAACAGCACGTTGCAAGGCATCCCAGATATGCTCAATAATGTTCATGTCTGGTGATTTAGGTGGCCAATGGAAGTGTCTAAAGTCAGAAGAGTGTTCCTGGAGCCACTCGGTAGCAAATCTCTACGTGTGGTGTGTCGCATTGTCCTGCTGGAATTGTCCACGTCTGTCGGAATGCACAATGGACATGAATGGGTACAGGTAATTGGCAGGATGCTTGAGTATCTGCCACCTGTCAGAGTCATATCTAGACGTATCAGGAGTCCCATTTAACGCCAACTACACACGCCCCTTACCATGACAGAGCCTCCACCAGCTTTAACAGCCCCCTGTTGACATGTAGGGTCCATGGATTCATGAGGATGTCTCCATACCTATACACGTCCATCCACCCGATACATTTGGAAACAAGACTCGTCAGACCAGGCAACGTGTTTCCAGTCATCAACAGTCCAATGGCGGTGTTAGCGGGCCCAGGTGTAAAGCTTTGTGTCGTGCAATAAACAATAGTACACGAGTGGTCCTTCGGCTCCGAAAGCCCATATCAATGATGGTCCGTTGAATAGTTTGCACGCTGGCTCTCATTGATGCCCCAGCATTGAATTCTGCGCCAATTTGAGAAAGGGTTGCACGTCTGTCACGTTTAATGATTTTTGTCAGTCTTCGTTTGTCCCGTTCGTTCACGATCTTTTTCCGGCCGCAGCAATGTCGATTATTTGATGTTTTATCAGATTCCCGTTATTCACGGAACACTCGTGAAATGGTCGTACGCGAAAATCCAAATTTTATCGCTACCTAGGAGATGCTATCTCCCATCTCTCGTGCGCTGACTATAACACAACGTTCAAACCCACTTAAAGCATGAATAACCTGCCATTGTAGCAGAAGTAGCCGATTTAGCAACTTTGCCTTGTATTTAGCAACTTGGCTTGTTGCCTTATATAGGCACTTCCGACCGCATCGAGTTACTCTGATTGGTTCCATACCTCTGTTGTTTGAATACGCACGCCTATACCAGTTTTTTTGGCTCTCCAGTGTAAATAAAACACTCAAATCCATTTTCATACGCTATTTATTTAGTATACAGTCAATGCAGAATGCAAAGTACAAACATAAACCATCTTAATTTTTGTAATGGCAACTATTCAATATTTCTTTTTTGTCTGTGGTTAACTGAAAATTTGTACACATTGCACTATTTTAGTAGAGTGTCAAATGCAAGGCTAAGCAGTTCGTGAATAATGGTAAGTATTAGCTTCTTGTTAAAGGCAGCACCAGTCTCAGGATCAAGGTGATGTCCGTCGTCTCGACCACTCACACCCCTGGTCCCCAGTTGGTCATCCACCTCATGATAGCCACATTGCACATCTTGCACGTATTTAACAGTTGACTCCACGACTTCCACCTTGTCAATGGCGGGACTACCGCCCATGTCAGATTCGGCATCCACAGCTCCAGGAATACAGACTGCTGGGCGGCGTCGACTAGAATGTGCAGGCTCGTTTCCCGTGATGGAGGCAGAATCAACCGTGGTGGGTACCATCACGAGTGTCTGGTGCCGACCCTGTACTCAGCGGCGTCTGGCAGTCTGGCTGGCAACATATTTCTTGGTCCTGGGAAGCTGGGGAGGTACGTGCCCTGCCTGGGGCAGTTCTACAGCACAGTCTGGTGCGTGGATGGTAGTAGACGTCTAGGCCGTGGCAATGATTTGGTCGATAGCATAGAACGGCTGCAGCATCATGTGGAACACGACGCAGGTTGATGGTCCTAGTCAGTCCAATTGAATGCGTTGGTTCGTAGACTACTGGATAATGCGTGAAACGCCAATGCTGCCTGCTGCTACCATCGCAGGTCTCGGTGTAGGTGCGCAATTGTCCAGGTTCTGCGATCAAACTGTATTCAATACTTCCATTGTCAGGCTTGGCATTTACATAAATGTTCGTAGGACAGAATGGAGTCATGATGACGATCAGACCTCTAGATGGCGACTAAATGAACGCACCTACTTTTCTCATATTATATACTGCGGGTGCCGATCATGTTCTGACCTGTCGCAGACCTGTCGGTGCTGGTCATCGTAAAGTTTCGCCAGCTTGCGCAGCGAAGGACAGCCATATTCGAACTGCGCATCGGCGATTTCCAATTCGTTTTTCCACAAGTCACTAAGCCGTTTCTTCTGCGCAGGCCCTGCCAAGTAACCTGGTCCTTGTGGATACTACATCAGCAAGTCGCGCAGTACGTTTCCCACTTGGTGGTACAGAATTTCGTCTTCATCCTACTCTAGTTCGTGTTAGTACTTTGTCAGCCAGTCGTTCGTCTTCTTTCTTTTCTGGTCCATGATTTTACACAAAAATGGGGGATGGAAGGAGAACATGAGCGTTTTGCCAACGTCGTCGTAGGACGCTGCGATATCCTTGAGCACTTAGTCACTCCGTTTCTGGAAGCCTTGCAGGTTGCAGTACGTCCTGATACAAACTGAGATGAGAAGCAGTGATCATCCCTTTTATATATGCTTACCTCACCATGTTCTCCAGCACCGAAAAGCAGTCGTAGCTCACTACTCTGTCATGCAAAATCAAACAATATGCAGAAGTGTTCGCAGGCATGTTTCCTTTGGAAATAATTTATATACGACAATCCACANATGCAAAATCAAACAATATGCAGAAGTGTTCGCAGGCATGTTTCCTTTGGAAATAATTTATATACGACAATCCACCACGCCATTTTCAACTCGCTCGTTTTGTTGCGATGTGTCAAAGACCATTAATTGTGCATTTTCAATGAATCTTTCTGGGCTCAGGACAGAGTAGGACTCGCACCCGTAGTAGGAGGCTTGAAACTGAGTGACAAATAATATGGCAAAGTGAATCCTTCTTCCTTNGAGTAGGACTCGCACCCGTAGTAGGAGGCTTGAAACTGAGTGACAAATAATATGGCAAAGTGAATCCTTCTTCCTTCTTGGTCGAAGGAGGTTTTCAAATCCACATATGGATAGCTTTCGCTATTCAAAAATATTTTTAAGGTCTGGNTCCTTCTTGGTCGAAGGAGGTTTTCAAATCCACATATGGATAGCTTTCGCTATTCAAAAATATTTTTAAGGTCTGGTTGTTTTAGTGGTTGAAAGTCGATTTTTCTGTCGAGATATTGTGTTGCTTGTTCGTTTGAAATTACAATATGACGTTGTGAGGTTTTTCCGTGCTTGAAGACGTCTTCACGACCCAGTGGTTTCACATGGCAGATGAAAGGACAGGGCAAGTAACCAAACTTTCACTACAGAAAGTTATGTCAATAATTTTATCTTTCTTGACATAGATCAGTAGCTTCATGAGTTCGTGGGTGCTTGGAGTCACATGGGGAACGAACCACTCCATGTCAGTCAAGGTTCCAGCAATGGGCTGCAGGTTTTCTCCGGCTCCCAACACTGCATTGAGATGCGAGGTAGCTGGCATTATTACCAGTTCTTGCTTGTCACCTATAATTATCTGCCTATAACCTTCGGGGAAACCAAGTAGCATCGATAGTGTCATGCTCACCTAGAACTTACCTTCTGCGAAGATGGGAACTTCGTACCCGTCTTCCATTCCCCAGCCTACCATTTTTACCATGTCAGAATTGTTAGATGTGAGCGAGATAAATTCTGTTAATGGCTGTGGTTATGTCCACATTCTGTGTTTCGTCAAAAGTAACACCGTTGAGTTCGTACATTACTCGCTCGAAACGGTGGAGTAAACCATTGCGAACGAAAATGGTGGTGGCGTGGGTACCATCCTCTTTCATGAGCGTATCTCGGATGTGCAGGAATTATTGCGAAGGCAGGGTGTAAATATCTTGATGCTGTATCGGGATTTGAACGTCATACCCGAGGGCATATGGGACCTGTCAAATATAGCTGTTAGCAATGCAGCTCAAACTTATCGATTCTGTCGACGAATTCTGCTAGCTCGGTCACATTCAATACATTATTGTCTTCCATTCCTGTTCACTTTCAACCCTAAGCTACGAAGAAACTTCCCGTTTACATGTGTTAGCGGTGTCTCGAGCTCTACTGGTCGCAGGTTTTGTGCTGCGCTCGACTTTATGCATGGTTTGTTCCACGAAACTCAATACCAACATTTAAAGTTTAAGTGTAATGTGACTCCTTAGTTTCTTAAGGCTATCTGCTTATCGTCTTGATCGACGATCCTCACGGCCACCTTGTGTTTGCTCTTCGCGATCGTGGTAACGTAAATAATGCTTTTCAGAACAGCGACCAGTTTATAATCTTGGGGGGGGGGCTGTCGGTACGAACTCGTGAAGGGTATTTCTGGTTTTACCATCGATGTAACAGCCACTCGCTCAATTACAGATTATGCGTATCACGTCGTGTAACGCCTTTTGAGTAAAAGCCTCGCTGACCCCCTTCATGAGCGCCTACCAGTTGGCATGTGTCACGAAGCAGGTGAACAGCCAGAACGGATCGCAGTTACACGTGTCTTGTTGCGCGTCCTGCTGCGTAGGCCTCCCGGCCACCCCTCTTCACCCCCCTATGCCTCTAGCCAGCCTGTGAGATCTGTGGAGCGCAGAGGTTTCACGGGATATCAACAAATAATCATGTGTATTTCGCCTGAATTCAGAAAACATGCACCGCGGAAGACATAGCTGACGAGCTGGATATTGGTGCCGAGAACACCCCCCCTCCTCCTTAGCTAACCACAGGACAATGTGTAAACGCACCGAGAAGAAATAGCTGACGAGAGTAAGCTAGGGGCGAGGTACTACCCCCCTCCACCG
>NQII01000897.1:20017-49094 GCA_002778355.1 Clitarchus hookeri
AAGAGTTGTGTCAAGGAATCGCGAGAAGACGTGAGCACGAGTCCGAACCGCAGTCCAGGGAGACGGCAGCACCTGCGGGCCTTCTTCCAAGGCCTACCACTTCGCCGGAGTTCATCCCCAGATGACAGCCTACCAACACTCACCGCTGAGTTAAGTATAAAAATCGGCGCCCAGAGAAGCCCCACTTAACCACGAAATCGCCCAGTTAATACGAGTAGTCAAGTTAGGTACCACACCTCGGAAATACTGATGTATGTAGTTCTTGTGTAAACTCCAGACAATATGTTCGTCCTTAAAAATGAAACAGCAACCGACTTTATTATTGCAAACCCCTTAACCTTCAGGCATCATATAGTCTGTGCCTGGGGGCATTAACAACGACACTATAAGCCACACTGTCTTCCACAGTGGCGGTATAGCGTCAACGTTCACCGGAAATATGTTTACTGGTCGCAAGAATTCGTGCATTTTACGAGTTTCGTAGATTCGCGTTTTGAAACCCAGCATTGACTCGACGGTATCCGGTTCGGTGAAATCGATATCGGCACTGCAAAATATTTCTGCCTTCTGCATGTTTGGGTTTCACGTAGTTCGAAAGTCACGTTCGATGGCACAGATTTCGTGATGGAATTGGCGGTGTCCTTCAGTTCGTATGCGCCAGTGGGAATGCTGATTTCCTTCACATATCCTGCTACTATGTACCGGAATGCAGAATTCACATTTTATTATGTTGAATATGGAGTTGTATGTTTGAAAATCCATAATTCCGACTACCCACTCGCCTTACAGATCCAAGGGCGGGTAAAACGTCGCCCTCAGCTCAGATGTATTACCACTTAGAATGATGGACTCCGACATACTGACTGGTGAATTTAAGCACCACCATCTTTTATCCGAAAAAGTTAACAAACAATTATTCGCCTACGATTTTTTTTATTCCACCGCACCATAAAGCGAAGAGATACGTGGAGCAGTTCCATGAGTTCAGCATCTGCAGTAGTTTTGGTGGAGGTCGCAAATTCTCAAAATTGTCGTAGTATACTGCACNGCCCGCAGTTCCATGAGTTCAGCATCTGCAGTAGTTTTGGTGGAGGTCGCAAATTCTCAAAATTGTCGTAGTATACTGCACGTTAGCCATGTTTGACATATGTTACCCAATGCGTACCAGGCACAGCTGTCGTGTCCAGGTTGATTACAGCACATTCATCACCTTTGGTTTTAGGGGGCAAAGCATCTCGCATGAACACACCACGAAAATAAAGTATCTTTAATTTGCGTGCAAACAGTTCCAAATCCACGTTCGCGAGCAGTCGTTTCGGTAGAGATTTGATTACGGCTTCCTCCTGTTGCGATGCTTTTACACACCTCCTCCTCGGTAGAGCCGTCGTATATAAAGTCCTTGGCTCGAGGTGGTGAGGGGTAGCGAACTCGCATTAGGCACGTCAATATGAAGGGGAAGGTCTGATGTTTCCTTTATGGTGTGCCACCCCATTGGCACCTAGCTGTTCGTGGATACCTGAACAAGACGTTGCCGCAACGCTGGATTGTTCGAGGAGCATCTGGGGACCAGGCTCTTTATCGCTGGCCCCCAAGAAGCCCGGATCTTACCCTGTGCGATTTTTTTCTATTGATGTACATAAAGAATCAAGTGTTTCGTCCACCATTGCCGGCTAACATCAACGACTTCAAAACGAGAATTACGGATGCCATCCAAACCGTAACACCAGACATGCTGACAAGAATGTGGAACGAGTTTGATTATCGCGTAGATGTCGTCCGGGTTGCTCGTGATGGTCACATTGAACATTTATGAATGTATGGTAAACAAACTTCACAGTTCCACGGTTGATCAAGTTTGTAGGCTGTTAGTTTTTGATATTATGAACTTTCTAAGTTAGGTTTTTCTTTTATACTCGACTATATATTCTTAAGTACATGTATTGTTTTTAAATAAATGTATATTTACATTACTTTGCATTCATTTTTATTCTTGCACTTGCCTGTCTTTATACACAATATTGGGTTGGAGATAGCTAGCTCTGTGCGGGTGCATAACTGTAAATATGCTAACACAGTTCTTCTCACGTGCATGCTGACTTCGGCTATCTGAAACCATGTACATTGTGAAAACGACGTGGAAACACATACACATGCAGGTGTGCAGTTACCTCACACCATGCAGATGCAGACCAGTGAAAATGCTAACACAGCTATTCCCACCCATGTTGACTTACGCTATTTTTTAATGGTAAATATTTGTGCGGGGAAATGCTGACTGGTCTATCTACAGCGAATCTGGTATAAAAGTAATGAAAACTCCTTAGGTTTTAACGTATAATTAAAAATATGGTATTTGTAATGTTTGCCACTAAAAAGGGGTTCCCATTGGTCTCATTTATTATATACACAAAATATTATATAAGCATATTTATGTGTTTTATGAGGACTCGAGTTTGACTGAGTTGGTTCGTCACTGGCCTCCCAATTCTGAGGTCCCCAGTTCGATCCAAGATCCCGGCGGGCGGGAAATTTTTTGGACAGGGATTCTCGTGTGGGTGGGGAGTATGTATGGTGGTTAGGGGGTTTATTCGGGGTTTCCCGTTTACTCTGACCTATTCATTACATTGCGTCTTCACCCCCTCTTGTCACACCTCATTCATTCTTCGGGTTAGTCAAAGCGACAGGTGTGTGTTTCGGATAGGGCCGCTGGTTGCGAATAAATCCAGGCTCCTCGTATTCATCGTTACCCCACCTCAAAAGGGAACCACATGTGTATTTTAATTTTAATTTATGTTCCTTACTATTACAGAATTTCAACTGACAAACCTGTAAATGCCAGTGTGAGATCCAAGGCAATGTAAATCTTACACATACTGAAAGGCTTCACAGAAGTCAGAAATAAAGAACTAAGCAGGGATTTAGAAATCGTTCAAATTTGTTACAACCAATCTCACGAAGGCTCCTCTGACATAGTAACAAAACCAAACAAGTATATAACATTAACTTAGTAACATTTTGCACCCAAAATGAGCCACAAAGCTTCGCCAATGCACTCGTCAATAGCAGCTTCTTTATCTTTTTAATCCCCGTTTGACCCTTATGGTAATTAACATTTGTCCTTATTAAACTATTCATAATATAAGTTTTATTGTTTTTTCAATACTGGACCACTTGCAATTTGTTGACACCTGTAGAGGTCACACGATTCTCCAGTTAAATCTATATCTGGGTGGGATAACAAACTCTTTATCACTTGTAAAGTAAATGTGGTACATATCTATGCTAATCATTATGGGCAAATAATTCCAGTTTCTCAAATGGTAAATTATATGCTAGAACGTCTATTATCAACTGGCTAACAAGCAAATCAGCGAATAGAACAACGCATGTACGTACTGATGTCACTTTACTGATAATTGCATTTTAATTGACCACAGAACTAAATTTATATTAAGCAGCTTAAAACAGCAATTCACTGGAAACGGAAAAATTCTTTCCTTTCCTGGTTCTGCACATTTTCAGCGACGTAATTCAGCAGTAACATCATAGATTCTTAGTAAAAGTGAAATTAATTCTAATGCGTGAAACAACTGCGGTTTTAACGTCATGGACTGCAAAGTCATTAGAAACGGAGCAAATTGTTTGCATAAGTAGCAAAGCGGAATGAACCGACCATGTACGGTAGTATAGCACCATCAAAGTACTCGCCTGGAGCAACTTCGGGGAACCACGCAAAACAAGAATCAAGATGGTCGGGTGGGGACTCGAACCCGGGTCCTCTCGAATGCGAGTATAAAGTTCAACAACTGCACCTCATCGCTCTAGAAAAGCACTCTAGCTTTGTAACTATAAATGGCTCGGCGACATACATACAGATGCAATATCTTAATGTCTAATGTATGTCCAGCTTTTCAATCAAACTCGCACTCTTCTCGCCATACGAGCAGTGACTAGTTATATTAAATTTTTATATAAACTTATTTTTAAACACGCATCTTTAAATCAAGACATATATGCACAAGTTTACAAGTAATTACAGAAACTGTTTCTCCATATTTTATTGTGATCTCAATTTAAAGATGTTTGGCTTTTTAATTAAGTGTTCGTAAACGCATCACGCAGACAGATAACAAAGTTATATTCCAGTTCTTTTGCTTCAAATACAAGAAGATAGTTGTATCTTTTATGTGTCATCTAGAAAATATAAACTGCAAATAAGGAACCGTATTTGTGACTTTAAAGCGTTCAAAACATCTGCGACGATGTACTGTATTTTTAAAAATAACGATTTGCTTTCGTCTATTAATTACTTCACAGTTACTTTAACTGCTCGACAATATAATTTGGTTTCCATTCTTCTGACTCATGGCTGCGTTTTTAAATTATTGCCAATTTTGTTTCTTCGTGTTTGAAAAGCATAATTTTGTTTTGCGTTGCTTTGACGTACGTCGCTGTTTCCTTTAATTGTATACTGTTCTCAGGCCATGATTATGGGCATGTAATATCCTCGCCTGTTGACATTAAAATTAATAAACGTTGTAAACGAAATATATAAATAAGCACGCCATCTTGAATATAAATTTTCTTCGCTCCTATATAATTAAATTTTAACATTTGGGTACACGATTAAGGTGAAAAATGGGCAGTCAATTCTCTCATCTCTTACGTACGTTTACGAAAATGAAATCCGAAGAACTCCAATATAAATGCCTACTGGGAGTGAAAGCAAAGAACGGGACACAGGGTCAAGCGAGTAGAGTAAATAATTAAGTTTCCTGTTGGAGCGAAATATTTTCAATATTTTTACCTCTACTTGGATGTTGTGTTTGTCATGCCATGAAGCAAGCAGCGCATCACGCTCTTTGCTTTAGCGTCGCCTGCGAATGTCCCAGTGCGAACCATTAGTTCGTCAAACACGCTTAATTGAAGTGCTTTCTGCGACACTTGCCATCAGCAAGCAATTACCATACGACAAACATGTCCACCGCTTGCCAATTACACGATCCACTTAATAAACATGCTTCCATATGCGATTAAAAACAGGCGAGGGATAAAAACTGCCTCCGCATGTTCGCTGCTCATTCGAAATCATCTGCGCACAGCGCCACGCACACACCTCACGTCAAAGGAAAATGAAACAAAGGTGAAACGACTATATGAATTAACACAATCGCATTAGCATCACGGAGACACATAATAAAATACGCAGTAAGGTGTTTATAGTTAATTGAGACTAAATTTCTAGCCAAGGCTCTTTGCAAGTAGTACGTATTCCAAATACCTTCTTTACTTCTGAGGGGCTTTCGTACAAAATAAAAGTGGTTGATTCTATAATTTCTTAGCAATATATTTCTTTCTTTTGTGTCTGAAAACAGTTGTTCTTGATTTTTTTTTTCTTAAAGTGAATAATAAGCAATTAGAAAAAAATTACGTCAAAACATTCCGAAAAGTAAAGCTAGGGAATGACTGCTCCTATAAACGCGTACTTCCAAGAAACTCTTAAGTGCGATAACTATAGGCGAATTCCAGATTGTTTCAGAAAATATTCAATATATATCACTAATGCTCCATTTAAAGTAAAACGTATTTCCACTTTTTATTGATTTACACTTCTTCTCCTCTGCTTAAATCACTATTGCGCTCCCTTATGATTTGTCTTAAGCTAGCCCTTGTGTCGCAGATATTAGTGCACCTGATTGTACTGTGGAGACTCTGAGTTGACTCGTGGTTCAGCGAAGGTTGTTGATTCAGGTCATGGTTCTTCATTTTGTACCCACGAATAAGTTTATTCCTCACATGACGCCAAAACGGTATCCAACTGCTCATCCTCGCATCCACCGACATGAAAGAATTTTCTCCCTCTCTATAAACAATCCGGGAAATGTTTTTCCCGTGTTTCTTTGAAACCGTGTTACGCGTAAAAAATATTACACTTATGAAACACATGCGTAATATTTCATAAATATAAATACAATTTGGGCAATATAGTTGAAAGTGAAGATATTCTAGACGCGGATGAGTGACAAAAGTCTGTTATAAAAGACAGTGCATGTCAGATAACATGTCACCACCGACCGACTTGCGTATCAGTTGAATGAACAGGAAACAAAGGGCGTCTTATTAGTGGGACTCACTAGAATACTGCAGACGTCGCCATTACCCACTGAAATTCACCTATCCAAATAATGATTTATTGTGGAGCACTTTTAATTTGCTGAAGTGAAACTGTGCCATTTTTACCTAAAGAAGTTGTGTTCATTATGTAATAATTATTTAGTGTAAAGAAACTAGTTTCTTATTGCTTTAAGATTACTGGCAAATGATGTAATATTTATAATTGGCAACTTATGATAATTTAAGAAATGTAAATATTTATCTTCTACACAATAACTTTATTTTTAAATTTTTTCAAGACCCATATAATTTCCTGGGAATAGTTTATTAATTTGTAATAGCAGTTAATAATAAACTTTTTTAAGTACTATATCACGCTTCAGTACTCGTAATGCTTTAATTTCAGTAACGTGGAAATAAGTGACTTTACCTTTCCTTTCTTTTTCAGAATTTAGATTGTCATTTATCCTGTAATTATATTAAATATACGTGTTTAGATATGTAGAACGAAGAAATATAAAAATTGTTTTACATTAAAAAGTATAACAACATTCAGTGTTCTTTTCCATGATTATTCACGTACCGTTCCATTATAATCATCTGAGCAATATGTATTTTAACTATTACTTCCTAGTGGAGCAAACCGAGGTTGTTCCCCACCATTCTAATATTTACTTCTGCGGAAAGTTTTGTCTTTATTTCACCTTTACGTATTGCATAGTTTATCATCCCTTCTTGTGACTAATATGTTTAAAATATTGATTTTAATTGCGGTCTAATTCATGTTTCAGTTTAGATATTTCAGATACATATTACAGTGTTAGTAGACATTTTTTATCAACACAGAATGTAACAGTTGTATTATCTTAAATATGAAATTGTAACGGAATTTCGCTAAACCTAATGAAAACACGATAATTTGTAAAATGCGATGAAATTTCTTTCGGCCATTAATTCATTCCAGTTAACTATTACCAGTTAATGGTGTTTAATAAATGCGGCATACAAACAAAACTGCAATTTGCATCCGTGAACCATCACGCTTTTCCCAATAATTGTTTTATACTATATTTAAAAATTTCAAGATAATTAAAAAAAATACACTTTTTCTTTAAGCAGCTGTAATAAAACGCTGGAAATATTGTTAACTTGGTTTAAATAAAATCAGAGTTAAAATAATGTTAGTTACATATATTTGCTCAAACATTTTATCTGACCAGAGTAAACAAATGAAACAATATAATTTTTGATGTATTTACAAAATATTAAGTACAATTTCCCCTGTCTGATTTTCTCCTTTCTGCTCCTCAATTGTAAAACTCACTTATTAAAATTCCCACGAGGAACTAGTTTAAGGTAAGTGCTTTGTTTTTACTGGCGGTTTACATTCCATTCTGCCATTTCCACCCTTGTGAGCAACAGAATTGGGACTTGTGCTATTTTCTGCAAGAAGGGCTTGACTGCAGTTTCATTGTCAACATCAGCGTCCTTCCGAGTTTCCTTTCTGAACTTTCCAACATTCGCGAACCACTTGGGGCCAGGAGTTGACACTTTCATATGACAGCCACCCGTCTATCTTAATAATCAAATTCACAGATTTCACGCAAAAAAAAGTCCAAACTGATTTTCTATGAAAATATCTGTTCGGAAATATATTTCATAGAAAGCGAATAGCGTTTGATATAAACTTTATCTGTTCGTGTGACCTCTTCCTCGCAGTATAATAAACATACGCTGTTTGAAAAAAGAATTAAATATGAATCACAAAAATGTATATATTTAAAATATGTATTCCGGAGTCGTTGAAAACTATGGGTACTTCTTTTTCTCAGTAAAAACCGTAACATGAATTTCGCTGAAATTTCTTTCCAATCTTGANCCAGGAGTTGACACTTTCATATGACAGCCACCCATCTATCTTAATAATCAAATTCACAGATTTCACGCAAAAAAAGTCCAAACTGATTTTCTATGAAAATATCTGTTCGGAAATATATTTCATAGAAAGTCGAATAGCGTTTGATATAAACTTTATCTGTTCGTGTGTCCTCTTCCTCGCAGTATAATAAACATACGCTGTTTGAAAAAAGAATTAAATATGAATCACAAAAATGTATATATTTAAAATATGTATTCCGGAGTCATTGAAAACTATGGGTACTTCTTTTTCTCAGTAAAAACCGTAACATGAATTTCGCTGAAATTTCTTTCCAATCTTGANTTGAAAACTATGGGTACTTCTTTTTCTCAGTAAAAACCGTAACATGAATTTCGCTGAAATTTCTTTCCAATCTTGAGATATATATATATACATTTGTACATATAGAGAAAGAGAGCGAGAGAGATTGGCAAGTACCAGAAAAAATTATTTATGTTATTGACGTTTCAATATGTTTTAGAATTATTTAAAGTTATATGTGGAGCAGGATTTTAACGCCGATCATGAATACACCATCTCCATATCAAACCCACTGGGCCGTCCCATTTGCTATGCGATATGCAGTACTGCTAAGTTTCTACTTGCAGTTAAGAGTTCCACCTGGCTGGAGGCGCACTTTGCGTGTCCTAGGTCTAAAATCACGGGATTGCTAAGGGCGACCAAGATACACTCATCACATGCCCCATAGCCCATATGCGCAATGCGCTGAACAAACGCGCAACCTTTAAAACAGCAACTCGCCTCTTGAGATTCTTAGAGGTAAAGTTAATAAGTTTACGGCGTAATAATAAAGAGAAAATGTGTTGTGCCTACCTCGACAACTTTAAATATCTTGCACTGGTGTTTTCATGAGTATAAATAAATTGCGAAAACGCCCGTTTCAGCCATATTCACTTTCAAAACAAACAAAGAAGGAGCATAAACAGAAAACCAAAACTTGTCGTCTGATGTGGGATGTGTTTTGAACCCTATTCCTAGGTGGACATTTCTTACGCACGGAAACCGTTTTTGAATCAGAAGTATTTTCCTTAAGCACTGCGCACTGTTCGGTGGCCTATCCATGCGAAACCCTTACGGCTGTTCAATGCCCAAAATTTAGCCTTAATTGTGAGAATAATTTATGGTGTCGTGTTAAGATCTTAATGACAGCCTAATTAAAATACCAATCATGTGAAAAAATATCTTTCATAATGTATTTTTGGTGTAAATATAATAATTTTAACTTTAAAATTATTATTCTTACCAAGATCGCAAAGTTATCACGAAGTTTGGTTTCAGCTAAACTATATCTTCAAATCACAGGAGTGGTATTCTGTAGTTTCTTTTAAATACGACTCTTGGTTCATATTAATGTAATTTATATCTAAAAATTGAAAATGTAAACATGGACGAACCACATAACAAAGTTCCAATAAATATTATTCCTGACATTCTAATAACATTAACGCTTTTTTTTTTTTTGGCACTAGGTTAAAGTATAAACGTTAAATTTTGAGATTTGTATATATATATATATATATATATATATATATATCAATTAAAAATTTATATAGCTCATTTAGTATGTTTTGAAAAGTCAATTTTCCTTTATGTCATACATCTAATCATAATGTTATTTTGTACAAAAATGATAAAGTAATAATGCTAAAAATTAACAGACTAATTTTATGCTCTTGAACATTCTAAAGTGACCCACCTTTTTAAATTCCTACAATATATTAGAGGGGGGTACAGGGGGAGGACACACGTAAAATTCCTGGTCCAGCTATTCTAATTTCAGTTTTCCTTGGATTTCAACTATATCACCCCAGAAGAATGCTAGGATAGTTACTTGGTACTGTCTATGACTGAACTCTTTTTCCGCCTGCTGATTGTTCAAGAAACTGTTTAAGTTTCTAAGGTAGCCACTGCCAACGAAACCTTAAGAAGCGAACTTTTTTTTTTTTCTAATACTCTCAACTATTGTTGAAATTTTCGAAGTGTTATTGCCTGTTATAGCTGGCTATAGTAACGTTCGATAATAAAAGTAACAGGATTTAAGTTGCGTGGATGGTGTAACTNACGTTCGATAATAAAAGTAACAGGATTTAAGTTGCGTGGATGGTGTAACTACCAAAGTAATGGTTTATTTCCAAGTTACTTCACTGAAAAGTGCTTCATGTAGCCTAGGTATAGTTCACCCGGAAGACAACAGGGAATAAGAATTTCCATATTTAGAAAATTTGTGTAAAATTTCCGTAGAACTTGAGGACATTTCTAAACGTTGACTTGCTGCTATTCACATGTGCCTAGAAGTGCGAAGTCAGTTTCTTTTAGATGGCCTCTACGTCTTGACTCTCATTAAACAATGCCCATTTTTTGTAAAACAGGGGTTTTATCAATATTATTTAAAAAATAATTAAGTATGAGGAGTCCTTCCTGGCATTCCTTTGCTGATAAAAGTAATGCACGATTTTTAACACATAAGAGGAGACCTCAGTGGTGCAGTGGGAAGAGCACATACATCTCACCAAGGCGAACCTATTCTATTCCCGACGGTCGTTCCCAGATTTTTGCACGTTGGAATCGTGTCGAACGATATCACTGGTTGGACCGTTTTCTTAGGTATCTCCTGTTTACCCCGCTCTAGCATCCCGGAGCTGTTCCATACTCGCCTCGGTTCGCCCTCGTCGGCTCCCAAGNTATCTCCTGTTTACCCCGCTCTAGCATCCCGGAGCTGTTCCATACTCGCCTCGGTTCGCCCTCGTCGGCTCCCAATATCTCGATGTTAAGAACCGCTCAAACATATCCACTTCGCAAACTCTTAGAGTGGTGTTATCTATCCCTTTTTTACGNATCTCGATGTTAAGAACCGCTCAAACATATCCACTTCGCAAACTCTTAGAGTGGTGAAATCTATCCCTTTTTTACGTAATAATGGGTGACAATTTACAAGCCTAAAGATATTATGTTTACGATTCACAGATAAATGTGACACACAGTTGATATGTACCAATAATGCTATAACACAATACATCACACTTCATAAGTCATAAGAGTATTTATGTTTGCCATTTATGGAGCATTACAGATATACGGGTTAAGATTGGCCAAAATGCTAACAATTCGTGACCTTACTTCCAATACAAAAATTTTGGCAAAAAGGGCACGGCTCATGTCTTATAAAATTACATTCCTGTGCTATCTATACACTTCTACGAATTAGATTATTATTATTCGCAGAAACACAAAATTATTTTATTTGAGCCCAGTTCTTTATTTACTAACTTTGACAGAAACAACCTAAGTTACTTTTAAAAATCTATGTATTAATCAATTAACTAAAAGTACAACGGTCATGATTATGCACACGCTACAATAACGGAGGCACGTAATTCCATTAGAAATGTTTAAGAATTAACTGCAAAAATGTTATGATGGCTTAAGCAAGCTAATGCTTCGTTACAGTTACTAACAAAATACATATATAAAAGTTCACAGGTGCAAAGTACGTTTGGGATAAATTTTTCGGTAACAGACTTTTAGAAGTAAGAGTGTAAATCACTGGTTAAAAACATACATTTACATGAATCTTCCAAGTAAAAACTGAATGACGTAGATTTATTTTACTAATGCTTGGTCTCTAAAGGACCATTATCTTGCAGTTTTCACCAACCGTGACACAATTATCAATGTTGATGAATATATGTTTTCTGTTTTCTGATTCAGGCGTTATTTTTAATTNTCACCAACCGTGACACAATTATCAATGTTGATGAATATATGTTTTCTGTTTTCTGATTCAGGCGTTATTTTTAATTTACAAAATAGCGCTTTTAAACAGTTACTCAGAAAAGCAAAGAAATATATATTTTTTTTTTACTATTTTGCACAATGCAAACAAACATTCTAAACTATTAGTGAGATTTTAAATATATGTTTGGAATAAATCCAAACAGAATGTCACTAATTTATATCATGTTTTAAGTAGGTGTATCAAATACAGTACAGAGTTTATTCAATCCAGTTTTGCCAGTGCAGTGGTAAACTCATGTACAATTCGTGGCATTATGTCCACATATTTGGTTAATGCGGGCAGCTTGCTAACAGCGTTGGTTTCAGTTACTAAAGAAAAATAACTATTTAGCCAAAAGTCACCGGATACCCATTTTATTCCAGTAGACTTGGCATGTAGCGTGAATGTAAACGGGCACAAACCGTTTAATTTCACACACGTGTATGTTGTAATGAGTCAACGCAGAGAGCTGTGTGTCTTTGAAGGAGGCACGTTTATAGGTGCTCGTAAACGCGGTAATTCCGTTATAGAGATTTCCCAGCAGTTAAACCTCGTCCACAAGGGGCCACTCGGCTGCGCTACTCGGTAGGTCAGTAGGTCTTAACGTCTCGTCCACAGGGAGGTCATTTGAGATGAGAAGTTGTTCAGGAAATCATGAACGGGGATGGAATCAGCCAAAACCCTAAAGGTAAGGAACTACCCCACCATTCGCCTGGAGTGATTTCGGGAAACCAAGGTAAACCGAAATTAGGGTATCTGGACTGGGATTCGAACCAGTATCCTTCGAAATGCGAGTAGAGTAGTTTACCACTGAGCCAACTCGCACTTTGCGCCAATTGGTGGCTTGAACTGGCTGCTGAGCTGCGCCACTTAGTGGTGCTTCTAATCGTCTTGTCTGAATGGGTATGTTGCCAAGATGTCCTCTCAGAAATTCTCTCAAGTTTGAAAATGAGAATGGACAAAAAATAGTGGTTTACGCTACATTCCTTCGGTGACGGCGGCGTCGTAAACATACCATCCGTTATTAACTTAAATAAATAATTTTAAAGGGGATACTATACAGATATTATGTCATTTTAATATGACGTAAGATTCGTTTCGCGAACTTCTAACCTCATCAGAATCCACGTCGAGAAAGAAAGCACAAATATGAGGGGAAGTGTCCTTGTAGAGGGGAGACTTGCACGCACACTGAGGTGGGTGATAGCCATCGCAAGTATAGACTGTTCACGGCAAAGTTAGCACTTTCGAAATCAACCTTTGTAAAATGTCACTGCTCCCCACTTGTGTATATTTTAAAGGGCACGCTAACTGTCATGTGCTCAGTAAAGTTGCTAACGACTGAGGGAAAGAAGTTCCATGCTCTAACGTTGAACTAAAAGTTTTAGGTTAATATTAGTGAGTACAGTTGTGATATTATTTTTCTCTCTTTTTTAATTGCACATAAGTGCAAGAGTTAGGAAATTTTTAAATATCTGCATTCCTAATAATTTTACAGTTTTACCTGACCGACGTATGAATAAAGCGGCGAGGACCATGGCAATATTAATTTTATATACGGTGGAATAACACACACTGTACAAACATAAGTATGATACACAGCCGAAACCGTGCTCTTATTTGTTAACGGGGGGGCGCTCTTAGCCATAAGCGGCCATTCCGCACCCCGGCCTCCCAGTAGGCGGGGAAGAGGGATCACGCCCTCTCAACGCAGACATGACCAGCACTTACCGAAATTGACCAAATCCGTATCCCCGACCTGTTCATCAAGCCGCACCGAGCGTAACCCCGATCTGATTTACCAGATCGCACCGAGCATGTCCTACCACAAGGCCTGAGATCCTAGTACTCAGTTTACCAAGCGACTGGTCTGGCCGGAGCACTACCCACACCCCTGAAGTCATCTCGGGGACACCCCTGGAGCAGTGCCCTGCTCACCGCCCGGCTCTTCAGCAAGAGGGGGAATCTCTCTGAGCCTCCTCCAGCATGCGGAGTCAACCACTGCCAGCACGAGTCCAACCTCAACTGATCCGTACACCAGAGAAAACCTCCGGATGGGCCAACCAGATCATCCCGTGCTACCTCTTATTTTCCATGGCACTCGTGGGTTTTTCAATGACCCACCGCCAGGGTCACCACCCGTGGGCAGGGAGACGCGGAGTCCCTCTGAAAATTGGTGGGTACCGTCATCACAGTCCGGTTTTATACACTGGTTTTTCGTCACCGAGAGCCGAACTCGCCACGCCACCCATAGGGCTCACCCTCACGCGTCCTTTGCCATACATAGAATTTCTTTACCAGGAAATTCCTGTTTTGGGCCCCAATGGCCTGAATGCCAAGAGGTCCAACACCCCACCAAGTGGTCGGGCCTAGGTACTAACTATCGGCCCAAGCCATCACGGCAGATACCCCTATACAGCCACTAGGAAGCTCTTTCCCATAGGGTACGGGCGGCAGAGCACAATTCGTTTAAACAGGGGTGGCGCAAGAAGCCTTGGATTGTCCATGGATGTTGAGAGGCTATAAAAGACGCATCACACACCCTTTCCGGAAATCGGTATGGAGACTGGGCTCGGTTACTATAGCACAGTACTGCCACACCGCCTCAAGTGTCCAGCCTCCTTCCTCCCACAGGAGTGACCGTATGATCCTCCTCCCACACTGTACATACAAGTAGATATTAAGCAGCGCTTTCGAAAGTGCTCAGTTTACCGTGATCAGCATTTAGTCATCATCACGCGTAGAGAAGCAGCTTGTGCCACAGTAGTCGCCAACCTGAGGGCGTGCGCGCGGTCGAAGCGGCGACACAGTGAGTGAAGAGATTTCGGCGGCTCTTAACTGCGAGTTCTTGAGATCCAATGAGGGTGATTGATGTGAGTACGGAGCAGCGCCGGAATGTAAGAGTGGAGTAAACGGGAGATTCCTGAAAAAACCCTCTGACCAGTGGCATTGTCCGGCACTCTTCCCACATGCGAAAATCCGGGAGTGACCCAGCCGGGGATTGAACCCGGTTCGCCTTGGTGGAAGGCGAGCCGGCTAACCGCTCAGCCACCGCGGCTCCTGGTGACATTGTGTGGTGGAGATCAGTGACTGCTCCCCACACACTCACACGCCACAGTCACCCGTGTCATCGTATTACCATGGAAACAATGCATTTTTAGGCCATATTATACGGAGCCCGATTCCTTTAAAGCTATGGTCGTTATACGGGGTAGTATGTTACCCGTCATGGCATTTGTCGCCTTGTATCGCCAGATTTAATACCAGGCTTGGTAATCTGACCTGTCCTGTTTTCTGGGACAGGTTCCGTACAAGCTTCCGCACCTGGCCAATCACATGGAAGTTTCAAAACGTAGGGCGCTCCTCGTGGCCACTACTTCAAACTAGTCTATGAAGAAAATGACAATAAGGACGCCACCATCTTAATTATACGTCCATGAATTAAAACTCATTCATATGGGTTTTAATTACAACAAAGGCAAATAATATTGAAAACAACAGCATTTGTTTACCATTGGGAAGCCTACCAAAGGTTTTAAATGTTACCTAAGTAATGAAAAGTTGACACTAGCGCTTTTTCAAATACTAGGATATCAGTCGTATTTAAGAAACACCGTGCTAGTGTGCATTGGCATTGTAGTTGTAGAATCTTGGAGTGATGCTGTTTTTTACTATTAAGTACGTATTAAAACTTTACGTTAAGAAGTACTCCGTAACTATACAATGCAAAACATCTACAACTGCGTGAATACTTAAAAGAAAGCATTGTTGTGACGTCATACTATAATTTTCAAATATTTAAAATGCGTACATCAGAAGGCATTAAACTGAACTATCGACCAACAGTAATATAGCATTATTAATATGTGCTACTTTTTTTAATGGGCCTACACAAGTTACTAAAAAACAGCAGTTCCTCGAGTGGGGTTCCTATTTACTACGAACCATACGCTAATCTGCGCACCCGCCAACTGCTGCCATGTAATATGAATTATCCATAACGGCTCGCTTAGTGGCTGGTATACCAGCTTGTGCATCAGGCCTTGTAGAAGCTTCTACAAGACCAAGTCCGGTAGCAGGTATCATATAATATCGGCATTAGGGAAGAATTGCATCGGTCCACTCGTCGCAACGCGAGTGGCGCGACCTCACCTGTCTGACGCTATTTGACAAAGTTATAAGAAAGCATGCATGCTATAAATATTACTTTTGAGTCATCTTTACAAACGGCTTCTTAAAACTGCTAGTGAATATCTTAAAACGTTCGAGCATACATACTTTCTACCAAAAAAAATCATAAAATCACCGCTGAGAGTCACGTAGTTACATGAATTACGATGAGAAAATTGCACGCCAGTTCAGAGCTTTGCGCGTATCAGCGATGGCGAACTTGATGCGGATGTCAGTATCGCCCTTATCACTCCCGCGCTTCTGAGCCTCAAACGCCAAAATATGGTCAGGTATACGACCACGCTCAGCGCGCCTCAATCCACTGTTAATTATGTCACTTTCTAATGGAAATGTCATGTTAACAGTGGCTGCAAGCTCCGCTCTGGTAGGCCGAAGAAACCAACAACATTCATGACTGATGAACCATGAGAGGCATGTTGTGCAAAACATACGTCAGTCGGCCATGTCAGCGATGGCAAGAAAGTCCGTTACAATTCAGGTGCAGAGGCCAGCAATAGTTATTTCTTCCGGGACGCTGTGGTTTATTCTTTTCATAATCATGCCGCTTTTAGAACGCCACTGGCCACAATCACCCATGTCCTAGGTCGGTAATGAACTTTAGCATGTACCAAGACATTAAAAAAAAAATAACATGCCTGCACACACTGGTAAAAGTTCGGAGTATGTCCATTCTCGTATCAGTGTAACGACTTTCCTATTAATGAATCAAAGATAATGGCGTTGTAGTTTGAAAACATTGGGTGAAAATGTCAAATTGGCCCTCTCAGAGCTCCGAATTGAACCTGACAGAATATATTTCGGATAAGTTGGAAGGAGCTCCATTTGTGTGCCAGGAACACAGTATAAACAAATATTAATTATTCATCACGGCACGAAAACGATGGAAATAAATTTTGCCACCTCTGTACCAAAACTTTGTGGGGAATATCTACTCTCCCAGTTTAACGCTGTGAGTGATGATATAATTTAAGCTGTACGGCTGGCCCCTTAGGAACAACAGCATTAAGCGTTCAGTGACTTTTGGCAACGCAGTGAGTACACTAGCCAAAATATGTTCGAGTTTTCATTTTGCACCCATTCATCAGTTTAACTGAAGGGAAAGCAAATCTCGACGCAATGATGATGTGCCCACTGTCAAGGTGGTAAGTCTTTATTTGAAGCCCACTTATTTTGAACAAATAGGCAACAGCAAACTACATCAGTCCTCAGATAGATATTTGAATGTTCCCTTATCTATAATATTCGAAGTCTTATAAAACGTCAGTACATTTGTGTAATCATCGTCACTAATATCAGGCTTAGATTAATATAGTCGACTTCATTCAATGGAAGCTGTGTGTAGTACAGACGTTCCCGTGATTCTAGAGAGTATTTCATACAGAGCTCTCTAAGAGTAACCCGGAGGACGTGTTCAGGTATAAAAACTATTTGTCCTTGATTTTGGAACTCTGAGGAGATTACCCTGTGAACAATAATTCTGAACATACTGACAATCAAGATTGAGAATTTGCTCACCAATTTTTTTATGTGTAGCAAATGTGTCTTGAGTGTACGAATTAATAAACTTTACTTGTTTAATATCCTAGGAGGTTTACCATAACGGATTGAGGAAAAATGCAAGTAAATTTTAGGTCTTCGCATAAAGGTGCATTGTATCTGATTTTACATATTTATTACGTGAATGTAGCTGCGTACTAAGAACATGCTGTGTGTCCAAGTTTCCATTTTCTGCCATTTAAGAGACATTATGGTGGATAGGACTCAAGAATATCATACAATTTCAATTTTTTATAAATTTTAAAGATGTGGTTCGCTGTCGCAATAAACTTAAACAAACAAAAAAGTATTAAACACGAAAACGATGTATATGTTAATGTGCATGTATGCGTGAGCGCGCAAGTTTATTGATCCGTTCCACACTGTATAAGCAGCGCCTCATATTACAGTTTCTTTGTGAAACATATTTCTGTAATTAATTCGGAACGTTCTTTGTAACTGTCGTTTTTTTTTATGTGTATATATTTTAACATTCGGCTTATTTATTTCTGAAAGCAGGCTGTTTTTATATACTATTAAATAGTGTTATATGTTACATGCTATGTATTAGTATGATTCGTCTCAGCGTAAGGAAGACTTATTTTTTCTTATTGCAGTTAATCGTTTATGTTATTTTTACTAAATTTGTAATTATTCTTCATTTTGAGTGTAAATACACGACTATATTTCAAAAATAATAATTAAAACCAGTGTTCTTTCTTTTAACATCGAGTGTAAAATGTTACCTTTTCTGTCGCATAAAAACGGTAACACAGAATTATGCCATTAATGTGATAATATTATGTACGTGACATCTAATTTTTATTTTATGTTAGTTAAGTAATGATTACTTAGATATACTCTTCTCATCTATATATGTTATATGATGTTCCTTTTTAATGTAAACGTATGCATTTTCAAGCAACTGCAGTGTTGAATCCTGCATGAACGAAGATTCATCTGATATATTGAACAAACACGCCTACTACTTATTTCAACGTTGTTGCAGCTGAAGTTTTAACTCACTTAAGAACAATCTGACCATCACTAGTTCACCGCCTTTCCTGTGTCGTTCCCCACAACTGCCATTTCGCCATAATTGCTTACTAAAGTCACTAAAACCTCTCTTTTCTGAGATTTTCAACGATTTTTCATCTGCAAGAAATATGTTCAAACAAACTTCGACTTTTGCAGCTTTCTTAATAGAGTTAGGAACATTCCAGTATATTCCAACGTTATCATAATTTGAATATCTGTAGCTAGCCAATTTTCTTATGTACACACAGTCTCTTTTTGGTGGCAACTGCATAATTACCACGGATAAAAATTAATTTATGACAATGATGGCAAACGTGAGAATTTCCAAACATGCATTATTCAGTTATCAACATCATGTTTTTTTTTTCCACTGACATATTTTTATTGTGTTTTGTGCAAATTTAACGTCACTTTATTTGCTTTTTCTACACTATAGCTAGCCCGTAATAAACCAGACTGACACATACTCAAGCAATACAGGACAAAACAGGCGGGAGTGTTAATCATGTACTCAGTAAAGGCTATTAATTCACAAATGATGCAAAACTTTTCGTGTGCAGTTGATCACTGAGGTCAGGGCTTGGTAACTGTGACTTTACAACATTTCTTAATTTTCAATTTTATTGCAGTGAACACTCAATAGGTAGCCAATGCTTGCATAACTGCAAGTACGCAAAAAAGAAGTTTAATCTTAAGAGTGTGAAAAAATACGACTTCAACACCTTCAATACCTCTTATCTGGGAACAATATTGCACGGATAGTGAGAAAATGGACAATCATACGGTATCCAAAAATAAAAACGTTTCCATAACCGAAAACTGTTGAAAACGCCAAACACAACCTATGCGAAGATAACAACACTAAGTTTTCCTCCAAATGTAGAATACACAAGGGTAAAAGTACCTCTTTACATAACTGGTTACGGGCTCTGTGGAAATTGTTGACCAAGAAATGTATGAGCAAACGGCCCCATTCCCTCAATAATCGAATCTGAATCCCTTCATATCTGACCTTAAGTATTTTGTATTTTGAGCCGCCTCGTGCGAGGCATTAATATATTTTGAATATGTGGAATAATGCTCTTAAGTAACTAAAAGTAATTATTTCTTAACATTTTACTCATTTAATGAAATCTTAAATTTTATTTTATTATAATTTCATTACTGCATTGACAACTTGAGTAATTACTACATGTACTTTTGATATAGAAAAAGCTGACATGTAGCTGTCTACTACCATCAAACTAACCAATTAATAAAATTAAATTTTCCATGTAATTTTATGTCGCATTTCAATTTGCCTGTCTGAAAATTAATTGTGTGTATTTCATTTTAAAACTGCGACAGCAGAAATCTTCGTAGATTGCATGCATTCTAAGTTTTGAAAGAACCCTCGAATACAACTAATTAAATTGATAAAAAAAATTATGATTAATTTTTTAGTCATTAGCTACGAGGAAATATGGTGGCCACATGTTCCGGCCCATCGTGGCTGAGAGGCGTTGGGTCGTCACCTGCTGGGTGTGGACCACGCAGCGGATGTTGTCGCTGAATAAAGGCAGAGTTAGCGCACTGCTCTTGGTCATTTGATCGCGTGTCTTTGAGGAGGTGACATTGGGAAGGTCAAGAGCCCAGCCTCATGGGAGCCTGATGAGGAATAAGGATAGACGGTGAATTGTAAAACTGGGCATGGATGAGCGGTGTCTACTCAATAATTTTCAGTAGTCGTCGATATGAAACATCATTCGAAGTAAGTAAGTTGCATGATGTATGTAACCTGAAATAAGAGTTGTGGTGTGTAGCTTTCACTAGTCCCCAATTAACCAACTGCCAGTCAAGATATGATAGGGACAATTCTATAGGCAGCTAAGGATGAATTTAAATGTATTTGATGCAGAGTAATGTGATAATTATATTGGATGTTATTTCAGTTATGCGTGAAAGTAACGTTTCGTGAAATGTAAAACTGATTCTTCAGAGAATAAGATTAGTTGCATTCGAGAATGTCCAAAGAAATAATGTTCCAGTAATAAACGTTTATAATTACGACGTAAATATTTCAATAAAGATAATTAAAAATCCCCATCTGTATTCTTATTACTATGAGTCTTTCTTGAAATATTATGTTCATGGTACCTCCAGGGAATATAAGTAGACCTCCCTCTCTCTGTGTTCCAACATTGGGCTACTTTTCTGCCAATATCACTATCAAAAACAACGTCGAAAGTATTACGGTGGCTACCCATATTGTTGACTGATATATATATATATATATATATATACACTTGAGAGCCAAAAAAACTGGTATAGGCATGCGTATGCAAATAATAGAAGTATAGAACCAATCAGAGTAACGCGATGTGGTCAGCAGCGCCTATATAAGACAACAAGCGTTTGGCAAAGTTGCTAGATCGGTTACTGCTGCTACAACGGCAGGATATCAAGGTTTAAGTGAGTTTGGACGTGGTGTTATAGTCGGCGTACGAGATATGGGACAAATCATCTCCGCGGAAGAGATAAAATTTGGATTTTCGCGGACAACCATTTCACGAGTGTACCGTGAATATCGGGAATCCGGTAAATCATCAAATCATCGACATCGCTGCGGCCAGAAAACGATCGCGAAAGAACGGGACACACGACGAATGACGAGAATCATTAAACGTGACAGACGTGCAGCCCGTTCTCAAATTGGCGCAGATTTCAATTATGGGGCATCAACCAGGGGCTAGCGTGCGAACTATTCAACGGAGCATCATTGATATGGGCTTTCAAGCCGAAGGCCCACTCGTGTACCGTTGCTGAATGCACGACACAAAGCTTTAAGCATCGTCTGGGCCCGCCAACACCGCCATTGGACTGCTGATGACTGGAAACACGTTGCCTGGCCTGACGAGTCTAATTTCCAATTGTATCGGGTGGATGGACGTGCACTGGTATGGAGATATCCTCCCGAATCCATGGACCCCACAAGACAACAGGGGACTGTTCAAGCTGGTGGAGGCTCTGTTATGGTATAGGGCATGTGTAGTTGGCGTGAAATGGGACCCCTGATACGTCTAGATATGACTCTAACAGATACGTAAGCATCCTGTCCGATCACCTGCACCCATTCATGTCCATTGTGCATTCCGACGGGCGTGAACAATTTCAGAAGGACAATACGACACCCAACACGTTGAGAGTTGCTACCGAGTGGCTCCAGGAACACTCTTCTGACTTTAGAAACTTCCATTGGCCACCTAAATCACCAGACATGAACATTATTGAGCATATCTGGGATGCCTTGCAACGTGCTGTTCAGAAGAGATCTCCACCGCCTTGCACTCCTATGGATTTGTTGGCTGCCCTGCAGGATTCATGTTGTGAATTGCCTTCTGCATACCTTCAGACATTAGTCGAGTCCGTGCCACGTCGTCTTGTGGCACCTCTGCGTGCTCGAGAGTGAAGGGGGTGGGGTGGGGGTTAAGGCAGGTGTACCTTTTTTTTGGCTCTTCAGTGTGTGTGTATATACATATATATGTATATATATATATATGAAAGCTTCGTTTTATTAGTTTAACTCATTATTTGGTAATGTTGGTGTGTATTTTGCATGTGTATCTATCATCTTATCCACCATGGGCTAACAAGTGATTTCAAGTATATTTTGGAGTTAAGTAATGTTATAGACGCGGTTACATCCCTGGCAACAGACAATTGCAAATTAAAGTGACTCCTACAGATTGGTGCTGACAACGTGATAAGAACCCGAATTTAATCTGTATAAATCTTTTTACCGACGGTTATTATTAATCTTGAGTCGTCGATAAGTGTGCTTGTTTCTGTGAAGAGAGAATCTTGCGCAGGAGTATACGTTCTTGTTCAAGGAGTTAATCATTTGTTTTTTCCGAAGTTACCATGTTAGTAACGAAATTGAAATGGTTTTGCGAGTAACACAAAGTTATTGAAATGTTTTTGAGCGCCGGAATATCTAAACAATTTAAATTGTTTAGGATTAGGTTGGTAACAGCTAATAGGTTTTATTCAGTGAGAGTCATGTATGTTGTGCAGGAAACTTGTTGGTGATATTTGCGAATTTATACATACGCTCTTTCCGTGGTCACCTAGCTATTTGCGTTTATAGTTAATTCAAAAAATGTTAAATCGCTCATCTTAGTCGGAGGTTAGTGACCAACTTAATTCACGAATAGGAGAGTTATTTCCGGATAGTCGATCTACCTCTAAGAGGAGAAACATTTAATTACAACTGTTTAGTTCATTAGTTAATGTTCACGAATTTCTTCAATTACGAATCAATTTTCACTTGATTCTCGACCGGTACGGCTGCGTCGTCTCACGGATCCTCTGCCCTTTAAAGAACTGCAGGGCTTCTCCCTGTCGTGAGCAAGAATTACGCCTATCATCACATTAGTTGTGGTTTCGGTAACACCCGTGACAAAAATACCGTGGTGGCATCACACATTCCCTCGTTCTTTACATCATTCCATGGGTAGGTGCCCCAACTGCCTCCACCAGTCTTCCATGTTCGCATAGTGACTTTGTGTACCGTCGAGCATCGAGTCAAATGGGATAAACATTCGACGGTAAAAATAATTTTTGCGGTGGAGAAGCTTGGGTAAATAGAACGTATATGGCCCGTTCAAATTACTTTGTTATCAGCTCACCCTGGTATAAAAGGTGCAACACGTTTCTACATTTAAAGGTTACAGTTGCATCGCCCTACAATAAGAAGTAGTAACGAAAATAAGAAAATTAATTCGGCTTGGAGCTTGAAAACCAAAATATGCAGAAAAGTACATATTTTGTAGCTGTTTGTAACAGTCCTGTGTAAATACCGGTTAAAGTTCACAGTATGGAAGAGAGATCAGGACGGTTAAAGTTTTAGGCAAAGAAATGGTTGAACGGAGAAGTTTTGGGTTTAATAAGAACAAGTACTCTCATAAAAAAGAGAAGAAATGCTTGTTTATGTGGCTTCGTTAAAATCGGATTCTCAAGTCTTCTGCACACAGCAACAAGAAAAGCGAAACCTCTTCAAGAGCGCCACCAACGTGTTATGGAAGGAAACATCACCTAGCTCCCTGAATGAGAACCAGAGGCAGAGTTATTCGAACGCTTAGCGTGCGTCTGTCAATCCCGAATTATTACCCGTGAAAAAACTTAAAAACGAAATTGGGAAACAGAAAAAATACGTTTTGTTAATACGAGATGTTGCCATAACAAAGTAATTACAATAGTGAGAAAACCAATTCCGGACAAAAGTAATCAAAAAGTAAGATAGAAAAAAGTATGCATTAGAAAAACATTTTAATTAATCATTTTGTTTTATTTATTATATATTACTTTACTTAACAAGCTATTATTTATTATATACACAGTTCCCCAGTATATGAATGCTTTATTATAACATCGGGAAGAAACACCTCATGACTCAATACAAATGCAGCTTTAAATACTCAAAAAGCACCATTCTGAATATGTGACCTGACTCGTTGTCATAAAAAAATCATTAAAATAATTTTATTTGTAAAGAAAAATTTCTAAATTATACAAAAGCAGATGTGTGGGATACTCTACTTTCGCAAATAGCAAAATGTTACTAATTAGCTGTTGTTTTCCACACAACATGGTATCAAACAAACCTGCAGGATTTGGGAGAGCATGACAGGCTATATATCTAGCCACACTGTTCCGTAAGAGACAGATTAGCCAGAAACTCCAGATCGTGACAGCTAATTTTTCTATTACGTAAATACGAATAGATTTCCTGGAAATACACTAAATGTCATTATCATTAATTTTAATTTTTTAATTATCACTTCCTTTTTTTTTTTTTTGAAACTGCATTTACCTATCGAATGTATATATTAAAAATCGCGTATACATAATACTTATTACAAAAAAAAAATTTATTCTTGCGCACATGTGTTTTTTTACTATAACACATATCTTGTCTTTACATTTTCTATTCAACATTTCTGAGTCCAAATATCTAGAGAAATATTACAAGTTTATTTTGTTGGTATAGTGTCAGATAGGATATTTTATGGTTTATTCATCGGACGGCATTTCAATAGATTATTGTATTTTTATGTCCAATGACCGCAGCCAGTGGACTGATGTTGGGAAAGAATCGACGTAATATTCTCTGGTACGTTCGGCTCTCCTTCTCTTGGTTGAACATTCCTGTATTACATACAGTGTTGACTCTGGATATCCGCATTTACATTAACGTTTGTTAATCATTTAAATCTACGGAACTTTACTGAAGTTTTGGTATAACAAATTATAACTCGGTTCAGGATACTCCAAAGTTTTCTTCATTAGTTCATTCCTGTAAGAGGATAATGGTGTTATCTAGTTGAGCTAATGCACACTCCAGCCATTATGAGTTAAATAGTATTCTCCACCCTTCTTTTAATTTCAATGGGGGACGTTTGGCATTATTTCCCTGTGCTGATTTTCTGTTCATTAGTTGGGCCTGTAACAAGTTATTTCGCACAATGGGAATTAATAGCTTTATTCTGAATGACGAACTGCTAAACTTGTCCTCTTCTCGCGTTGTTGCCTGTTGTCTTCTAAGGCTTGGAGATACTGTGGTGTGTAAACACTGGTAGGCATTGTACTGGCGTTGATTTAAATGTGGAGAGTAGTATACGGCCACAGAGTAAACAAGTAATTGTGCTGCTATTGTTTTGTTCATACTCATCTACTTGAGCCAGCCAAATTCCTAATCGTTTTATTCCTGGTTTTCAGGATTTTTTAACTGTTATTTCAAAGTGTTTCTTGGACGTTAAAAATCAGTGTACTGTTACTCAAAGATATCTGGGTTTAAAAATAGGCTATATCTTGGTATTCTTATCACAGAATACGCCATTAGGGTCTATATGCACAAAATTGGTGCTTAAGATGGAATGACGAGATGTATATTTTATTATGTTACGGGCGGTCTCCATATAATCTTGGAACAGGTGATAATTTCATTTTATTTGTTTATTAGTTAATAATTTACTGGGATTATTATTTTGGTATATATATATATATATATATATATATATATACATATATATACAGTTGTGATTCACGAGGAGTTTCCGTCACTCACATAAACTATTCCTTTTGCATAATTTGGAGCACAATATGTCATATAAATGAGGGTCCTATTCCCAATATCTACAGAGAAATCCGACACATTTAATAAATGACGAATAAAATAATAATCCTTTCAGAAGGAAATACACTGATGTATTATACGACCTTATTGTTTATAGTTGAGCATAACAAATATGTCTAACAAGCTTACAAAATTACAAAATATGTTCAACAAAGTTTCCGTTTACTTCCATACACTTAACCGCACGCTTACGAACACCACGTGTGACTTTACGTAGCTGCACATGGCTGTCTTTGATTTCTATAGCGGCATGCATCATACGCGCAAGTAATTTCTTACGAGTTTGTGCAGTTCTTTCGTAAACAATATCCATCATCAATTCCCATTCTCAATAATCTAGTGGTGACAGATCTGGCGATCGAGGAGGCCAGGGGTAAAAACCGGCTCGCCCTATCCATCTCTCAGGTAAATACACATTTAAGTGTTCAGCTACAGCACGGTGGAAGTGAGGAGGTGCACCATCATACTGAAAAATCATACAACGTCTCACTGCTAACGGAATATCCTTAAGTAACAGCGGCAGTTCTTCTTGCAGAAATTGCAGATACACCACACCAGATAAGCGTCCCGGGAATGAATGGCCCAATTAGCTGATCGTGTAGGGCAACACACCACACATTGATGCTTAAACGGTGATGAAAACTCCTTTCCACTGTAGGGATATGCATGGTGAATATCGTACTACTCTGTAAATATTTGGAATAGGACTCACGCTTTTATATGACATATTTTGCTCCAAATTATGTAAGGAATAAGCCCTATAAGTGGCGGTAACTCCTCGTGAATCGGCCTGTATATATTATAAATTTTATAGATAGACATATACCTATATATCTACACAAAAACACACTGAAGAGCCAAAAAAAAGGTACACCTGCCTAATATCATGTAGCCCCCACCCCTTCCCCCCTTGCGCCCGGGGGGGGGGAGGCACGCCGAGATGCCGCAAGACGACGTGGCATGGACTCGACCAATGTCTGAATGTACGCAGGAGGCAATTCACACCATGAATCCTACAGGGTAGTCCACAAATCCATAAGAGTGCGAGGCGGAGGAGATCTCTTCTGAACAGCACGTTGCAAGGCATCCCAGATATGCTCAATAATGTTCATGTCTGGTGATTTAGGTGGCCAATGGAAGTTTCTAAAGTCAGAAGAGTGTTCCTGGAGCCACTCGGTAGCAACTCTCAACGTGTTGGGTGTCGTATTGTCCTTCTGAAATTGTTCACGCCCGTCGGAATGCACAATGGACATGAATGGGTGCAGGTGATGGGACAGGATGCTTACGTATCTGTTAGAGTCATATCTAGACGTATCAGGGGTCCCATTTCACGCCAACTACACATGCCCTATACCATAACAGAGCCTCCACCAGCTTGAACAGTCCCCTGTTGTCTTGTGGGGTCCATGGATTCATGAGGATGTCTCCATACCCGTACACCTTCATCCACCCGATACAATTGGAAACTAAACTCGTCAGACCAGGCAACGTGTTTCCAGTCATCAACAGTCCAATGGAGGTGTTGGCGGGCCCAGGTGAGGCGAAAAACTTTGTGTCGTGCAGTCAACAACGGTACACGAGTAGGCCTTCGGCTCCGAAAGCCCATATCAATGATGGTCCGTTGAATAGTTCGCACGCTGCTACTTGTTGATGCCCCAGCATTGAAATCTGCGCCAATTTGAGAACGGGTTGCACATCTGTAACGTTTAATGATTTTCGTCAGTCGTCGTTTGTCCTGTTCGTTCTCGATCTTTTTCCGGCCACAGCGATGTCGAAGATTTGATGTTTTACCGGATTCCCGATATTCACGGTACACTCGTGAAATGGTTGTCCGCGAAAATCCAAATTTTATCGTTACCTCGGAGATGCTATCTCCCATCTCTCGTGCGCCGACTATAACACCACGTTCAGACTCACTAAATCTTGCTAACCTGCCATTGTAGCAGCAGTAACCGATATAGCAACTTTGCCTGACGCTTGTTGTGTTTTATATAGGCGCTTCTTACCGCATCGCGTTACTCTGATTGGTTCCATACCTCTGTTATTTTCATACACACGCCTATACCAGTTTTTTTGGCTCTCCAGTGTATATCAGTACATTCTATTAACCCAAATTATGTAACTTACTGCTTTGATATCAATAGGAGACCACTTGATTTTTAATTTTTCTGGAAGTTTGCCTTAGTTAATGCAATTAGTGCCACTTCTATCTTACATCAACTTATCTTCTTTCTGAAACCAGGCTGATTTGAGAAATTACATACTCGACTAGTTTATATATTCTGCTAGAGATAAAATATCAAGTTATTTATAATAAATAATACTCTCACTAGCTTTAATGGGTATTTTAAAAAGAAACTTCGATGAAGAACGAAATTATATAGACAAGTTCAGAGTTGATTCCTGAAAGTGCATCCTGGCGAAGAATGTGTAAGGTGAATAAGGTCCATGTCGATAAGAAGCTCTTACAAAACCTGAAACTAAAACACCATATCCTTGCAGCATCTCATGGAACCGTTTAGGTAAAAAGTATTGATAAGCGACGGATGCCATATCCAACACTGTCTAAAGAGACTGCACTTTTCTTCAAAATCTGAGTTTTGGCCGCTTCAGATCTCAAATACGATTCTAAAGAGAATAATTTTAAGATAACTTTAAGACGGCCCATCATTTAAAGAAATTAATACCAACAAGAGCTTGTGGTTTATTTTGTCACTGTACTGTGTAACTTTGTCGGCCTAATATTATGAGTATTATACTATATAAAACAACCAAATTGTAAGTTACTTCAGAAACTAAATTTAAAATGTTTATTAAAAATATATTGTATTAAACTAATTTTGGATTATAGTCCATACTGAGTAACTAGTTTTCATGGAACCCCAACTATTTTGCTTTGCTAAAATGCCTTCTGAAACATTAGTTTCTTTTAGAAGTGTGATGTTTTGTCTTCTGGAATTCGTTATCGAGCGTGCGAAAGCATCAATTGTCTCTCACCATTACTGCAACAGCTTTAAACATAAATACTTGACATGTGATGTCTTTTGGAATAGCAACCTCGCTGACCCACTTTGCGAGCGCCTCTCAGTCGACACGTGTCACGAGGCAGGTGGCGGAGCACAGTTACACGTGTCCTGTGGCTTAGGCCTTCCCCCCTTCTCCCACCCACCTCCCTACGCCTCTAGCAGGCCCGTGAGATCTGTTGATCCCAGAGGTTTCACGAGATATAGAAACACAGTTCGCCTAAATTCAGAAAACACGTACCGCGGAAGAAATAGCTGACGAGCTGGATAATGGTGCCGAGAACACC
>NQII01000897.1:56299-92177 GCA_002778355.1 Clitarchus hookeri
AAAAAAATGTTTCTTCATGTTTTAATCACCAAACAAAATGTTGCATAAAACGAAGCCATCTGGTGGCGAAACGGAGTTCGCCGGGTTTGCTAGTGGTTTATAATGTTAGATTTAGACTAGCCCAAAAGAAACTTTACTTTTTAAATTATATTTGGTGCATTTAAATTATTAGCCTATGTATTCATAGTCTTAGTCGATTAACGGTAATGCAGCAAGTCAGAAAAGTAATGTCAGAAAGAAGAACAGAATAAAACTTTTTCAACTAAGAGTGAAGTAAATTTTTCCTTGTTAATATACTGCAACAGTGAAGAGGGATTTTTTTAAATACTGACTGAACTAACATCAACAGCATTATCTTTTTTACCTATCTTGTACTCCCCAAACCCCTTATTATCTACAGGAAATAAGACACTTAATATATTAATAAAGTATAAGTTTCGTGTACGTTAAAGAGGGTTATTATTATAATAACGCGCTACAACCATATTTAGTACCAATGTCCCTGAACACATTTTTACATAGTAGCACATACATCATCTTTTTAAAGAGCTGAGAATCAGTTTCGAAATTTTCACACAAAAGTGACTAATATCCGTTTTATCGTAAGCCAGGCATGTTGTTATGTTACTTAACGTGACAAAAATTTCGTAAATATTATTTACTGGGTAGCTTCTCTTTCCTCTTCACGCCATTCTACACTACCGTTGACCAGTGGCACTAAACTTAGAACAGCCAATGACATGGAAACATGCTTGTGTAAATGAGACCCTTCCCGAAACTACCTTCAAGTTAGATCTAATTATGTAACTGATAAACTATAACGTGGACTTCGAAAAGTTTTCGAAATCAATTTTTCTTTTGGTGTATTTAATAACTGAAAATGTGTGAAAATACTTTGTTACTTTCATACAATATACGTCACTGTGGATTGTTATGGGAGAAAAAGACACAAAAAAGTATAAATATGAATGAATAATAAAAAAAACCGTATTTTATGAAAATGAATATTAGTTATCTTGGATGCTGTTTTGTTATTGGTCGAAATCATTATTCAAAGCATTGGCGTATATTATGAACTTTCGTGACTTGTAATTTATCTTCTGACCAATTTATTTTTTATGAAACCGCAGTTCCACTTGTGAATAGAAACGTATCAAGGTTTTCATTTTGCCTTTTGACATAAGCAGAAAGACCAGGCACTACAGTTCACTTGGCTTCTTTAATTATAATTTTTTAATGGTCTGCCTGTCTGCATCGTTTTTCTCATTTTTGGCAGAGAAGCGCAGGAACTATAAAGGTTACACTAGTACGCACTACAAGAGTGTTATCGCCGCTACGCGCAGGGCTCTGAACTGGCGTGCAGGGTTCTCGTAGTGCTGCGTGTACCTATCGGACTTTCAACCATTACCTTATCATTTTATTGATGAAAACGCTGTTGTAAAGTTTAATACAGGCTCTTATCGAAGTTTGGCTCGTGTCCGGCTAGTATCTTTTTAGATACGGCAATCAGAAAAAGTCGTTTTAACTGCAGCGGAGGGCTCCAAAATAATATTTACAACATACTTGGTAACTGCAAACTACTATTCCTTTCTCGTTGGGGTATGATGTATATTCTTAGATAATCTTCCGGGGGCACGTTTAATACTTTTGTCAAAAAAAATTAATTTGGAACACACTGCAGCGCATTTCAAGCGCCAGGCAGCTGGAACACATTAGGTATTCACTTACGTTGATAGCAAATTGTACTAGTGCTCATTCATGTTGAAAGTACTTAATTGTGAGGCGAGAATAAACCACTCAAATATCATAACAATTCATGCCAGATATTCTCAGCGTGGATATTTTCCAACGTTTTGAAGATATGATAAAATATTTGCGTTAATCGTTTGGTCAGAAATTTTCTTGTGCGATTTATAACTTAGAAAGGTTTTCTTACACTTGCATAACTATTGATACATTTACATGTTGTATGCATTGTTTCTGTGTATAAATTACAGTTTGTCATTTTCACAGTCCTTGACTAGTGCAAATTGTGCACTGAAGAATTAAAGTAAGGGGAACAATAAACTTCAAAAAATATATTTATAGATATTTAAAATACTTTCCATAAACTGTATGGGTGCGTGTTTGTAAAATGTGCTTTCATTCTGGGGGACTGATAACATTCTCTTAGTAATGTCAATAAATACATTAAAAATTCTGCCTTATGAAAAAAATGTATATATTTTTAAGAAACGTTATATGTCAAATGGCATGTCGTTCCAGTGAAATTTTGGACTGAAGCCATAAAGTCTAAAAGTTAAGAGTTCCTAAAATGTATTCCATCACGAACGATTTAAAGGAATAATTTGTAACTGTATACGTCTTCACACTTACATTACGTTTGCCTAAGTAATGCTTAACCAACCGCTCAATAAATTTAATTAATATTTAAAATTCATAACATAACTTTGATATCATTAAAAATTTTGTTAGTTAGATTTTTCCTTATATTTTTACATAATTTCTATTATGTATGCCAATTTCAAAAATTGAACTTTATACATAGTGTAGTTTAATTAACGTAAGAACGTAAAGCTGTCATAAAGTAGTTTCGTGAAACTCATTGCTGTGATTATAAGATCTGAAAAATGGCCTAAAGCAACATGTTCCAAATATTTCATTCAATTTCAGTGATTATCAGACACGAATGAGTAAATCATTTCTCATCATTGTTGAATAAACTAATAAATGCATAAATGCATTACTTTCAAATATGTGTAGACTAAATGCCAAAAGTGACGAATTCTCTTGGTCATGGTAAGGTCGAATTTATACCGATATGGTGTAGAAATTCTGAGTCATGTTGTATGTTCTTGGCCTTGTAAATAGTAAGTTCAGTCTTGAATGTTACGGCTTATGGATTAATACAACAAGACTCCTTCCTCTGTAATTAGTTTTAGTTCAGATACTCTGCCGAAGTCGGCAGAAGATGGTTTGCTGTGGTGGCCGTAGTTGAGGATACCTCTGCTTCAAATTTTAATAAAGGTAGAGATTCCAAACAACGCCCAGGGAGAAGGAATTCCATTGAGTAGCCGCCTTGCTATGCGACGCCACGCTACAGGGCTTCTAAGACAACTTGATGTTATTCATTGCAAGCAACTCATGGAACTATAACTCCATGGACGTAATTTCATTTCACCTGCCGTCCTCCTGCTAGCCAAGCCTAACATTTTTTTTTTTTAATAAATTAAACTTTGTTTGTACAGGTTTGAAATTTTAATTCAAAAATTTGGTGTATAATTTTTTACGTCAGTTTTCTTTATTATTTCCAATATTTCATAAACTATTGAAATGCGTCTCATTAACTTAAAATGCCAAAGTAATAGAGCTAACAGCATGAATCAAGCATAATTAGATAATTTCTGAAGGCTTATGCTGAAATATGTTAAGTGACATTTAAATATGACTTTTTATCACAGTCATTTATCAACTAATTTCCACTACATTTTTCATGCAAACAATGCTATGGAGTGCTACTAAACATTTAAATAAAGTGTTTTTTTTTGGAAAGGCGGTATTATTGTAGGGTTTTAACTGAGTTAACTCAGCCTTTTTGTGCTGAAGTACTTATCGTGTGCAATAAATTACTACGAGATAACTTTAATCGTCTACCATTTTCAGAGATACCCTCGTCAACAAGTTTTTGTTCTGGTCACAAATGGTATCTCAGGTATTACTAGACCAATTATTGTAACTTATAATATAAAATTCCTTCTGTTTAAAACATTTTCGTTAATAGTCATATCCCTACTATCCATCTTTGAGTACATCGTAAAAATTAATTCATAGACCATATGTGTAAAGAATGTAGGCAAATTAGTTATATCGGTAAATACATTTTAATTTATTTAGTATTTGTTCATTAATTTTACGATTCCTTTCACTCTAGGTATTCTCCAAAGGATCTCTTTGTCCACTATGCAGTAGCACAAGCATTGAAGTATTGAAGTGTCAAGTAAATTCCAATTGCGGTTCAAGGAATCTGATAAAAATTCATGATCAATATAAATAAAATAGTTTTTCCAATATTCTTCCGGAGCAGCGGTGGTGTAGCGGCTAGGGCACCTGCCTTACATCAAGGCGAACCGGGTTCGACTCCCGGTGGGGTTGCTCCCGCATTTTCGCAGGTGGGAGTCGTGCCGGACGATGCCGCTGGTCGGCGGGTTAACTATGAGGATCTCCCGTTTCCCTCTTCCCTAGTATTTCAGCGCTGCACCATTTCCACCCTGTTTCACCATCATCGGGGCTTTCAAGACTTCGTTAAGAGCCGTCTTAATCTGTCCACTCATCTCCACTCCACTTCAGTATACTTCCAAACAGGTAGAAAAATCGTATTAAAATATTCCTATTTATTTTGGCCGCATATATCAGGGTTGGTTCCGGGCTCAGGTCAGGGCCAGCCCCCGGCTCAGGGAGGGCATCCAGCTCTGATCCGCCCCTCACAGGTGGGCACCGCACAGGTCAAGACCACAACCGGGCCAGCCAAGAAATATGTAGATCAGTCTGCACCGTGGTGTCGTTGCGTGGTGTTCAAATGTTCTCATTGAATGTAGTAACACGTTTTCACACTTTAGTAACTAGTGACCAAGGAATATAGCACTGGCGCTAAAAGATTATAAATAGTGTAGAAGAGCTAAGAGGTTCAAAAAAAGATTGTGGGTTCACAATGCTTTGAAAAGTAGGCCAGTGGAAGGGTATTTTTAACTTTGTTCCCTCGTTTGACGGATGACGAAATGCAATGTATGTTTTATAATGATGCCGGTAACGTTCCAAATGCAATTATTTTTACTGGAGAACCATATGAATAAAAGATACGTGTTAAAGGCTTGGAATTTTATTAGAATACACCTAGCATTTTGAAGTAAACTATTCCCTTCACTACATCTCTTTCATGCTTGTAATATGAGTTAAACCGAATTATTTTTGATCGTTTAAGCCCATCCTATTAAATATTTGTCCATTTCCATGCAATTTATCACACACTACGTAGGCCTACCTTGAATTCAATTGTTTCGAGCTTCCAGTTTTTTACATAGAAGGACTAAAATTATTTAGATAAATTGTTTTTCACTACCCATTGTATATTTCGTTCACAAGGTTCTTTGGCCGATGGTCTCAACAGTGCCGTCTTTATAATAAAAACAATCAAATAAAACGCAGTACTTTCAATACATAGCAAACTTCCGTTCAGACGACTATGTAGACACAAAATTTGGAAAGCATTGCTACCAGTGACGTAATATTAAATATAAAACCAAATTTACTATGAAATATAACTTACATCTCTTCGCACATAACGGAACCAGAATGTACATATATATTATCAAAAATTGCAGGTACGTTAAACATTAAAATCCCGTGAGAAATGCTAGCCTTAAAAATATAGCGTCCAGCCAATCAGAAATTTCCTGAAGCATCGGTCAGGTTCAAAGTATGGTCCGGGAAAAACTAAATAAAACTACTTACGTAAAACTCTGCTCTTGCACCCTGACACGTACCGGAAATGTGTAATCATGAGCACACAAAACCGTCCGGATACTTGTGGCCAGACCTAAACAGTTATCGCCAACCACCGAATCTTGACTATACCAATAAAAACTGTTGAATTATACGTTTAAAAAGTTTTACTACGAGTGTAACGGACAATTTAAAACTTCACCAACAGGTTTAAATTTTTTTAACAGCTTTGAAGAAAAATTTTTCAAAATCTTATTTGTATTAAATCTGTAGGAACATTAGACATATATAATTATTTTGATGGTAGGCTTTTATGTCAGTATGTGGCTTAAAAACAAGCATTTAGTATTAGAGTGTTCATTTCCGTTTGTGCAATTATTTTGCGATATAAGTTAAGGGCCAGCACCCAGTATAATTATGTAATTCTATTAAAACTTTTTTGTCACCAGAGGAGAATATACTTTTATGTAAAAGTCTGGGTATATATATATATCATGTGAGAAAGAGTTCTTGCACACCTGGATATCACTAATATACACAGTATCTCAGAACCAGCATCAATATTAATATTTTATTACAGAAAAATAAATATTCATTTTGTGTGATCATGTGAACTATCTATGTGTTAACGTAGCACTCAGTAGTAAAACAAAAAGATTAAGAATTAAGGCCTAACCGCACTATGGCATGTCCCAGCACTCAGCACAAAGCCGTTCCAACGTGCCGTCTTCAGGATAAATCTCGGTCAAATGCACACAACTTCCTTTTGGAGCATAGCACGATGCCGTTGAGGGCACCTATAATGATTGAGATACGCTCAAACAGAGCGGCAGAGCATTCAGGCAATGATACAGTTAAACAGTTCCGAGCCCCAACATAGTACTGCAGCATGCCGTCCGCCTTACTCCCACATCCTCTGAAACCACCAAACACAGAGGCACCCGTGATCCGGCCAAGGAACTATATCCAACATATACTGATTGGTCAGGCCAGTACTGGAGCCTCGTCGCCTCTCATTGCGTTGACCTTTCTCTAGTTGGGGAGCCCCCAGATCTCCTCAAGCATGTGGAGTTTTAACAACTGCCACCAACAGTCCAATCTCATAAATTCGGGAACCCAAGAAAACCTCGGTTGGGGCCTTTCCGATTGCCTGTAGTAATAGTTATACATACATGGCATTGCTGGGTGTTCCCCATAGGTACTTAGCCTTTGCTTTGGATTTCTTCGCTTTGAAATTCAGGATTTGATGCCTGCAGCACAACGGCCTGAGTGCTGGTTGGAACAACCTCCCACCTAGTGGACGAGCCACTGTACCATATATCGATCTGAACCAACAAGAAAGATACGCCTTCCCAGCCTATGAGAAAGGTCAGAGGGACAGGGAAGTCCCCAGCATATACCCTCTTTGTTTTGATTCCAGGAGTGGTGGGCGTCGAAGAACCATTTGAGAAGCCTCGAGTCACCCTGGTGAAGACAGACTACACTGGACTCAAAGGTTCGTAGCTTAATCCACCCTGTAAAGTGTGCTGTGCTGGTTACTCTGCTCGGATAACTACACTGAAGAGCCAAAAAAACTGGTACACCTACCTAATATCGTGTAGGGCCCCCGCGAGTACAAAGAAGTGCCGCAAGACGACGTGGCATGAACTCGACTAAAGCATGACGGTATGAAGGAGGTAAACCGCACCATGAATCCTGCAGGGCAGTCCACAAAACCATAGTAGTGCGAGGCAGTGGAGACCTCTTCTGAACAGCACGTTGCAAGACATCCCAGATATGCTCAATAATATTCATGTCTGGTAATTTAGGTGGCCAATGTAAGTGTCCAAATTAAGAAGAGTGTTCCTGGAGTCACTCGGTAGCAACTCTTGAGGTGTGGGATATCGTATTGTCCTGCTGGAATTGTTCACGTCCGTCGGAATGTACACAGGACATGAATGGGTGAATTTGATCCGACAGGATGCTTATGTATCTGTCACCTGTCAGAGTCATATCTAGACGTAACAGGGGTCCCATTTCACGCCAACTGCACACTCCCCATACCTTGACAGAGCCTCCACCAGTTTGAACAGTTCCCTGTTGACATGTAGGGTCCATGGATTCATGAGGATTTCTTCATACCCGTACAAGTCCATCCGCCCGATACAATTGGAAACGAGACTTGTCAGACCAGGTATCGTGTTTCCAGTCATCAACAGTCCAATGGCGGTGTTGGCGGGCCCAGGCGAGGCGTAAAGCTTTGTTTCGTGCAGTCAACAACGGTACACGAGTGGGCCTTTGACTCCGAAAGCCCATATCAATGATGTTGAAGTGTTCGCACGCTGGCACTTGTTGATGCCCCACCATTGAAACCTGCGCCAATTTGAGAAAGGGTTGCACGTCTGTCACGTTTAATGATTCTCTTCAGTCGTCGTTTTTCCCGTTCTTTCACAATCTTTTTCCGACCGCAGAGATGTCAAAGATTTTATGTTTTACCGGATTTCCGATATTCACGGGACACTCGTGAAATGGTCGTACGTGACGTCGGAGATGCTATGTCCCATCTCTCGTGGCCGACTATAACACCACGTCCAAACTCACTTAAACCTTGATAACCTGCCATTGTAGCAGCAGTAACCGATCTAGCAACTTTGCCGGATGCTTGTTGTCTTATATAGGCGCTACCGACCGCATCGCGTTACTCTGATTGGTTCCATATCTCTGTTATTTGCATACGCGCACCTATACCAGTTTTTTTGGCTCTCCAGTGGTACCACCTTGACTCCTCAAGCATACAGATGTTGTCCTCATTCAGAGTGCAGGACAAATGCCCCCTCCCCTCCTCTTTCACGCTATGAGAGAAAAAGAAGTAATACAAATTTCATGTTGTCAGCTTGAATTACAAAAAAAAAGATGGAATATTATGTCTTTCAGGGGTATTAAATTGTGCAATTTAATATAATTTGTTTATATAGATGTGCAGAAACCATTCCCTGTTCCAAAAGTAATATAAGTTATCATTCCTAAAATACTTTTACTATCTTTTCCTTCTGCATATAACTCATCACACAGTTTCAGAAAGAAATTATTCTTCGAAGTTTTTGCATTGTAAATAAAAATTAACAATTTTTATAATATAAAATGGGTTTTGAAATGATAATACTGTATTCAAAGTGCCACTGCCGTACAAAACTAAAAACGAAATATAAGAATAATTAATTTTGAGTCCTTTAGATGCTGCCAGAATTCAGTATTTGGGTGGCGTACGTTTAACTGTTCCATTGCGATTGTGCACTATTCTAAAATATTTATACACTGCTTGGTATTGCAAATGCTACACCATATAGGACACGCTGCACGCAAAGATAGCCAAACGGGCGCAGAAAAAATTGTTAAGTTTTCATCTGAATACAATGCTAAAGTGATTTAAAAATACAGTATTTATCAATATGTTGTAGGACTGCCACTTAAGGCGATACGTTGCTGAGCCCGGAGTGGTATCGATTCGATGAGTGTGCGAATAACGTACTGGAGTATCGATTGCCATGAGTTGTTGATCCGAGTCCACATTTCATCTTCATTTCGTGTGAGTGCGAGAGTATTCAACCGAAGTCCAATAGTGCCCCAACAGAGTCTCAATTGGTGAGAGATCGAAAGATCGGGCCGGCCAAGGAAGCATTTGCACACATTGCAAATCACCGAGGCTGGTCTGGCCTATATGTGGCCGGGCGTTATTCTGTTGAACACATGCGTTTGGGACGCCTGCAGAGATGGTATTGTAACGGACCAGAGTATCTCATCAACAGTGCAGCGCCACAGTGGGCCGGATCGAATAATCATGGAGAAAAAAATCATCCTGCCTTTAATTTTATACCAAGTGTAATGAACAGATTTTCCAAGGACAAAAGGTCTTATTCTGCACTGAAGCACTAAGGTGGGGAAGGGATATTACACTAAATGGTTTTTATTATTTGCTTATAAGTGTCAATCTAGACTTAACAGTTACTAATTGTGGATTGCTGCGGACAGAAATGGTTAAAACGTAGCTTTCATATATACTTAAATTTTTCTAAACTTTTCTTTAATTTGATAAGACAGTGATAAAAATTTTACATCCAATCCCCCGTTACATAAACACTTACTAAGATCCGTAACGGGTGGGTTGTTAATTAGTTCTATCGAACTATAGGGAAACGGAATTTTAAGATAGTTCGTATATTAATCAAATTTATTATTTCGCAGTTTAAATATCAGTAACTTATCAAATATATGACACTAAAAAAATAATTTTTTTTAGATACAGAAACACAACATTA
The DNA here is from genome assembly GCA_002778355.1 of Clitarchus hookeri. Classification (NCBI taxonomy): domain Eukaryota; kingdom Metazoa; phylum Arthropoda; class Insecta; order Phasmatodea; family Phasmatidae; genus Clitarchus; species Clitarchus hookeri. The sequence goes on from NQII01000897.1 coordinate 66,094, forward strand.
CGAAAACATCTAGGGTTTCAAACCCCTTCAGAGCTGCAATGCTTCCATAACTTTTATTGGTACAGTATGAACAGCATAAACAAATCATCATTAGGGTTCAGCCCACTATAAAATGTTTTGATTTTAAATTTGGTGACTTTTTTTGATGTTTTGTGTTTATAAGTACATTTATTCTTACAAACATTAAAACAAATAAATGTATTTAAAACTGCTATAAATCTTTACACCGATTATTTTACTAATCGTATAAAATGTTAACATATTATTTTTAAAAAGCACTCTTATAAGTTATATATTTAAATGTTTGTGCTTGTATATTCATAACCAAATTGAATAAATTCCAAATACGGTTTATAACATTTACTTACATAATACATAAAGCAATAAATAATTACACGCATTACATTTACAAAACTGTACTTTAAACTAATGCGTATTTTTACAGTCTTAAAGTCTGAGTCATTCGAAGTATCACTGTCTACTTCATCGTCACATTCTGCCTCGCAGCAGTTAAAGTCTTCTATTAAAATTTTAATGTCACCTTTCACTCCTTTGGCAAATTTTCTTATTGACTTTTTCGGTAAATTTTGAGCTGACTATATTAGAGGGTTTGATGACAACATAAGTCGGCAAAAAAAATATTGTACATTAATTATTCTACTGGTTTTTCTGCGGAAAAACTTATGATAGCTTCTGATAACTTTATTTCTAGTCTCCTGAGCCTCCTCTGATAACTGTCTCATGGGCAAAACAGCGTTGCAGATAATTAATCAATTAATCCACTGAGCTGTAAAATTTTGTGAACAGTGTGGAGTAAGCTCGTACGATCCATACAGTTTCTTATAATATTCCACCGTGTTTTCGCAATATGAATTAAATATATCAACATTGACAGCATGCTCACTGTAAATAACAAACAAAATGATCGAAAACATTTTAATAACATTTTTTCTAATCCATTTGCTTTCACTGCTGTGTCTATGTCAGAAAAAAAAACTCCTTGTGCTGTGTTCCCATCAGTACTTGAGCCAAAGCATTGCTTAGGACGATCTGTGTTTAGACTCATTAACTGTATCCTTTGAAAAACAAATTCTTTCTGCTCTATTACACTGTGAATTTTCTTGTCTCTGCGGGATTTAGTTTTCTTTTCTGCAACAAACAAATAACAAATGAATAAGTTTAGAACTTTAGAAATAATATTTCTGTAATCAAAACATTATTTTTAAACCAAAATAATGTGTAACACTTAACTTATCTGTACGAAATAGACAGCACAACCTCCAAGAACCTGATGTCTGCATGTAGGACAGAAAGACCAAACTTCAAATACAAGGATCAGCTGGGTTTTGAGATTACCAGGATGAAGTATTCTGGCTGTCTTCTTACAAATGGGACATTGAAGAGAGCTGGTATCTGTCAGTGTACACATGACTTTCTCTTCTATCATGGTTAAGTGCATAGAGAGTAATTTATTTCCATTGTTTCTGCATTGAAAGGTCAAATGTTTTTAATTTAATTTTGGATGTATTTTTTTCTTCTTTAATGACCTCCTTAATTTCCTTCATAAACTGTAATATTATAGGTCTACAGAAACGTGTTGAACTAGGACGTGGATTGCTCCAAATAATTTATCCATTTTGTCCTTTTAATGCCAAGGGTACAAGATATGTTACGAAAACACTTTCGCCACTTGTCCTATCATTGTTTTCCCATTTCTGTTTATACTGGGAATGATCAGGTGACTCATCTAATCCCCACTTGCCCATCAGAGTAAACTTGCCTTCAGGAAATGCTTCCATTGTTTCCATTATTCTCTTGCAAGTATGGTCCAGTAAATCTTGTAAAGGAACTTCACAAGAAACTTCTGAATACTGAATATTCGCCGGATATGTCTGCGTTTTTGCTTCAGTTAATTTACGATAACTTGGATAGATGTCTCTATGTTGCTTCTTCGCCGAAAGTCTAAGTAAGTTGTACGAATGTTTTTATAGTTTCACTTCTATGAGCAATGAAAAGACTTCTTCTGTGGTGTACGGAAAGTACTTCTTTTCATACACCTTTAAATATTTGTACAATCTTTTTGAAGATCCCGGGCTGCTGCGGCTAAACAACTTGACACTTGCTGCTCCTGCTCTATTGCCTTTTCTTCTCAAACGGTTAGACTAAATTCTTGCCGCTTCTGCACTAGATTCAACGTCTGACGAATGTTTTATAATTTTCTTCTTCGTTCGTTCGCCTTCCTCACCATAACTTTTTCTCTTACGACCTGTTTGTTTTATATACAAATATGTAATATTTTCACTACTTGTACCTGAGGTTCTCTTTGTTTTTAATAAAACATCAGTGTTCAGCCATGAAGAAAAAAAAATTTTCAAACCTGGAGTGCATTCGATTCGACTTCTTCCATCTACTTAAAAACATGAACTAAAAATCTTTAACATAACTTAAATTATTATCTTTAGATAAATTATACTCCTCAGTCACTCGGGAAAAGACGTCTTCAAATGTTTTCGTTAGAAAAATCCACTCACCTAATTATATTCTTGTTGGCATAGTTATTACCTGAAATATTCAAACCGGGACAATGAATTTCATTGCATAGTAAATATTTTCTGGCGGATCCAGAACTAAACCAAGGAAAGGCTTTTAAGGGGAGAAAAATTCAGGTAAAAGGCATATCTGCATTTTTTTTATTGCACGTCTTCATAGCAACGAAAAAATGAGTAAACTGACGAGTATAAAAATTAACATATATTAAAAATAATAGTAAAGGCAGAAAAATTTTACTAGCTCTCTCTTTTGAGCTAAGTATATGTGAGTGTGTGCGTTTGTGTGCATGTATGGGCGTATGTGAGAATCAACAATGTTCCACACATATTTTTTAAGCTCTCTGCCCTTGGTAAAAACTAAAATATACTCACAATTAAAAAATGGAATCCCAAACAAAGACGATAAGTGACTGTCTACAACACAAGTACTAAAATCATCTACTGTAAACTTGTTGTAGCCAGACTGAATATCGTTTGACATGCTTAAAAACCAAAATTTTATTTATATCTACAGATATATTACCTGGGGGAAGGGAAGTTTCCGCAGAGCCACTGTGGGAGCCTACAGCCCGACCTTCTCTCATGACCGGCGCGGCGCACGAATCACAAGAGTTTCCACATTAAAAGTAATTTTTCTTCGTAAGGGGCACGTAGTGCAGCCAAATCTGGCGGATATTAATAAACCTACGATGCCTCTATACTGTACAGCAAAAAACTTCGTGGCAATGCGTAGCAATGATTTTTAAATCACACATATAAACTGGTAAAATCAGTTATATTTCGAAGGCTGTAACTAAATTGGTAATTCAAAGAAAACTAATATTTTTAAACCCCTTGTTAGACATGTCAATGTAATTTAAGAAAAAAAAATTTACTTAACTTTAGGTAAATTGCGACTGTAGATTATTTCATCAAGCATTGTATGTGAAGCTTGTAAAAGGGCTTCTCTGGAGTACCTCAAAACTCTGAAGTTTGGAATTGTCTCCGGAGCTTGCATGACTTTAGAAGATGAAAAAAAAAATTGGAAGCATGTGAAGAACATAATGTAGAACCACTTCTGATAAATTTAAGCTGGAATAAAAGGGATCAGATTTTTGTATTTATTGCCCCATGATTATTTTATGCGGTCCACTGTGCAGCGTGCCGTTGATAAGCCCGTAATGCGTACTACGGTGGGCGGCTGTTAGCTCTTGTAGCCCTCCAAACCACGACTCTACTGTCGCGCTGTGTGGCGCTCCAGAGTAGAATAGGAATCCTCCCGATGAAGCTGTTGCTGCCAGTCTCTCAAACTGCAATCATCATTGGAAAGATAGAAAAGAGATCCGTCGCTGAAGACTACACTTTTCCTTTCTACACCACGTTCTGGTGAGACAGAATTATAAGCGGCGAACGGACGGCTAGACAATAAATCTTCCTCGGCTAATTGGCGCAACACTGCCCGTGTTGATACCGGAGCATTCAAAACCGCCCTGCACACTTCGCAAAATGTCGCCAGTCGTGGATTGTGTGTCAGGTAGGCATGTCGTCTGACGCAACGACATGTGCACTCTGACGTCCGTCTCCGAGATCTGGTCCCAGTACGAAGATGCACATTTCTTTCCTGGGGATGACTGTGACCAGATGCGACCAACGGTTATGGCAGCTCATTGCGTTTATTCCGCAATACGATGCAAGNAAACCGCCCTGCACACTTCGCAAAATGTCGCCAGTCGTGGATTGTGTGTCAGGTAGGCATGTCGTCTGACGCAACGACATGTGCACTCTGACGTCCGTCTCCGAGATCTGGTCCCAGTACGAAGATGCACATTTCCTTCCTGGGGATGACTGTGACCAGATGCGACCAACGGTTATGGCAGCTCATTGCGTTTATTCCGCAATACGATGCAAGGGCTACCCGGCAGTACGGAGACCTACAATGAAAAATCTTGTAAACTTATTCGTTTAACGGAATTGCGTACGTTGGCGTCTTTGAGGCGTTACAACTGCTCGTTCGTACTCCAGAAACAGTAACAACTGAAACAGTACGCGCTGCCTTGACGACGTCTTGAATGACGTCACCGCGTGCTGGTTGTCTGCCTATATTACATGCAGTTATTTTGATTGACTGTAGATTTTAATTAAATTTCTAATATCCATATTTATATCCGCTATGCGCATTTCATTGTACTGCATTCACGCCTTCGGGTTGTGACATTTTCTCTGCCAGCAGTGTATATCCATAATTTTGAATATATGTATACTAATTATTAAGATAATTAATGGTATGGATAAACGGCTCTACAATTGTGCAAATTTTGCGGTAATCCGTTGATAAATTCCGGTGAATCAAAATGAAAACTTTACAATTTTAAGTAGTGCCGGTTTACAAGATAGCGGTCCAATAAAATATCAAAAATTATTTTTAATGCTGACTGTAGGTAAAGCCATCACGCCATGTTCAGTTTAATTACGATTAATTGTTCAGTAGATATGGCATAACAACCTAAATGTTATATGGCCACCATTTTATAAATAAATATTTGAACGTCTAGAATGTTACCTGTATAGTTTTGAGTGCTATATTACTACGTGTATGCGAAGTTTTCCAGTATTCAGTTGAATATTTCCCGAAACGGGATGTACCACAGTTATTTATTTAGGTATAATTAGTTTTCGAAACGGCAGGAAAGCGAGAGAGTGACACTGCTAGCAGTAGTTACTGTCCGCCCACAAATTAAAAATGCTAACTAACGTGGTTCGTCAGCCTAAAATATTTGTGTGGCCATATTTTGAAAATCTACGCCTGATATACTAAAGTCATAATTTTTACAGTGGCTTTATGTAGTAGAACACACACAAATACGTTATTCATCTCTTAAACCTAGCGCATCTTGAAAAGGTGGCTTAAAAGAGAGCTATACACTTTAATATCTAAAAATAAAATTACATTTTGCAGAAAGTTCGAACTTTAAAAAAAAAATGTTACTGCTATGAAAATCATTTTAATGAAGTTGTGAAAATCAGAAAGAGTAAACGCAAATATACATATTTATGTCGAGAAAACAATTTATTGTGCATTCAAGTAAATAATGAGAGAATACATTAGTATTTAATCAATGTTCCTAAAATAAGCGATGCAAATGAATTCAAAGATATGCGTGCAATAATGGAACTGTATTCGGTTACATAATTCAGCGGAGACGAAATAAATTAAAGTTTCAAAAAGAAGGAAAGTAAACTAATAGCAACGGTCTCCTGCGAAGCTGGAGTAGAAGTATTTAAAAGCTTTATGAGTGGGGAAGTGAAGAGAAGAAGTTTTGGGGCCGGATTCATGATTCGGAGNGGGACTAACTATATACATATTTATGTCGAGAAAACAAACTATTGTGCATTCAAGTAAATAATGAGAGAATACATTAGTATTTAATCAATGTTCCTAAAATAAGCGATGCAAATGAATTCAAAGATATGCGTGCAATAATGGAACTGTATTCGGTTACATAATTCAGCGGAGACGAAATAAATTAAAGTTTCAAAAAGAAGGAAAGTAAACTAATAGCAACGGTCTCCTGCGAAGCTGGAGTAGAAGTATTTAAAAGCTTTATGAGTGGGGAAGTGAAGAGAAGAAGTTTTGGGGCCGGATTCATGATTCGGAGTTCGGAGTTGCCCACCATCTTAGTTGACGTCACAGGCGCGGCCGGCGGTTAGCGGCCTAGGGACGGTCATGTTATCGACGAAATAGCCTGTTTTACCAGAAAAATCACTTCAGAAATTAATAGTTTTACCAAAAATCACTTTCTCCAACAACAAATTTCTAAATAAATTTTTAAAAAAAGATGGAACCAGATCCGAAGCTTGTTGAAGCAAGATCGAAGCAAGAGCCGATAAATCCTCAGTCGAGCAAGAGGATTAGAGGCTCTCAGCGCAATGAGTCACTTAATCCTCAGAGCAGTAAAGGAGGATTCGAGACTCCGAGCCAGGTCCAGCGGACTGGGGAGGATCAGCGGACCTGGCCCCCTCCCCAAACTCCATTCTTCACCAACCACATCCACAACCTGCTACCTACACCCCTCCCCCTCGCCAACCCATCTTCAACCTCAACTCGCCACCTTCCCACCTACCCCCTGGCAAATATTATAAAAATCGCAAAAATAAAAAAAAATCTAAATAATTGAAAAATATATAATGTTAACCTCACACTCATCCCACAACCCTAAACCCTTGTCTCACCCCTTCCCAACTCCCACCCAACCCAATCATAAAAAAATCTAGAAAAATTTTTAAAAATCGAATAAAAATGTTTGAAATTATGGAAGAACATATAATGTTAACCTTACCCTCCCCCCCCCTCAATATCATCAAAATCACCATCATCCCCTACCCCTAAGTACATTTAAATTATAATAAATTGAGGAAAGCGAACAAAAAAACCAATGATCAATTCTAAAAATTAGGAAAAACTTACATTGATGCCTCCGACACCCATGTTGGACGATGGTGAACTTGACCTTGACCCCAATGACCTTGAACTCGATAAACCTTGGGTATGGGATGGGAAGGAAGTGTGGAGAGGGGGAGAGGTGGAGGTAGCAGGGTGTGGATGTGGTAGGTGCAGGATGGCATGCGAGAGAGGGGGTTAGGTTCGCTGATCCTCCCCAGTCCGCTGGACCTGGCTTGGAGGCTCGAATCCTCCTCTACTGCTCTGAGGATTAAGTGAGTCATTGCGCTAAGAGCCTCTAATCCTCTTGCTCGACTCAGTATTTATCGGCTCTTGCTTCGAGGAACTTCAGATCCGCTTTTCTGCAATTTTTTTCGTTTTTTTTTTTTATTTTGGTGTAAAGAGTGATTTTTGGTAAAATAATTAATTTCTGAAGGTATTATTAGTGTGAAACAGGCCATTTTGGTGATAGCATGACCGTCCCCAGACCGCTGGTCGCCGGCCACGCCTGTGAAGTCAACCAAGATGGCGGATATCTCCGAACTCCGAATCATGAATCCTGCCCCTAAAGCTTCATGTATATACAACTCGCGAAATTTTACAAAATAATAACCACTGTTAAATATGAAATATGTAATATATTCAGGAAGCACAAAAACTAAAAACTTAACGAACAAGTGTAGACAGTGACTTGAGATATGCAATCTTACACTTCTAACGACCTTTTATTTGCCGATCCCTATTTATGGACCAGAAATATATTCTCGTATCATTTGTGAGACAACTCAAGTCTCAGTGAATGTTATCTCATAATATGAAATAAAGAAAATGATTTGGAGGAAAATTGATTAAGAACGATTTCAAAAGAAAATATATTGACGTGATGGAGAGAGTATTATAATGTCGGATTATTTTAAGGTTGAGACTTACTAACACTTGGGACAAAATCGCCCATATTAGTAATTCAATGTTATTTCGGATTTTGAAATCAAAATCATTATCTAGTAAATAAAAAAAATTTTATATATATAATTTCAAAATTTTAAGCGTTGCTAGAATTTGCGAAACATTTATCGACTTCGAGAAATCACCCATCTCCACAAACTTGAGCCTTTATTATAATTCTATTTATTTCATAAATCCATATCCCTATCGCTAGAAAGCCAATGTTGTATGAGAGAAAAAATATATTTGGAAGAAATCAAATATAAGAAGATATTAAAGTGATCAAATAAAATGCAAGATATTGTTTAGGTCATTTGAAATCACTGTGGACTGGAAGCTTATGAAATGTGATTGGAAACCGACATTTTAGGCTTTGACTTCATTCAGAATACACCAATAGCATAATTTGTGAGCTTCCGGCGAATTCGAATACCATGAAAGAATATTCGACTACACGGTTATGTCCGACATCATATTGGATGCTATGTCACCTCATTCCATCAGCTCTCCCCCCACCTCTTCCTCCAACCACCCCTCACACTAACACCCCTCATCACACCGCCTCTAAATCCAACGCCTCTCGACCCCATCATAAACACCCCTCCTAAAATCTTCACCAACACCCCTTTCACCATATCCCCAACACATCACTCACCCCCTCTTAGTAGTAGGAAAAGTTTTTTATATCTATCTTCTAGTAATTACTTACACGAAAGCAACTAAAGGTTTTATTTTTATATGATCTAGAGGAATTTTAGTGGAAGCTAAACAAGGATTCCTTGATCTGTATATACGTAAAAAATGCATTTCGCGGAAGAAAATTTACGAGAGTAAAATCAGCAAAGAGTGAGTATTTATTTTGTCATAAACAAAGTGTGAATAGAAATCTTAAAATGTATGAAATGCGTGTAAACATGCAGTACAGTCGAAAGTAATAATACAACGTTCTTGGCTAAATAATGTAAATATATATGTTGTTCACTAATACCAACCATAAATAAACATGGCCAAATTATTGTCGGAATAAAAGTGGTCTCAACCTGTATGTGTAATTTTGTTAGTGATAAATATTCTTATTCCAAATATATTTTAAACTGTATCAAAATAATAAACAAACCAGAGGTAAAAGCGTAAACTGGAAACGGGCAGCAGACGTGGTGATTATGTGAATAAACAATATACGAAAGTAAATTGGTTTTTTTTTTTTTGCAAAGAGTTCAGCAATGATCTCTTTTTGCATGTTTTACAATTACATCTAGGTAACGAACCAAAATAGTTATTCTTCTAATTGAGTTTTAATTTATATGCAATTTAAAAAAGCAAAAAGAAAAATAATAGGAATATACAGGAAGGTCTGTCTAACGTGGAAACCCTGAAAATTTGCGGAACGGTTGCAGATCATTAAATGCAGTTTTCGCTTAAGGAAATTACGTACAAGAGCAAGTAATTTGCCGCAAAGTGACTATTCGTTGCACATGTATGGACAGAAATAATTAAACCACATGTGATTATTCTCCTACATTTATTTCAACGGCATCTGAAAGTACGTGCAAAGAAGAATTTAGAGATATAGCATATGCAATGGAAAGTAACACAGAAACTCCAAGAAATAATGTGCAAATACGATTAAGTTAGGTGGGCCGGTAGCTTGGGACAGTGGACCTTGTTACGAGATGTGGTCAGGCCCTTATCTGAGCGACCTGCCTGATCACATCTTCACTTATTTATCCAGGACACGGGCCATGATAGGTGAAATTAGTTATGAAATCGCATACCACAGAAACCCCCTCCACCGGCCAGTAGATGGGGACAACGCAGCCAATGTAGGACAGTGTAGTCCGTGGGCGGTGTCTTTTGTCGTCGGGCCGTTGGAACGAGAAGACCACCGAAGATGGGTGGGTCTGGCCGTCGACTTGCGCCATCTTAATCAGCCTACGGAATCATGAACAAGGTGGGGACTTTCCAATTAGACTTTACTCAGAACGTGGGTGGTTAAATCTTGATAGAATAATACAATTTAATATTTCAGTATATAAGTATAGCACCCCCGGTTTATATTCAATCATATTTATATTTAAATAATTTTGTACAACCTTAATGTTAAATAAACCTATTTTATATAGTGTTCCTTACATAGCTCTTATCAATAGCTAGTTACGCCCCTATATCCCCATTAAGGATAAATATCAACCAAATATCAAAATCGTAACAACCTGTACTCACAGCTGTAAGCAAGCAACACGCGCCGTGACTCATCCTGGCGGGACCGCATCCTTATAGCAGCGCAGCACCAGTCCCCGTAATCTGTTATGGTAAGTATTATTGAATTATGTGGCTGTACGTATGCAATTAAGTTCACGAATGAGGAAAAACTGGATACTCTTCTTACTTACGGTAAATGTGGCATAAAAGCCAAGCAAGTCGTCCAAATGGATGGTGATAGGTATCATAAACGGACGCCCATCTCACGGCAAACGATACGAATAATTTGCATACGTCTCTTGACACGAGGTGATTCTTATATCACAACACGAGTGGGACGGAAAACTGCTACGGGTGAGATGCATCGACCCGATGTGTTGGCACTTGTTGATGCGAACCCCCACACAGATACGCGAGAACTTTCCAGGTTCATAGGAATAAGTAAAACAAGTGTGTTACGGATACTGCGCCAACGTAAATTCCATCCATATGACGTGGCTCATCAACAGGCATTACATGAAGGTGATTTCCAGCAGCAAATTCTGTTTTTCAGGTTTGTTCTGATGAATGTAAGGGATGGCAGCAATTTTCTGAAGAACATACTATTTACCGTTGAAGCGACCTTCACAAACCATGGGCGCATAAATTTACGAAATATGCACTACTGGGTTACAGAGAATCCGCGTTGGGTCCGGCACGTGGAGCACCAGTGACAGTGGAAAGTGAACGTGTGTTGTATAATCGTTGGAGACTACATCATAGGGCCATACTTCATTGAATAGACAATGATCAGCTATACGTACTCCCATTTTTTCAGAGAGACCATACCGGTACTTCTGGAAGACATACCACTCGACATACATCGTGATATGTGGTTTCAGCATGATGGTTGAACTGTGCATTTTGCTTTGGTGGCGAGTCAAGTGTTAAATTAAAAGTTTCCAAACCGGTGGCTAGGGCGTGGTGATGTTGCAAGATGGCCAGATCGCTCCCCCGACCTCGCACCTCTCGTTTTATTCCTATGGAGAACACTGATAGATAGGGTGTACAACATGGTTCACGTGACGCCAGAAGACATGCAGAAACGCATTGTGGCAGCTTGCAGAGGCATTGCACAAGAAACGCTTCAGGCTGCTCGACGCACGCTATGTGTGCGTTTACAGATGTGTATTGCTGTCGGTGATAAACACATCGAGCACATGCTGTGAAAAGACCTAATGTGAAGCGTTTCAACCATAACTGTGCTCTTTTGTACTATGNCTCGTTTTATTCCTATGGAGAACACTGATAGATAGGGTGTACAACATGGTTCACGTGACGCCAGAAGACATGCAGGAACGCATTGTGGCAGCTTGCAGAGGCATTGCACAAGAAACGCTTCAGGCTGCTCGACGCACGCTATGTGTGCGTTTACAGATGTGTATTGCTGTCGGTGATAAACACATCGAGCACATGCTGTGAAAAGACCTAATGTGAAGCGTTTCAGCCATAACTGTGCTCTTCTGTACTATGCATACGGATGCGATTGCATTTCTCCTTAGGTTTGTTTGTTTGGTTTTTGTNCCATAACTGTGCTCTTCTGTACTATGCATACGGATGCGATTGCATTTCTCCTTAGGTTTGTTTGTTTGGTTTTTGTTGTCAATCTGCACGCACTCGATATTCAGTACAGTTGATGACTAGGAAAATATTCTCCTGAATAACATTGGTATCTGAATAAACTGTTTTGAATTTATATCAGACGCGCACTCACATACCCCGTCTTCCCTCCACTGCGGTGCTCTCCTTTGTCCAATATCGCATTCCGTGCCCCTTGCCACCCATTACTATTAGGAAATGGTCCCACCAGGATGAGTGACAGGGCGTGTTGCTTGCTTACTGCTTTGANCCTTGCCACCCATTACTATTAGGAAATGGTCCCACCAGGATGAGTGACAGGGCGTGTTGCTTGCTTACTGCTTTGAGTATAAGTCCACTGCCTGATACTATCAGACCACTTAACTTAATTACATTTGCACATTAATTCTTGGCGTTTTTGTGTTACTTTCCATTGCATATCCTGTATCATTGAATTCCTCTTTGCACGTACTTTCATATGTCATTGAAATAAATGTANCCTTGCCACCCATTACTATTAGGAAATGGTCCCACCAGGATGAGTGACAGGGCGTGTTGCTTGCTTACTGCTTTGTGTATAAGTCCACTGCCTGATACTATGAGACCACTTAACTTAATTATATTTGCACATTAATTCTTGGCGTTTTTGAGTTACTTTCCATTGCATATCCTGTATCATTGAATTCCTCTTTGCACGTACTTTCATATGTCATTGAAATAAATGTANGTTACTTTCCATTGCATATCCTGTATCATTGAATTCCTCTTTGCACGTACTTTCATATGTCATTGAAATAAATGTATGTTTCCAGGGGAAAATGTATGTGGTTTAACCATTTCTGTCCATGTGCGTGTTAAGAATAGTCACATTGCAGCAAATTACATTCCTCCATACGTAAATTCATTTAGCAAAAACCGCATATGTTCTGCAATAGTTCAGCAATAGTTCCGGAAAATTTGTGGAGGTGTCCACGTAAGGTGGACCACTCTGTATATGTGTGTATGTATATATATGTACACGTATATATATACATATATATTAATTTTTTTAGTATCTTAAATATTGTGGGCAACCTTCTTAACATCAAATATTTAAGAAAGAAATACTTTATATTTATGATATAACAGTCCTCCAAGAGATCGCGTAAGAGTTTGTGCCAAGATTGTTTGAAATGCAGCGTCCAGTCTAAGATTAATAAGGAGGGAACATTACGAAGACACGCTCGTATTTGCACACAGAAATACACATGCATTAATATACAGATCTAAAAACGTGCCAAAGACAGAAATAAGACAAGCTGAAAAAAAACACTTACAAAATATGGGAAGACGTAAGACTTAAATTTCCCTAAAAATACCACCATATATAAGAAACATAAACTTTTTTTAATATCTGCTTTGGATTCAACAAAATGAATTACAGTTATGTTCCATATCCCACTTGCTATCTGCATTCTGCTTCTTGTATATTTAAGTTCATTTTTGCTTTCTATAGATCTTTAAGCTTACTGAATCATAGACTATTTGATCACAATGGATACTTTGTGAAAAACTAAATCTTTAAATATGAAAAAAAGGAAAATATCAACGAAAAAAAATACTGTACTTCTAACATTTGTACAAAATTTCTCGCCCACAGCCAAACATGTTGCGTTTGTGTCGAACTACTTGCAATAGTAGATATTTTTTGTAGGATATTTGTAAATATGCACTTATAATCTGCACTAGACGTAGTAAAAAAATTCTGACATCACCTCTGGGACCATAATTAATTTATATCACTTAATAAATAGTAAAACGTTTAGTTTTACCTTTGTCTTATTTTCCAAGAACCAAATCACCGATTCCAAGCACTCAGGTTAGTTATCCTGGCGTCCTTTAGTCAAATTATAGTTTTTTACACAGGTAACATTACTAGGATTATTGAAAAAGTTGAGCAAAATTTGTGAGTGGCCCAAATGTACGCAGTCCGCCCAGAAGTAGATGTTCATCTCACACAACACTGCAACACTTTCTTACGACTACTCGTCACCAGAGTCAAATATTTCATCAGTTCCTCTTTCCTTATCATGCGCGACGCACTTCTTGAACTAAGGTTACAACAGCTCCTACTGTTTTAGAAGTTACAAACGATGGAAACTTTTCGCCAAGCCCGCCGAATCTTGTCACACTTAGTTATAGTTTTACTCCTCATCCTTTCACTTAAAGGTTTTGTTCGATGCCGCAGGCGTTATTAGAGTTAAGCTGAATAATGCGAAGAGAAGTTAGTCTTTCANCACTTAAAGGTTTTGTTCGATGCCGCAGGCGTTATTAGAGTTAAGCTGAATAATGCGAAGAGAAGTTAGTCTTTCATAAGAGGGTTTCTGCCGGTAACGAGATAGATATCGTCATAAAAGTTGGCAGTTTGCCCTTTGGGGAAGGTAGTTGGTGTGATATTTTCCTCCATAATCCGGGCAGCGAAGATTCTTTATTATTCATACAGCAGTACAGCAAAGAATAAAACAAAGAGAAAATCTGGCTGACTTGATNCACTTAAAGGTTTTGTTCGATGCCGCAGGCGTTATTAGAGTTAAGCTGAATAATGCGAAGAGAAGTTAGTCTTTCGTAAGAGGATTTCTGCCGGTAACGAGATAGATATCGTCATAAAAGTTGGCAGTTTGCCCTTTGGGGAAGGTAGTTGGTGTGATATTTTCCTTCATAATCCTGGCAGCGAAGATTCTTTATTATTCATACAGCAGTACAGCAAAGAATAAAACAAAGAGAAAATCTGGCTGACTTGATTAATTCAAGCCACTGTCATTCCTATCAAAACATAATCGTATTGTATATTTTATTTTATTTTTCTTTAAACTTTTGTTTTAAGGTAAAGTAACAGATAAATAGTTATCGTATGGAGCTACTTGAATATTCAGTAATTTTGACAACCCACTATTTAAACTACCACAAAGATCTCTATTTCCAAATTTGGTCGAAAAACCGCCAGAGAAATTCACTAAATAATTTGATTATTAATAGAAACACACCAGTATGGAAACCAAAGTGAAATCTCTCTTATCCGACGAAGACTACGACTCTTAGCTGGCTTCATTGCATCTGATCGGGACTCCAGCGGTAAGATCCAAGCATTCTGCGANGACGAAGACTACGACTCTTAGCTGGCTTCATTGCATCTGATCGGGACTCCAGCGGTAAGATCCAAGCATTCTGCGACGCTTGACTCAACATATGAAAAGTTGACTACATGTGAACATAAATGTGTGTGTGGTGGTGTTGCACCTGTGATGGTAAAGATGCGAAATTATTATCGCCTGCTTGTTTCCGTATACGACTACAATACTGCTCAATTATGCTTCTACTGAAGCGCATTTCAGGATGTCCCGAACTACGGCCTGGTGAGCATGTCGCGATTGTATGGCTGTTTTGCTGGTTCAAACTCAAAGTAGACTTAAATTGTTCAGAAATGGCGTTTATGTAAACTTAAAGATCTTTCGATGACAATGAGTCTTCTAGAGAGACAAGTGAGACAGGAAGAAGAAAATGGCAAAGATACAGTATTAAGTCACACTAGAAATTTGATCCATATGTTTTTAGAAGAAATTTTATGTTAACACGCTGAAAGACCTACATGTAAGAGGTATGTAACTCTGTAATTAATAAACCTATTTCAATGGAACATTGTGTGAAAATATTTCTATCCAGAGCATTATATTTCTGAATGCATGCCTAAGCTGTTTATTCTCTTGTCTTGAGAACGATTCCTTGTAAATAGGAGCCTACACTTAGTCTGCATTCAAAGAACATTCTACGCCTGACATTCCAGGGACTTTAAAAAGAGAAACTAGAACACACATTNCACTTAGTCTGCATTCAAAGAACATTCTACGCCTGACATTCCAGGGACTTTAAAAAGAGAAACTAGAACACACATAAATTACATCATCCATATCAATAATACATGGCAATTTTAAAGGCATACGCGATTTTCACAGTATTTAGAAACAGCAAACGATTTTGAGTACAATGGCAATAAGCAAAACTTCAGAAGAAAATTGTATTTAAAATATATACAAAGCAATATAAAATATATTATTCAAANAATGGCAATAAGCAAAACTTCAGAAGAAAATTGTATTTAAAATATATACAAAGCAATATAAAATATATTATTCAAATATGCATATAGGCATATATATAGTTACCAATTATAAAATTATTTTAGTTTTACTTAGGCCTATTCATAATTATGTATGTTCCTCTCTGATATTTTTGTGCTTATACATAAATATGTGTGTGATGGTATCTGCGTGTTTTTCGATAATCTTTTACTCCAGGCGCGATCNTTTTTGTGCTTATACATAAATATGTGTGTGATGGTATCTGCGTGTTTTTCGATAATCTTTTACTCCAGGCGCGATAACGTATGTGGATTTTTTCAGAGTGCTTCCATATTTTTACATTTAAAAAAAAATATATGGTGGAAGGCTTTCTGTGGGCACGAGATGGGCTCTTTGCTGTAAAAATAATCGCTTTTATATAAAAAAAAATTATTGTTCTGACAGAGTGACGTGAACATATAATTGAAAATGCTCACTCTCTTTGCACTAAAGATTATTTGTGCGCACGAAGGCCTATAACTAATTGTGGTGGAAATAGAGTCGAAACCAATCCCTTAATCGTGAAATCGTAGATGGTGCCAATACAGCGACAAAGTTTAGACTTTCGGCCATACAGCCCGTGTCGACATGGAAAGAGAGAATCTTTGAATAACACATATCGTACGGTGCTGCGTTGCGGTAACTATTCTAGGCAGTTCGCTCGAGGTGATAAATTAAATAGACATGCCAAGGTTTGTAAATATATATATTCCTCCTACCAATAAACGGCATGTGTGGACATCACTACCTCTTGTTAATACGCCACATTATATGTTCACAGAAGACTGGGGATATATGGTCAATACAAGTGACGAACAGAGTTCCATACACCGTTTCATATGAAATATAAACCTGCTAAACTGCACCAGCTTCAAAAATATAATGCAGCACCAGTATATGTGAAGACGAAGACAATCAATGACGTCCCAGCTCTCAATGAAACAAAACTCAGACATTGCACAAACAGTATGGAAGATATTGCAAATAAACGTTAAATTTTTATATAACCAAATTTTTTTTATAAGTTTCTTATTAATTTAAATTTCATATATGAACATGGCCCAAATAATATTACTTATATGCCAATTTTGGCAGGGAATCGCTGGGATAGTCATCAAGATATAACATAAAAACTTTATTTTTCATGTTTCACTGTCTTTCAAAATGGCCAATTAATAAAATTATTACTATTCAATGCATTTATTAATACCTGTCAACTTACCAAATTTGGTTTAAATCGTTAAATGGTTTCCGAGATATAATGGAATAGCTTAATTTTTTCAATTTGCTCTATCTTCTAAAATTGCATATCAAGGTAATTGTAGGTTACTAAATACAATGCCTACATAATGCAGAGCCAATGTACCAAATTTGGTTTGAATCTGTGATATGGTTCTCGAGATATATTTTAAGAGCTTATTTTTTCTAATATGCATGATCTTACATAATGTCGAACGAATAACATTATAGATGTCTTAATTCAATGCTTTCATCACGCACTGCCAATGTACCAAATTCGGTTTAAATTGATTAAATGGTTACCGAGATGACTTTTTTTCAAAATGGNTTGAATCTGTGATATGGTTCTCGAGATATCATTTAAGAGCTTATTTTTTCTAATATGCATGATCTTACATAATGTCAAACGAATAACATTATAGATATCTTAATTCAATGCTTTCATCACGCACTGCCAATGTACCAAATTCGGTTTAAATTGATTAATTGGTTACCGAGATGACTTTTTTTCAAAATGGTGGATTAATGTCCACATATATTTCTAAATCCAACGCTTATATATTAAACTATTAGAGTTTCAAATTTTGATCAAATTGGTTTATTGATTCCCGAGATATAAAACAATAGCCTAAATTGAAAAAATAATTGTCACCATTTTGAAAACAAGTACCCGCCATGATCAAAAACTAAAATCGCCTGATATCCTTACTAAATTGTATATGCGGACCTAGTTTGTTTAAATTAGGTTGTCGGCTTTAAAAGTTATTAAGGGGGTCATACATTTCAGACAGACAACCAGGTGATTGGATAAGCCTATCTATCCTCGAAAAATCTAAAAAAAGAAAAATGATGAAGACACTAATGAAAAAAAATTTTACAATGAAGGTAATGGCGTTTTTTCTGATGTTCTGACATATCTCTCCAAGTCTGCTGTCACACGTGACCTGAGTAAAACAAAAGACTCGTTAACAGATTATTTAGGTTTGGTTTTTTTTTTTGTTTTATATTAAATTTCTTTTTTGAGGTTTCGTTTTTCAGACATGTTTGACAACTGTTCGGTTGGCCTAGTATGGTCAGTATGGCCCTTTGGTTTGGTCAGCTCTGGTTGAAATGTTCTGCGAAGAGTTTAGATACGAGATTCGTTTTAGGGGAATTTCTTGAGATTGGTCGTCATTATCTGCCGGTAGATATGGATTGTCTTGTCCATTGTTATAATCAGTTTGGCGGGAGTTGATCTCGGCAGGAGACAGTTTCAGGTAGAGTCAGTCTTGGGTGGATTTAGTCTTGGGTGTAGTCTGTCTTGGGAGGAGTCAGTCTTCGGTGGAGTTAGTCATGGGTGGATTAAGTATTGGGTGGAGTCAGTCTTGGGTGGTATTAGTCTGGGTGGAGTTTCAGTCTTTGACTGGTCTGGTCTTTTGGCCTGGTCGACTGTTATGGTCCTTCCATATGGTCTTTTGGCATGGCCTGCTAGTAATGGTCAGTCTGTATTAATGGTCGGCTGGTCGGCGTGATCGGTGATTATGGTTTGCTGATTTTGATGTTCGTTAGACTGTTTGGCTGGAACGGTCGTTTGGTTTGCTGGTGTGGTTTACTGGTATGTATTGTTCATATTTTTACCTGATGTTATTGGCTTATATAGTTGGTTCGTGTTGGTGCTTCACCTGGTTTGCCCGGAATGACTGGTTCGTATGGCTGACTTGTATGACCGGTTTATATCATTCTTTGGTAGGGCCGTTTTATGGGGTGGGTTAGTCTGTTTGAATGATGTTCAATCGCTAATTATTAGGAAATATTGTTCAAATAGGCTTATAAAGGGCTTGGGCGTTAGGCAGATGTGTCGAGATAATTAGATGGGCTAACCCTTATGGTAAGCGAATAACGTCGACGACAATGTAGGCAGTCCAGCTGGAGCCAACGATGGTACCACCAAAGACGAAGTCGCGATGTTACTCGTAGGCATACCATTAACTGAACACTTCATCTTTATACTTAGATTATTCGCTGGTCCAAATTGGTTTCGAAATTCTTGGCAGAGTTATTACTTTGGAAGGGAAATTAATATTTAAATAATTATGAGCACATTCGATATTACTCCGCAAATTTGATGGAAGGGATGAATATTAAAAAAAATTACTTTCCAAACTGACTGCTGACAATGCCAGTGAAGACTGAGCAATCTGCCACCTCTTGCATCAGACGAAGAACTGTGATTTGGCGTGCCTTTTGCTGCATTAATTATCTGCAGAGGACGATATATAATGTGAACAACAACCGATCATGAGCGAGCAATGTGATGTCATCGTGAAATCACGAGAACACACATGTGACAATTTTGAAGGTTGAGCTGGGGTGTGTAAATGGTGGCATGTTGATGAAGGGGTCGGACTTCATGCGAATACGAGCATTAAGGGGGTGTGACGTAAGCCCATGATAAATTGGAAGTGCTTGTTTGGAGGGTAAGGGGTCCACTATATAGTAAATTGGTTATAGTGATGGGGTGGAGGGTGTTGCTTAAATAACAAATAAAAATTGGTGGTGTTGGTGGTGGTGGTGGTCAGTCGTGTGTTGTTCGTTGTGCTGGGAGGATGTGTGCTCCATCATCTTTGTTTTGAAACCCAAACCTCCTGCATGCAGATATTTAATTTTTTCCGATTCTTTTAATATTTTAAAAATATTTTAATTTTTAAATTTTTTATATTTTTTGTTTTCAGGTTTGCATGGGTTTAACGTAAAGGTCACAGATATTCCTGATTATGGTCGTGTTCAATAATGTAAATTTCCCTTTTAAGCCAATTTTCCGAAGGAAAGAGTACCTTATAAGATCACTTTCCCGCCTGTTTCTAGGTGTGTGTGTGTGTCTGTGCGTGTGTGCATGGCCCCCACCCCCTTTTTCAAATATCGAATTCGTGAAACGAATAGCACCACACTCATGACGCATTAAGAACTTCATATGTACATCTGACTTTATCTTTTTCGACAATGCCGGGCACTTACTTTCAAAATGGTGGTCATTAAAATGTTTTGGATGATGTTATATATCTCGGAAACCATTCCATCGATTTCAACCAAATTTTGTACTTTGACAATGCATAATGTAAAAATTGAATTTAGAGATGCATAGTTTCATCAANATCGATTTCAACCAAATTTTGTACTTTGACAATGCATAATGTAAAAATTGAATTTAGAGATGCATAGTTTCATCAAACCATAATTTTTTAAATAAGCACGACTTAAAAAATAAACATTTTAGGTTATATCTCGAAAACTGCTGAACCAATGAAAGCCAAATTTACAAGTGAGTAACACTGTAGCACGTCATATAAATGTAAGCTATTTAGTTTGATTGGGATTTTATTTTCAAAATTCTGGCCATACAAATATTTTGGGTTTGTTATGAATATCTCTTATACCGTATAACCAGTATCGACCAAATTTTGTATTCTGAAAGTATTTACTACATGCATCATATACGCTAAGAAATATATAATTCACTCAGCCATTTTGTAATATAGCTACACATGAAGTAATAAAGTTTTTATCTCATATCTCGGGAAAAGATTACCGATTTCTGTCGAATTTGACAAACATGTAGTATCACGGCGAATTATATAAATTGGTGTGTTTTAAATATTTCAGGAACACTCTCTAGATTTATAAAATAGTTTGGCCGTCATTTTATATGGCATTTTGCTGCGGCCCTACTTAAAAATAAGGTCCTCTTGTTGCAAGTGCCCAGGACCCACCATTGCCTTTTAAAACGCACACCATATCTCTTTAGCACTGTCTTTCCGAAGGCAACTCTCGGGCGCACGACTAAGCATACACACACGTCCAGAGAAATTTAATTTATCCAACCTTCTCTTAAAAAATTTAAGTCCTATCTTTGCCCAAAAAGTTGGAGTCCAAGCACAAACATTAACTTTAGCAGTATCTCACACATGGCGTCCATAATACTGCGAAGTGTAGTATCAGCGAAGTTTCCTCTTCCGCCGCCTCCGGCCATGTCTCCGCTGCTAGCCATGTCCCTGCCTAGTCAATGCTGTCTCTCCGTCAAGTCTTCCATACCCAATATTTATTTCTTGCGAGCCCCCAAATCTCACTACGCCAGTATGATCTCCTTCACAGTTCTGTGAGCCCTCCGGCATGCATGTTAGTAACTAAGACGGTTGGAGAATGATATGCGTCTCAGGGCAAGCTCTTTACGCCTTAGGTCGGGTTTATTGTGTTTAAAAGGGACGTATGCATCGCGGCTATAGCAGGTTCGTCTGGTGCCATGACCGCAATTGTATCCATGGTGGTCTAGATGGAAGGGCACAGCAAACCAGCGCAAAGCGGAAAGGGCACTGGGAAAATATGTGCGACAGTCGCGTAGGATAAATGTATGTTCCTTTGACAGGATTATGGCTGGAGAAAGTATGGTAAGTTGTTAGTTAGCGAAGATAGACTTGTAAGGGTTTAGTGCAAGGTAATATTAAATGAGTGCGCAGCTGGCGTGTAACGAGGCTCGCACTATGCGACCCTTGTGGTGGGTGACACAACTGAGCCACCCACCCGACAGACGCCAGCAATCTCTCTGCAACACAGAAAAAAGTATAAGTTGGTTACAGGAAATTATAAGAGGGGGAAACTTATAATTAGGGGTAATAATGTATCACCTTGTTTGCGACCTTGTTTACAGCTTAGTGAAGTAAAATGTATGTTAATGTGCGTATGTAAGTGTAGGTGTGCCTCCATACAACCACCACCAGCCGCTGCAGAAAGCTTCACGACGCCTGACGCCCGAATTTTTTTTGTCGCCACATGATGTATTCTCTGGCCTATTGAGCATTGAGCAGGGCCCTTGGGGCTGTGGAAGTTTTCCACATAAATCGCGAGGCCCGTAAAGCTTTTAAGGGCCATGTAGGGTGCAGTATCTGTGCCATGAGGCGGCTGGATTACCTTATTTATCGCGCGCCGGTTTCTGTCCGAGATAAATCAGTATCTCTGTACTGGCATACCCGCAGCACTAAATTCTTCCTGCAGGAATTCAGGTGGGTTATCTGTTGGTATGCGGCAGAGAGCCAGTTTGACAGGGACTTCGTCAGCTTGCCTCGGGAGGCTATGTTGGATGCCCAGTTGTTTCGCGATGCGCACAGCTCTCACATAATCATTAATGGATCTGGTTTGCATGCGAACGCTGTTTGCGCCGCAGCAGACACACATCCAGCTCCATTTTCAGTGCAGTGCATTTTTCCTCCTTGGTGGTGTACACAGTGAATGGTTTCACTTGTACTTCCTTCACAGGCGCGGTGGTCTGCGCCAAATTGTGCCGCCCACTGGCGCCTTGAGCGGGCTGTTGATCACCCTGAGAGGCCGTGGTTTTTCGTGCTCTTTTGAGACTTTTTGCTTCGCTCTGCGCATCAACATCGTTTGCAATTATCTGTGCGGTCGTTTCTGAGACCTGCGTCTCCATGGCAGCGTCGGGGCTGGCCATTTTCGCCGGTCGCAAACAGGTGGTGTGATGTGCCTATGGTGTGCCTACTCTTTGTTGTTGTGGTGTGCGCTTTGGTCCAAGTCCACACCTCGTGACCTATCCCCTCTACCAGAGACAGGGTTAGAGAGGGGCGGGTGAATGATGGTTTGTTTTACCTCAACGTATAATTTAAATTTGTGGATTTATTAGGGGAGAAAGTGGGGATAGAACTATTCCTTTCAAATCGCCCTCAAAAACTACATTTAAAATTTGCAGACGCGGTGTTGAAGCACTGATAAGTGCCAACACACCTCTTCTCCTTGGAGCTCTAAGTTGGCACTTCCTCCTCCGACGAGTGCAGCCTCTGTACCTGACGCCCGAGCTCGCGCTGCTGTATTTATACCCCGATAATCTCCCCGCGAATCCCGCGCCGTGAGCCGAAAGTACCGGGTGAAGGAGCATCGAGAACTTTCTACATTACATTGCATCACATTCCGTCATAATTAACAAACCGCAAGTAGCTACAAATATGACACAACCAACTACCAATTAGATTTATATTTACATAGACATTTCGTGGTGTAAAAAACAAAACGTCTAAGCTGTTCCAGGCAGTAACCTTCAGAAGCATTGTTGAGCATATAGAAGCACTTCCAAGCGAATAGCATCGCGTAGCTAATATTCATCTAGTAGCACAGGATCAAGGTGCAATTATGCCTCTTGCAGACCCAGTAACTGGCTGTGAATGCAAGAAAACACATTAGAAAAATCTCAGATCAAAAATATATCATGCTTAAAAATTTGTGAGCTCNCTGGCTGTGAATGCAAGAAAACACATTAGAAAAATCTCAGATCAAAAATATATCATGCTTAAAAATTTGTGAGCTCTGAAATTTAGAGTCAGAAGTAAAAACAAACGTGTGACGAGAAAACTCCATTACAGTTCATGATGATCACTTTCTTGCACATGAGTGTATGCGTGTATATATACACGCTTATATATATACACGTAAGACTTTGATGGATATATGAAAGGAAACATATTTATACACGCATATATATATATATATATATATATGTCTACACATAAGACGTTGATGGATATATGAAAGGAAACATAGATCACTGTGGCGCGTCAGATAACACTATTGAAGATGTACCAGAAATAAAAAAAACTGAGTTATTTATAGATGAATACTTATGAAAACCATTAAGAGTTTATTAGAATAAGATCGAGAATACATTTAGGTATGATCTTAAACAGAGTTAAGTTTGTAAAGAATGAAGAGATGTAACAACAGAAAGACGAATTTGTATATTTACAAAGAGTGTTTAATGGACAATCAAACAACAGTACATATCACACATAACATTTTATCGAAATATTTGTATTTATATGAAGTTGAGTAACAAATTGTAACATTTTCACCGTGCGATGGCAATTTAGACAATGTAAACACTTTCTTTTAGTTACTGTTCGACAAAATTAGAACACCAATAAGACTTTTGAAGCTCATATATTAAGAATACACGGNAATATTTCTGTTAGACAATGTAAACACTTTCTTTTAGTTACTGTTCGA
The DNA here is from genome assembly GCA_002778355.1 of Clitarchus hookeri. Lineage (NCBI taxonomy): Eukaryota > Metazoa > Arthropoda > Insecta > Phasmatodea > Phasmatidae > Clitarchus > Clitarchus hookeri. Next base: position 90,255 of record NQII01000897.1, read on the forward strand.
CAAAATTAGAACACCAATAAGACTTTTGAAGCTCATATATTAAGAATACACGGAAACTTTTGCACCATTATAACTTAATGCCATACATTGTAATATTCCAAAGCGTTAACATCTTTGAAATCTAAAAAGTACTTGATCTTAAATCATTTTCATTGTAATTTTCTAATGAACATCACAATTTTCATTATTCACACTGAAAATTTCACTTTTTACTATTTTACAACCAGTTTTCCAGTTTTCTAAAAGTTCAATCATTTTCCTTATTTATTTATTTATTTATTTACTTTTTTCTTTGTAATTAAGTATTAATGCTTTTAAAATAATATCTACCACATTTNCACTTTTTACTATTTTACAACCAGTTTTCCAGTTTTCTAAATGTTCAATCATTTTCCTTATTTATTTATTTATTTATTTATTTATTTATTTACTTTTTTCTTTGTAATTAAGTATTAATGCTTTTAAAATAATATCTACCACATTNTTATTTATTTATTTATTTATTTACTTTTTTCTTTGTAATTAAGTATTAATGCTTTTAAAATAATATCTACCACATTTAGATAATATTTTATCTCTTGTCAATTATTAATAAAAATCTTTAAAGTCGTAATTTTTTTCTGTCTCTTCAACATTTGAAGTATCAAAGACAGTAAAATGGCAATTTTCTTCTAATTTATAATACTGTGTAATAAAACATATTGTTAATATTTTTTTAATAAAAGTTATTAAGATATATTTGCAACAGAATCTTAAAACCCAAACATTGTTTTTGGTTTAATATGTCCATAATATTTGTTCGGAGTGGTTAGATTGTTCATACGTGATAAACATACCGTAGACCAAGTTACAATGAACATCCCAGTTATTGAAACATACCTTGTGGACTTTCTATGGTCATCCTCCTACGAATCATAAGGATACCCATAGGTCATCCAAATCCAATCAAAATTTTTAACTCATCGTTACGTGGTATCCGGTATGGATGTCCTAAGGAGATCCCCTAAAGGCCAAATCAAATGATTAAACATTCCTCACGGAATGCCTGGAGGCATCCACACATGGATCGCCTCAGGAAAGCCTCAAATGGATCACCTCACGAAATCCTCACATTTATCGTCTCAGTAAAATGGATCACATTTAGGAGGTCCCCAAATAGACTGTCTCAAGTCATTCTCAAATAGACATTTCCAAATGATGGATCATCTTAGGACATGCTGTATGTACCTCATGAGTTTTCTGAGGATGTCGAGAATTGAAGTGTTTTAGTGCATAAACTTACTTCTCTCCTTTTAAGAGATCAAATAAATTAATGCGCTACGACAAGGTAACAAATCTTGGATTTTTAATAAACACAGCATCTTAAGTTGTTACCATTTGATACATGTATTTCTTTCACTATCAAATCGGAATTTTGGTATAACTTTGGAAACTCATAACAAAAAATAGTAATCACAATCAGAGTATGATGAGTGTCTTAACCACGTGCTGCTAAGCTTCTCGTGTATTCCTTAAAGAGCGGAGTATGTTTTTATGATCACAATAATAATAATAAAATAGTTAAAGTGCGTTTATTTGCATTAATAATTTCCACCCTTCGACAGACATAAAAACCCCCTAGATCGTACGGTCACCCCGGTGGGGAGAGTGTAGGTTGGTCATTTGAGGTGGCGTGGCAGTACTAGGCTATGGTAGCCGAGACGAACTTACTTACCGGTTTCCGGAAAGGATGGGTGATGCGTCTCTTATAGCCTCTCAACATCCATGGCAACCCAGGGCTTCTCGTGCCACCCCTGATTAAACAGACTGGGCTCTGCCGCCCGTGCCCTATGGGAAACAGTTTTCTAGCGGCTGTTCAGGGGTATCTGCCGTGATGGCTTGGGCCGATAGATAGTACCAAGGCCCGACCACTTGGTGGGGTGT
>NQII01000897.1:96852-178268 GCA_002778355.1 Clitarchus hookeri
TCATTCCCCCTCCACAACCCTCAGCCGTGAGCGGCAACGCAGATTGGTGCGGGGATAGGGGGGGGGGTACGTGCCATCAACAAGCACACCGCACAACGCTGTCAGCATACTTAAATACCCATCTTCTTATCTCCCAACACTTTGCATTGCCGCTTCCTCAAAAACATGGCAGGAAAAAAAAACACGGCATCTACCCTTTCTGAGGAAAGGTTGCTTGACGATTAAGAACTGAAGAATTAAGACTCATACTTATGGACGGAAAATAAGTTTTACAGTTTAATATTGATTTAGCAGCTGTTAATTCTAGCCAATTAGAATCATAGGAAACCAAAGCAGCCGATATAACACAGAAAATGGGCAAGGGTGAAGATTATTTACAAATATTTTATAATTTTGGTAAGTACTTGTGTTCTCATTTTGAAAAACTCGCGATATCTCTGCAAGGGGATGCCGATGGCAACATTAGGTAGTTAGATCAATAAATCTCTAAAATGTCAAATAAAAACAAATTTAATCATCTCTTCCAATATCTAAAACATGAGTAACAGTTATTTAAACACACGAGAATACTTTCACCTGTTTTAGTAATACGGTGTATACGATTCCACGACACGGCATAACTTAAATCCTCAATCTGAATAGTTTCCCGCTAACCACATTCGCTGTGCTCTATTTGGCTACTTCGTCTTTACTTGTACAAAGATATAATATAATACGATATCTTAAGTCAAGCCAAGAACGTACACGACCCGCACACTGCAGCCATAAACCAATACCCTAGGGCACAGTGAATCATATTCTAAGCATACGACTTAAGGTTTGTGTTAAGTCAATCGTAAATCCACCTTTAAGCGCTGCCAGAATTGTGAGGTGCGATAGGCCTAAGAGTCTCTGCCCATTGCTAGAAAGCTTGGTTACTGGAAGTCATGTGAAATACACAGATATATCGAAAATTCGTGAATTTCTATTTTGCTTTTAGTAATTAAAACTAATGACCGATTTGTTCAATATTATGAACCCAACTGACAGTTTTCAGTCTTTCGGGACTAATATGACGATTCGTGAATTGATACCTCAAAAACGTTTGAAGAGTTCAGAAAGAACGAATCTAAAGCCACTATTGTTAAATTTTTGTAACTCGTATCTAACAATATTTATTCAACATTCTTATGTCAGGGTTTTGATACAGTTTTTTGATGAGAGTATGAAACAGATGGAAATTTTTAGGGTTCTTTCTGGTGAGTAATTTGAAATAAATTTAGTGAAAAGCTACATTAAAACTGCGTGTGTCTCATGATTTTATTACTTGCAGGCAATCAATTTGACTTAATGAAATGTATTTTCTACAATGGTAAACATAAGTACACTTAGAAAAGTGTACTGATGAGTCAAAATGTTTTTCACATACACTAACAGTATGCCGTATGTGGGTGTAATCTATCTCACAGTTAGAACCGAACCATAGAGAAATGCATTCCAACGGGTCTAAAGCCACGGCAGTACCATACAGTAAATATATTCTATGAACAGTACTAACCGTTATGAAAGAGTATCGTATCAAGTTAATAAGAAGAAGTGAGGACTCGCAACCCCCACTACCAAACTACACAACAAAACAAGTTGTCTGTCACTATCAGATCAATTGTGCTCAACGGAGGGTTATTGAAAATTTTGCAAATTACAAATTAGAAGAACTTCCTTGGTACGTAAGCTGGTGAATAAAAGTCTTTTGAATATTCATTGCATTCAGTGTTTCTTTAAACAAACGTTGTGCTTTATAGCTAAAACGAGTCGATTTAGTTCCCTGAAATGTAATTTCTAATTAATAAGATCTGAAACAAAGACTATTTTCTTATATTTCAAGTTGTAAGGTTACAAGCCCATGTTATATGGTTCTTTAAAGAGAATCACTCTAAAACTATATTTAAAAAATTATGTTTTTTTTTCAACTGGGTTTACTATGGTCGCACAATGTGACTATTGTCAAAGAAGGAAATATTTGTAGGCTAGTAAATATACTCACATAAATACCAATATAACGGAAACCTTTTCTTAAAACCAAAATGAAAACCTTATTCAGAGATAAGAAAAGTTCTTGAATATTTATTTTTTCTGACCATAGTCAGCCCTGTGACCACGGTATACCTAGTTGATGGTTGGTATTAAACGATATATTTCATAGCATATAAATGTATCCTATTCTTTCTACAGTGACAAAACTATGTCCGGATTATTGCTATCATAAAAACTTTTACATTTATATGATTTCCTCCAATTTTGAAAGTTTTTTCTGTTAATTGAATTATTTCTTACTGAAAAATGTCATTTAATATTATTTTTATTATATTTTGTTGAAGAAGAATATAGATCTTAATGTTCATATTTTAAACCAAGTGTTGATTTGTTTATTAACTTTAGTGTTCACTTCATATAACAAACCAATTATTTGTCAATTATATCATTCTTGGCAAATTTTTAAAGAATCTATATACGTTGTTTTATTAATTTCGATAATTGTAACGATATGTTGCTCTTCAAATCTTTATCATGAATATTTTTTAATCCCTTTGAATTTAAGTAATTTATAATACATAATATTTGATTTTCTTTTGATGAAGAAACTATGTTTAGGATTGATAATAATAATATTAAATATTTAATTTATATAACAAAAAATATTATCATAAATTAAAAAATATATTTAATAATATAATTTAAAATTTTTTAAATATATTTTAAGTTAGACCCTAAAATTCCATAATAAAATTTATACAAAAATATGTTTTTATTCAAAATACTATAAAATACTAAAAATACCAAAAACAATCAAACATAACAAAAAATAACAAACTTTCAGTGTAGAAAATGTAGAAAATATATAAATTTAGTAGTTGAAATATTATGTATTTGTATTAGAGTATAACACATACTAATATTTTAAAAATAATATAGAGCTTTAATTTTAAGACTGATTTTTTAAATTTCTTTATAGGAAAAAGTAAATGTAATTTTAAATACCAATATGATATATTTATAATGTTATGTTTTAACCCTCTACCTTCCTACATTTCTACACTAAATGTTTTGGTATTTTTGTATATTTGTTATTTATAATAAAAATTTGTTTTCATAAATGATGGGAGTTGGTAAGATTTGTAACTTAGAAAAACCTATCAAAATTAGTTGTAGGTATATACATTCAAACAATTATAGAATCTTTAATCTGATTTCTATATTTACCATCACTATTTTATCTATTCATATCTATAGTATTAAATCCTAATATTTTATTCCAACATTTTGAATATAATTCTTTAAATTTTTAATAAGATATACATCCACCAACAAAATCACTATAAACATGTTTTAAATTGGTTTCATTTTGTCTGAATATACATAAAAATATGTACTTAAACTTTTTAATTGTTTTGAAAGTCTCGAAAAATTTTAGCTAAATAAAAACTTTCAATATTTTTATGTCTTCCTCTAGTGAAATATTCACCAATAATAGCATCATCAAATATAACTAATTGATTATCTTCACGTGCATCTAAAGAAGCCATATCATCGAGATTATTAAAGATAGTAAATACCCTCTCTCTTAATTTTTTTGAAAATATTGGAAAATCATCTAATAGGCAAGCTAATTTTTCCTGATTTAAACTCTTTGAACAAACATATAATTTATTAAAATTTAACCAACCAAATTTATATATAAAATTAATCATCAAGAGTTGTTTTACCACAATTACTATGTACAACAATTATACTCATAGCTCTTATTTTATCTGGTAATAAATCGTCATTTTTTTATTTCTCTTCATTTATTACAATACTGTTTCACATATTATCATTATGCGTTTTAAAAAAAACAAATTTATTTTAACATAAATGAATAAAGTTTATAAGTTAACATTTAATAGTTCTACATAAGAGAAAAAACTTAATATTGATTTTCTTCATGATGAACATTCTAATACGTTTATTACATTTCGCACAACATATTTAACACTAAATATAAATAATAATAAAATTACAGTAGTTGATACAAATGAAAAAATTATTATTCAAAAAGACCAATATAATACTGAACCATTCAAAAAAATCTAAGTTTATATGAGCCATGAAAAACCGGTAATATTGTTTTAAAACTAATGATATAATAAATAGAATAAACATTAATAGAAAATTTGATTTATTATTAGATGATCTGTTAACAGACATTTTAAGATTTGAAAAAATATAACAATTGAAAGGAATTTGGTAATAAGATACCTAATTTTAACTCGTTTAAAAAACTTAATATTTATTGTAATTTAGCATATGGGATGTTTACAAAATTAGATGAATTAAGTCATTTAGAAACTGATATCATACCTAGTTTCGAGCCAAACAATGTATGGTTTTGATGATTCTATTTTATATACCATCTTATCATTTATTTTATAAAATTAATTATCAAATGTTTGATCATATTGTGTTAGAATTTAAGGATGAAAATAACAATAATTTAATTGTTTTTGGTGGAGCCAAATAGAAATTATTTTAGGAATGAAAGGTATCTAAATTTTATAAGGGGATGTTTAAGAAAAACGTATTATAAAATAATAAGTGGTTCCAAATGGATCGATTAGACTTTCAAAATAATTGAAATATAGATATAAATTTGTAATTGTTTTTTTTTCATTACTTTTTAACCCTGTCTGGAATACGGGATTTAAAAAATCATTTAAATCTAGTTACATCCATACGGTATAGTATATATTTTATTATATAATACTATTATTTTATTATTATGTGGACTTAATGCAATTTTATTTACTTCAACTGTATATATTTGATGTTTTCACTTCTTAGTCAATTCATTGTTCTATACTCAATGTTGTTATGGAATAAATAGTTTTGATAAACACCGAAAGATATTCTCTTATTAATCACACATTTTTCACACCCTTTGATTTCGTTCCTTCTTTATAATCAATTTTATATACAAACATTTTTTATCTTAATCCAACAAACCCTTTCATTATTTTTTTATTATATGCATTCTTCATTTAGCCTATATTTTTTTATTAATTTATGGAATATTACAAATATTACCTTTTAGATAATAGATTCTATCAAATTCACTTACCATTACTTTCATTGCAGAATAGGAATCTTTTGTTTTATATTATATATAACTATCAGTATCTTGACAACATAATTCTATATTTTCTATTTATTATCATTTTGATGTGTGATGTAAACCAGTGTAGAGAGACACATGTCAGTCGTAATCACTGCAGAGAAAGGTCAAGCAGAGGTAGAAACATGCTTCCAAGCCTTACACATGACCTGCTGCATAGACCGACCACCCACCTCCCCCCCCCCCTATACCTCTAGCAAGCCAAGTAAAATTTGTAAGCGGAGAGATATCACGAGATAGGAGACGCAGTTCGCCTGAAGTCAGAAAACACGCACCGCGGAAGAATAAGCTGAGATGGTAAATTCAAGGGGCAAGATCACTACTTCCCCTCCCCCGAACCTTCTCGAACCANCCCCCCCCCCAACCTTCAGGGAACCATAGTATGTTTTTGAAGTGCATGGTTCTGCTTCCTCTCACCCCTCCCCTCGTCGTAACAAGGGGACGCGTGTAGGAAATTAGGGAGGGAGGCCAGAAAGTATATAAGCCCCTTTGCGGGGTAAGGGGACCGTCAGAAGAATATTGCCGCGCAGAGAGGTTAGATCAGATCAGTAATCAGTAGACCATCGGTCAGTTCATCAGTACCGCACACAGAGAGATCAGCCGCGCCGAGTGTGGCAGGGGGAGATCTTACCCGTGGCGATAACAGTACATCAGTACATGAGTTCGTCAGTAGTACAGTTAGTGAACAAGACAGTTCATTATCACCGCGCCGAGAGAAGGGTTGCATCGTGAAATCGCGAAGAGGATGTCAGAACGAACCCAGAACACCAGTCCAGGAGAGACAGCACCAAACGCGGGCCTTTTCCAAGGCCGCCCACATTGCCGGATATCATCCACAGCCGACAACATACCACACCAACAGAGTTAAGTATCAAGTCACCGTCCAGAGATTCCCCCCTCCATGACGACGTTGCCCACAATTAATTCGAGTTAGCCAAAATAGAGTACCAGACCTTGGAAGTGTTTCTGTATGTTTTTTTAACTCGAGACAATATATAAATCCATTAAAGTGAAACACCAAAAGACTACCTTATTGATACACCCTCAACCTTCAAGGCGCCTTATAGTGTGTGCCTGGAGGAATTAACTCCGACCCTATGAACCACTCTGTGTGCCACAGGTGCAGAATAGCATCAATTTGTTGCATTAGTAGATCATTTGAGTATTCAAATCAATATATTTCTGTAACAAATTGGATTCATAAAACATTAGAATTCTGTAAATGTTTGTCAATATTAATTAATTAGATAAACATTGTTTTTAATTTTTAAATTAAGTTTTATAGTTGAATGCTGTTAATAATTTATATATATTTGTTCCTAGTATTAATTTATTTTCTGAAGAAAATAGTAAATCTTTATGTAAGTGATGTATTTGTTGAGGATATTTTATATCGACTGTTAATACATATCTATACTGAGAGACATCTATCATATTCGATACATATTTCGTCCAAAACTGTACATAAAATGATGTTACCACCATATGGGTAATATTATGAAATTATAATCCATATAATTTATTTGCATCTAGATACATTAAATAAGTATATTCTTTATTTTCATCATAATAATTTTAATATTTATTATTTGCTTTTACAAAGTTTACAACATTGCGAAATTACACCTCTAAAATATTTGTCATTCATTTATATCATATCAAAATAATGTAATTAATCTAATAGTTGTTTTGTCATTTTTAACATTGCATGACATGTTAAACCAGGTGCTGTAAAATACTAAGATGTATCTGAACCTTAAGCATTCATACATGTATTTCGAAAGTTTTCAAATACATCTGTTATTAATAATACATAACTCTTTTAATATAAATTAGGATTTTCACCAATAATTTTTATATTGAATTTATTCCATACTTGTTTTGCGCGTTCATAATCCTCATCGCTTATATCACAATCGATTAATTTATTATTATATATATCACTCTATGGTGACAACTGAATTTCTTCCAATTTTATCCAGTTATCAATAAAATTGTATGGTTAATAAATAAACAAAATTTTCTGAGGAAAATCTATGAATATGTTTTATTGGTTCTATAGTTAAATTTGATATTAATTTATCTATACTACTAGTTGTGAATTTAAATGAATCAATAAATATCAATTTTAAATTATTCACTTGTTTTTCAGCGATATATATTTAAGTTCATTACTCGCTATCAAATTTTTTTTTTCCATCACAGTCTAGTTCTTTAATAAATAAATGTGTATCGTGACCAGCAAGATTATGAAAAATAATTGGTAGAAAATTGGGTAGCTTCAACTGTAGATTGCAATTATTACAAATACGATTAATACATTTTCCAGTTATATGATCGTGATGATGTACCCTGTGATTATTATTCGAATATTTGCACTCGCATCCTGTACATTTGCTTAATTTTTTTTAAATAATTATTTCTTATTTAGTTAATTGTTTTATTGGCTCTATTTGTGTATGTAATTATTCAGTTTCTTTAATTTCTTTTTTATTAATTCTATAAAAATTTTATGTTTATTTGGAGCTCAACAATTAAGTGGAATTTTATAATTTTATTACTACGAACAATATAATAACAGAATCCAGATACCTTTTGTAATGGATATTTTACTGTATATGACTCATCATTTAACAATACATCTATAGTATTTATATTTTGATTAGATAGGTTATATCTTTAATTTAATAATGTTTTTAGTAAACCATTTTCGATATCGTATTCTGTTAAAAGTAGATATTTTGTAGTTATTGAAATTTCTTTATTTCTTGTGGGTTTAGCTTTGTTGTTTGAATTTTTTTTTTTCAATAATGTTTCAAAACATGCGTAAAATGTAAATGGTGCTCTGGTTGTATGTTTATAATTTTTAAATACATTTTTTGCATGTCTTTGGTAATTCAATACTTATTGCTTTGTTGAAGGGACATATCACATAAATATTTTGAACTTTTATTTTCGACACTGCATGGAGACTATTCTAGATAAATCTTTAATCCAACAATACTGGCTATTTTCTCCTTCTGTAAAATATAATACTTTTTGCGTTTATATATTTGGTTATTTGTGGTTCTTAATGGATATATATTAATCATCATATGAATATACATTAATCGATATATTGATACGAGATTCAATTTTTGTTACACCACCAATTTTAGTTGGTCTGTTATTTTCTCTATATCTAGCCCAACCTTATTATATTTGGTTATTCTCTATGGATTTTTTCTACTGGATATTATAATGCTGATTTAATTGACCAAAGAAACCATATTCCATCATTGTTCTTAACAGTAATAAATAAATTTTTGTCTTTAATAAATTTTGATTTTTCAAAATATGTATAACAGTATAAAGGATTACACTTATTAAAATATATTTTGTAAACTAATAGTAATAGTTAATTATCAACAATATCCTCTTTTTTGAAACTCAGACATCGGTATTAAAAATTCTGTTTTTGCATTTTTATTTAAAAAAAGTATTATTTGTAATAGTATAGTTACATGATTTAAATGCAAACTCTTGTAATTTATTATAAGTTGGCAATTGATAAATAGCAATTTATTTAATGATAGGCTTTAGTCCCTTATGCCTTTTAATAAAATAATTTATTTATTTAAAAATCTTATATTTTGATGAATTAATAAAATGATTAGGCTCTTAAAATTAATATTATTTTGTATATTATATGTCTGTATTCTATTCTTAAATGCTTGGTTTAATATAGATGTTTTGTTAATTTTTCAATTTCTAGGATTAATGTATATATTATTAGAGAATGTAAATATACACAAGTTAAAGAAGAAAGATCTCATTAATGCTGTAAAGGTAATAAATAGTAAATAAATTTTAATTATTTACCTGGTATAAGTAAAGAATATCAACCAGATGAAGTACATTTGAATATTTGGTTATATTATATAGTTCTTTTATTTTCAATGTATTTAGATCAATTTTGTCGTTTTTATCTCAATTTGTATTGCAACTTTCTTCTCAATAACTTTACTTTCAGGTTTTTTTTTATATAATTAGATTATCTTCTTGAACTTGTGTATATTTTTAATGTTTAAAGATTCGCTATTTTTCTCAGCTCTCTCGTTTTCAGTTCTCTCAGCTTTGATGTTGCCTGGTTGATCCCTTTATTTATTTATTCTAAATTACAATAACAAAATCAATTTTCTATTTTTTAATATAATTGTATTTATTGCTGAAAATTACTAGTAAAAAGGTTATATCATAAATATTTTGGAGGTCGCATTTTCCTACATCTTGAAAAACTTTAAAATTTATATAATCATTAATTTCTACACTACTGTTATCACATTCAATCGAAATACTATTTTCTTTATTTTACTATTTCATATATATATATATATATATATATTTCTTATGTACTGATTCAGACATATTATACAGATTTAATAACGTTTATCTATTGCATATTGTTGTGGTGAAAAATAAAAAGGATTTGTTTGGTTTCTTGACAGTGTTTACATGTGTGATTTGTATATTCATTAGTCTTATTAATAGGTGATTTTATTTCTTCATGTTTTTCAATACAAGATTTAGAAACATTTTTTCCACATTCATCGCAACACACTTTTTCTAATTTTTTCTCACGTAATTACTGATTGAAATACGTTTTACATTTATTTATAGGTTTATCTTTGGAGTTTTTATGTGAATGAAAAGAATTTGTATATTTTTCTTCACCACACCTTTTAAACTTTTTAATTATAACAATTTCCTTTTCTATAAATTTATATTTAAATTGTAAGTAAAAATTTATTCATATAAATTGATCTAATTCTCAGTAAGTTAAATAACTCAATTGAGTTAATAAAATAACATGAGTTAGAACTGAATAAGAAATATAAAACATCTAATTTTCAAATTATGGATTCACATCATGGTAAAATAAATTCTTGTGTTGTAGATGACAGTTTTGAACTTATTTTGCGTGATAGTTACGTTAAACTTATTGACAATAATGATTTAAAAATTATGAATGAAAAATGTTATTATCTTTGTCATCAGGGTTTCGTGGAAATTTAAAATGGATAATCTATGACAGATATTGAATTATCTTTGGTTTAATATTTTTCATAAATAATTTCAATATCACTGTTTACATTACGAAAATTCAGTGTCCGGTCTTTCCGAGACAATGAATTAGTTTTAAAATATTTTAATTTTCCAGTAAGGGGCATCCCAATTGGTGAAATTCCATTATCATTATTTATATAAATTGTTCTTGTGCCTGTTTAATGTTATTTCGTCCCACTTATTGTAATTAGTAATTATATTTTTCTTTCTCCTTTGTCTCTTGTATTCATTTTCACAAATTCTACATTGATATGATAGATTTATTACCTTTGCTTTTTCATATTCACGAAATAATTTTTAATCTTTGATTGCATTTCGTTTTGTACATTTTTATAGTATTTGTATGCATTGTGGTCTTCATTTATTATATATAATTTTTAAAAAAAACGTTTTTCTAGGTTAGATTTTAATTTCTAAAAATGGACCTAGCGCAGGTTTTTTGAGAAGAATTGAAATAATTTTGGGGCAAAATGGGTTTCAGTTTTGTGCCACTTTATTTCCTGGTAGAACAAAATTAATAAGGAAGTATGAAGTTTGGCAAATAATTTCTTGAGATTTTGTTTATTTTTGACATTTTGTTAAAGATGAGTGATTCTTTATGAAAAAAAAAATAATTTTTTTAATTAAAAAATTAGATTTTTGATCAAAACTTTATTGTGAAATTGTAATTTTAGGTAAAAATTGTATAATTATTGTTTTTAAAACATTAGCTACAAGTCCTTTAAACACTCTTCATATTCTGGGTTTCTTCACACATTTTTAATCAAACCTTAGGAAATTCACCCCATGTATGACGTTTTTAGTTATTTCCTAAATATGCCTTGCATCACAAACGTTTTATATCTTTGTCAAAATAAAATTATGACATTTTTCCCTAAGTTTAAGTTTAACCTGTATTTTATTTACAAATTTTATGTTTAATTTATAATAAATACGAATCAAAACAGTGAGAAAACATGTGTGTTGGTAGCGCTTATAAGAAATAGTCCCAATGGAAAATGTTATTAAAACTGAGTGCTCACGAAATCTGTGCGTTGTCCTATGGCATAATTTTCCAGACTTTGTTAAGCTCAGTTTGCACGAGGCGGAGGAACATCCTGGAAGTAGAACTTTAGCAGGGCTTCAGAAAATTGTGAAGTAACCTTGAATGTATTATAACTAAGGATTTAAACGTAATGGTGGGGACTGCAGAATCTTCATTTTAAAGTAGAAGTATAGTGGCTTGCAACAGAGCACTGCGGTCGACTGTAAAACATACAGACCTCATTAAAAATGTAGTACGCACACTACTTAAATTGTCCTAAGTAACTATTTATGTTGCATATGAAAGAATAATACGCATATTTTGAAGAACTGTAAAGTACTTTGCTAGAATTTACATACTGAAATGTTTAATAAATGTATTAATAAAAGTTTATTTTCATCAAAATTTTAGCATATTTCCAAAATGTAGGCTTGAGAAAGAACATTTTGCAAGAAAGCGTTCGTCAAGTCGAGGAAATATAATAATTACTATGGTTGTATGTTAGAAAATATTCGTGCTAATATTATTTTTAAAAAAGGATATTTTTTAAAATATAATTTTCATGTGTCAGTTTTAGTTCTACAAATGATAACTTTCGTTGCTGAAATGGATTAATAATTGAAACTATTAGTAAACATAATTATTAACTTTTTACTACAGAGAATTAGGGTGGTTATTAAAATTAATTACCTGGTCTTTTTTTTAGCGTGCTTTCCGAAGCATCTAGAATGGAAATACGCGTTAATTTTCCTTAAAATATACCGTTGTTGATTTTTCATCATTTAAATAAATGATTTTTAGCAAAATCTTTTTTTCATTGTAGCAAAATATATGATTTCTCCTATTATAAGCAACTTAAATCGTACTTTTCTGCATGTTGTACGTTTGAGTACAGCTATCTTCAGAAGTCTCTTAACTTCTACCTTAAATGGAAACGTGTGGTGCTACGTTACCCTAAATTACTTTTTTAATAATTTATCTTCTACAGAGAGTTGGTTGTGCTCGTGTTATGAAGTTACTGACGCCGTGTGTACCTGTGTCTAGAGATGAAGTGTAGTACAGCGAAAGTCGTGGAGGCACTGTCACCCCAAGAAGTCCAGCCACGCAAGAATAGTCTAAAATAGTCAATTCTTTGGTAAAAAAAAGTCCAAGTTCAAGAAAACAAACATTTTTAGGATCTGTGAAAAAAAATTTATTTCTACACTTTTTACAAAAAACTTAATTGTTTTTCACAGTCCCTAAAGTTGTTTTGTTTCTTGAACTTGGAATATATATATATATATATATATATATATTGAAGCCATTTCATAAAAGTAAAAATTTACAAGTGAAGAATTGTATTTTTAATTCTTTCGAATAAATTTTTTGTAGGGAAAGGCCGGGGGGAGGGAAGAAATAATATTCCTCATTGTGGCTGTGGTGTGGCATAATTCGATTTGTATTTTTTTCGACTTGGTAACTTTGAACATTTCTTAGAGTAACAACAGAGTTTTCCTTATATTAATAGCACCAAAGGAGCTTGATCAAACAGATGCTAAATTCATTTCTTGTTATAGCATGACCAAACACTTGGTGCAGCTTATTGCTCCTGCCATTTGACAGCGAATTTCAAATATGAGAGAATGTGTGAGTACTGAGGAAATATTATTAATAACTATCAGGTAAGGCAAGTCACATTTATTTAACCACAATTGTAAAAGTTTACATAAAATGTTACAAAGGACAAACTTGTCACATAGAGCATGCTGCATGTTCTCCATGGCATTTCACTGTTGCCCAGTACCGAATTAAGGATAGTAAGTATCGACAAATGTATTGCGTAGTGCTTCATATTATCCTATTGCTGCCTGTGTTGGTTCGGTCGCATTTGGTTAATTTCGAAAACTGTGCACATGCTAAGAGGTTGGTGTATGGACGAATGGTCACCAGGAGACGACGAGTGTGATAGAAGATATCTGATGGATCCTGGATGGGAAGGGGGTAGGGAGGTGTCAACAGTATATCTCGTCAATGGCTCGAAGGCACCGTCGTTTGAATTGCTTCACTTGAATGTCAGTCGTTGGCTCGACATCTGGCAGCATACCTATTAAACACATGTATGAAGCTTCACTCCTTAGATTGCTGCTTTAATCCCGCGGTTGAGTTGCCAAGAGTTTTGCTTTCTTGGTTAGGAAATATTCTTAAAATGTATAGTCAACTCCATCGTTTCATACGACACGCTTCTACGTGTTTGGAAGCTGTATCAACGTGTCGTTCACTCCACCTTTCCTGTTGATGAGGTTTCACAGGTGGAGTTGGAGAAATTGGCGCCGGTGGCGGTGTTGGTGGTTGTGAAGGCTCCAGTGGCCTTCGATATTCCGAGCTTTTTCTCAGTGACACAG
This sequence comes from Clitarchus hookeri, assembly GCA_002778355.1. Lineage (NCBI taxonomy): Eukaryota > Metazoa > Arthropoda > Insecta > Phasmatodea > Phasmatidae > Clitarchus > Clitarchus hookeri. Next base: position 110,552 of record NQII01000897.1, read on the forward strand.
TCTTCATTGTCACGATCATCAGTATGCACATAATTTTCCTGTTTGGGTACAACAGGCTAGTTCCCTGAATCTTTACATAATGCCTTTATATAGGGATGAGTAAACTGCATTGCTTCAGTCAGAAAGTATGACTTTTTATTGTTTGATGCAGTACCACCCGGACAAGGTTTCATTTGACGTACAAAGACAGCCCGCAAATTTTTCCATCGCTCCTTGGATTCAGCCACTTAAACAAAAATAATTTCCACAAAAGTAAAATAGGTCTGCCTAGCTGTACCTAAATAAATAAATGCATGTAACCATTATGTATATGAAATATGTATTTAATGGGAAGTACTAGGCTGTCATAACTATAGTTTATTTATTTTCAGGTACTTGGCAATTGGCGGAACTTTCGTACCTCTTGCACTTCACTCCTGCACAGGAGAGAGTACAGTTGGGTGCATTGCAGCAGAGACAGCAACAATAATTTATAACGTTTTAAAGGAAGAATACATGAGTCTACCGATTCATTAACAATGTAAAGCGGCTGCTTAACGATTTGAATCTTTGTGGAATCTTCCAAATTTCATAGGGCCAGTCTACGGAAAACGCGTTCAAATTGAGAAACTCCCCAATGCTGGTTTTGCCAATTTCGATAACAAAATATACCACTCGGTTGTATAACTGGCTTGCTACGATACCAATGGTTCATTCATAACTATTGAAACCAGGTTTTTTGGAGTAAACAGTGATGGGGGCATATTTCTTGCTTATGCAATGAGACACTGGATCACACATATCTAGTGGGCTTGATATCCCTCCACTCTAACCATTACGATACGATAAAAATTGTTGTTCTTTTCCGAACTATTTTGCAGCAGATAAAGCATTCACATTATGAGGTTTCCTGATGAGTCACTCTCTACAAAAGGTGTTAGATAATGTGAAAAGAATCTTCAACTACAGGTTGAGCCAAGGAAGAAAAACTATTGAGTGTGCTGTCGGGATGGCGGTTAACAAGTTTGCCGTTTTGAATGGCCCTGTACACTGCCGAGATCCAGAGAAGGTCAACAACAACATAATTAACGCTGCTTGTGTTCTCTATAATCACGTCCGTGAACGCGAAGGGCTTGAACGCATACCACGGAATTCGGAAGGCCGTGAAACGTTCAGTAATAACGATTCCGTAAAACCAGCACAAAAGTTAGCTATGATAAACAATATTTCAACTGCAGTTTCACGAAGGAATTATTTAGCCAATTATTTTTAACACCAAAGCATATTAACTTAGCAATGGTAGCACTGTGATTTTTTTTTTAACTTTGAAGAGAATGTACAAGTATTGTTAATCAACAGTTGTAGTAATTCAATATTTTTCCATTATACAGTGAACTGTTTTGTTATTAGTATTAGTATTTATTAACAATATAAATACTATGGTTTGTGAACTTTTAACAGTATGAACAAGTATTATTAATCAAAAGATGTAGTCATTCAATATTCTCATACTTATTACATTTCCTTTGAACAGTCTTACTGGCATTTCCTACTGATTAATAACATGTGCTTACCTGTCATTCCAAATTGTTTTCCCACTTCGTCCCATTGTTTTACCGTAATGTCCTTTCTTGCGTACTAACAAAACGTTTAATTGTACAATGCAGGAAGTTTATCAATTTCCCCCATGAATTTTCATAGAGACTTTGTTCCGCCGACATCGTAAACACGCAGGTGACCTCTCAGACACTGAAAAACTAAACTCTGTGGCGACTGGATCGGCGAATCACCTGGAACTGACCACATAATAATTACTAACGGGTTACTTACTAGTAGCACTGTGTGCTGCATTCCATTGGATTACAAAGTACGTGACTCCCTAGTGATCGGCGAGAAACTCGAGTTACCAGTCGGTTTATAATGCGTAGCTTCGTGTATAAAGGGCCTTAGAGTAACACGGTATTTGCTGCTTCCACGAAAATTTCTCGGTAAATAGAAATTGTAAACATAATGCCAAGGTTAATGCAGTTCGATAGGGAAAACTGCAGAGCGCGTTAAATATTATATGAGGGTGTAAGTCATGGATGGACGAGCTCCAGGATCTGAGTGTAAACTATAGTGAATTTTATTCCAGGCCTTGTATGCTTTCTATTCTGCAGTAAGTAATCTGAAGACAGCGTGGTCGCGGCGTGCTAGTGCGGAACCTCGGGAGAATCCTGCGTTCTAGACATGATGAACCTGTACTCGTCATGTTTGGGAGCGCGGGTTACGAAACTACAGCAAGGAGTCACGCCTGCCCACGGCTAACGCAGTTTCGTATTGCGTGTTTTTCGGGTGGCCTTGGCCCGGATAGTGTTTTATATTGCTCAAGGAATTCTGGCCGTTGCTGCATTTTCTGCGGCAGGAGCCCGTGCGCCGATCACTTCTCTCTACTCCTATCTGGCCTTAGTTCCCCGTACAGCCACACGTGAAATCTGATTCATATCCTTGTCTACCTTATAAATATATATATATATATTTATATATATATTATATATATATACATGCATTGTTTCGTGATGGAGTAATGCAATATACATACGAAATTCTTCCTGAAAACTGGAACCNTATATATATATACATGCATTGTTTCGTGATGGAGTAATGCAATATACATACGAAATTCTTCCTGAAAACTGGAACCGCTCTGACGTTAGTGAAGTGGTGGCACATAAACACCTGGAAGACATGGAAAATATATCACGCAATTTTACTGAGTTCTATCATTGAAGTCATTGTTCGGTATTTCGTTCGCAGATGCGAGAAAATATAGCGGCGACTATTTTACTCGGGAAAATAAAGTAAGACGTTGTAAAACTTGTCTTGTGAAGGGAATAAAATACAATCCATGTTAAACGACGGAGGAATACCAATGTTTGAGTAATCGTTCGAATAACTAATTTACGAGCCGGCAACATGCGGCAATGTAAGATATTGTGATTAATATTCTACACACTCTCTCTCTCTCTACACTGGCAGAGGGCTCTAGCCATGTTTCGATCAAATTGAACGGTAATTTTTAGAAAATAGAAATATCCGGTGCAACCATCGCACCAAACCAAGCATAGATTCTTTACTAATATTTCGACAGATAAGTACTTGTCTTAACATGTGGCCAACAATTTTGTAAGACCTATACGTCCAAATACGCGAAGTTAAAGGCAGCGGTACGAGCATGATATTGTTCTAAGATACGTTCCAAAAGTGCTCAGTTTACTGTGAAACAACTTAGACGCATTATTTCCTAAGATGAGCCACACATCAACTGCCCTGCACACCAGCTGACCACTCCGTATCCCCTTCTCGGGACACTTCAATACTCACAAGTACCACGATGGTGTAGTGGTCAGGCTACCCGCCTCCCACCCAGGCGAATCAGGTTCGATTTCCGACTGGGTAATTCCCGAATTTTCACATGTGGAAATCGTGCCGGACGATGCCGCTGGTCAATGGGTTTTCCCAGGGATCTCCCATTTTCCCCGCCCTTGAAATCTGGCACTGCCACATACTCACCTCACTTCAACCTCATCAGCTCTCAAGACCTCGATGTTGAGTCACCCAAATCTCTCCATCCACCCTTGTTTTCCATTTGAATGACGCCCATGAACAAAGTGAGACTGTCCATGGCAATGTTGATTTTACATATCCCAAAAGAATGAGAAGAAAGTAAAATCCTAAGCAGGGCTTTCAAAAGAGCTCAATTAACCGTGAACATACTAAACTTAGGTTCGCCTACATTTTGCATTATAAACAGGGAAGAAACCAAAGTTATTTTAATGTTGCGCACCATGCGTTGTAGGCGTAGAGCTTATCACACTATAACTAAATATGTTTGACATCCTTATTATCACTACCACACTCGCACGGGAGACAGTCATCAAGATTGAATTTTAAAGTACCGTGGGGCCATTCAATTAGTATTCCATTTTAGCAAATTACAAAAATTTTCATTCTTGACGGGTGACAATCACGTACACTGAAGAGCCAAAAAAAAACTGTTACACCTGCCTAATATCGAGTAGGGCCCCCGCGAGCACGCAGAAGTGCCGCAAGATGACGTGGCATGGACTCGACTAATATCTGAAGGTATACAGAAGGCATTGAAATCTGCGCCAATTTGAGAAAGGGTTGCTCGTCTGTTACGTTTAATGATTCTCGTCAATCGTCGTTTATCCCGTTCGTTCACGATCTTTTTCCGGCCGCAGCNGCTCGTCTGTTACGTTTAATGATTCTCGTCAATCGTCGTTTATCCCGTTCGTTCACGATCTTTTTCCGGCCGCAGCAATGTCGAAGATTTGATGTTTTACCGGATTCCCGATACTCACGGTAAACTCGTGAAATGGTTGTACGTGAAAATCCAAATTTTTTTGCTACCTCGGAGATGCTATGTCCCATCTCTCGTGCGCCGACTATAACAACACGTTCAAACTCACTTAAATCTTGAGAACCTGCCATTGTAGCAGCAGTAACCAATCTAGCAACTTTGCCAGACGCTTGTTGTCTTATATAGGCGCTGCCGACCGCATCGCGTTACTCTTATTGGTTCCATACCTCTGTTATTTGCATACGCACGCCTGTACCAGTTTTTTTGGTTCTTCAGTGTATTTAGAAGTCGTGACTCAAAGTTGCATAGTTTATTATCATGAAGATGTAAGTTAATAAGACAAATAATATTTAATTGGATTACACGTTTTACGTTAGATATATTTACAGTTATTGTTAAATTAATGTATCTGTCTCTCATATATATTTACAAAAATTACAATAATATTTTCTTTTTGTGCATGGACCAGTTTGTCAAGTTTGGGGAGCCTCGCTGTTAAAAATTTCCGCATAATTCAGGACATTTTTTATGGAAATGTGTTATATACGGAAACGTAGACCATAATGAAGAAAAACGTAGCTGAACACCGGAAACGCAAAATACGGAACCGGAACGTTTCCGTATTTCCTACATCTTCAGGCTTAGGGAGCGAACAATGCCGATATACGAAGCTTTCTTCGCGACTGTAACCATAAAATTACCGTTAGCAGCAGTCAGTATATATGCACACGCCACTTAGACCTAAATATGCCTTCAAACATCAAAAAGTAGCATTAGGGGTCTGTAACATTTAGCAACCCTTAAAACACACTAACTCCAATAGAAACTGACAAAGTTACTTATGCAACGACAATCCAAATACAAGAATTATATCTCAAACTTTTACAAGAAGCTCATGGGTGAGTGATTGTGGCCGTTTAATTTTTTGACTCGGGTTCAAATTTCGCTGAGGTTTAAAATAATTTCACATTCTTAAACTTTATTAATACACAGCATAACAGCTGTATAGCCAAAATGAAGGTTTTTTTTCGTCGTCTCGTTTTAGTAGTATATTTTTTTTACTGGAAGTACAGAAATCTAACTAGGAAATTATTCCGTGAGTTTAAGGGAAGTTCTATGAATTGTACAGAGAGTCCGTATTTCAAAACCAACGACTCCGTAATGTTACGGAGAGTTTACGGGGAGTTCTAGATAAATTTTTACAGCACTTCCGAAAAAAGAAGGAAAATTTTTTTCCTGTGGGCATATGACCCGCGGGCAGCTGATTGAATAACCTTGGGTTGAGGTGTTGTCTGAAACGAAGTACTGTTCGAACAGAAGTTCTGTTCACAGTCAAGTGTCATGGAGAGACTGGTGGCGATCGACGGCTCGCCACGGTATATTATATTAGTTTCTCTCGCTCTAACTGGATTCCGAGTCCACATTGTACTTATATCTACAGAATTTCTTCAATCTCTGTATCCATAACTCCACGCAGTAGCTGCGAAATCAATGGTGTTCACCATCATATGCCTAAGAACTCAGACACTAACGATGCACTAAACGACAAAAATATTATTTTCAAAAGTTGATTTTAAAAGTGTATATCTATAAAATAGCTACGTATAGAATAATATTAATTGAAAAGAGGAAATTGCAAAGAGGCAAAGTGCCATTTTGGAAGAAACTGCAAGACAAATCCCACACCAAAGGGGAAGATCCAAACCGCTTTTGTTATTTCAATGAGTGTTCTCGGGGATCGCGCTGGTAGTATGTTTAAAGCGAGAAAGTACTGTCTCAACAAGGAAAATGGTTTGTTCCAGGGCAGTCTACAGTTGCGATTTCAAGACGGCAGACGCACGTCATGATGTTGCTAGGCGTTTTTTTCTGGCTTTAAAGTTCTCCACGGTCTGCCAGTAAAGTCCGTCTGACAAACACATAAATATGGGCTATTTTTGGTTATCTGGGTATTTTCTAAAGCCATGCCAAGGATCTACTTTATTCCTATTTAGTGTATCTTTGCGCAAACTGTAAAATTAACTTTATCACGACAGACACGTCACTTTATTCAAGCTCGAATGAAACGAAAAATTGCGAAATGGTTACGAACGAATATAAATATGTGCTGAATCTTGCTGTTACGTCCATAAAACTAGTGGAAACAAAATTTTAAAAATTGTCTATAAATTTACACATCACGCTTTTCACACGACAATGAAACGTGTAACTACTATGCCTACATCGTTGCAGACTTTACCGGGAGAATATAGACTGCAGCTGTTAACAAACACAATGTTACTAGAAAATATAAATATTACTTACATGACACATTTTAAAATACTACAGTTATACACCGTATTATCACAATGAGGTTGTTAATTAGTGGCGTTATTCATGGGTAGTGGGGATTTTTAATTCGGGTACAAATCTTGCTCCAGTATAAAATAAATTTTTTTTATTTCTTTATACGTAGTAGAACAACCACATAACGAAACTGTTCAAATAAACGCGAACCAACCGTCTCAACGAAATACAATTCTTTGAGACCTGTCCTTCTTGCGCATGAATTCACAAAATTTTCGCATATCTAGTAAATGAGACAAAAAACAGAAAAATAAAATATGAAATTAGTTGTAACAAAAAAAGCAATAAAAACAGCACGTACGTGGAGTAGCATATATTAAAATGAAAGGTAAATAAATGCCCAAGTAAAAGCCGACATTGCAAATAAAACTGTTGAAGTTACGTAGAAATAAACCAAAGTGCACACCGTTTCTCAGTATTTACAAAACATACAAACATGATTTTTAAACTACGTACCTACTTAAAATATTTTACTAAACCTGACGTTAATTTTACAGTCATACTTACATAGGTAACTTTCATATATGTGCCATAAAGCACTTCGCATGAAATGGAACACGCAAATCGCAAGATTACGTAGATACTCGACTCTCAACTTGCATTCTAAAATCTCCTTGTTCACATGGAGAGAAGGTCACTAACAAGTTCGTTGCATTCGTTCAACGAACGACATTCAACTTTATACATATACGTTATCTTGTGTATTGCGTCTTGCATTTAAGCGAAGTGCTTTATGGCACAGATATGGCAGTAGCCTACGTAAAGTATGACTGTCAAAGAAAATCTTTATACAGTTTTAACGATGATTTATAATCTTATTAGCCTGCATCACTTTGTAAACAGATTAAAATAAAACATTTCAAAAAATATTTCAAATAATCATTGGCGAAAATTTTAATTTTATAAATTTAATAATTAATATTTAAAAGTACGGTGTATATTTTGAACTTCAACTTCAAAAATGTTTAACATTGTTAGTAAGGCGAAAAGAAATATATCTGTAACATAGCACGCTTTCGTACAGTCAGGTTACTGTTTTTGCGTAGCTTTGAAATCATGGGACACAGTATATAACATCACTTTTTTTAAGTGCTTTTTGTCTGCATATTAAGAGACTATTACTTGAGACACTGCTTGCCAAATTTTTGGCGAAAAAAACCGTACACAAATTAAATTCTAGGTTGTAGAAATAGTAACAAGTAGAGTTTTTATGTCTATCGTACAGTTAAGAACATTTTTAGAGAGGTATAAACTAATTATTAATATTTTTAAACATAAATAAAGCAAAATACAAAAAATGCAGGATACGATATTTGATGTTAGTGGTCTGTAAAGCCCCGCAATATTTCAGATATCACACAGTCACTCAGGAACGAAAGCTCGGCGTCATACCGACACTGACATCTATATGACACTTTATTTTACACGCATTCAGTGTGTGAGCTAATCATCACGCCACAATTTTCCCTGGCACAGCCCAACCCAACTTCTATGTTTCTCTCTAAAGCTAATGCAATTTCCTAAGGATGTCACCCTGCAAACTTTCCAGAAATATAGGCACTTGGTTTGTGGTAATTTGTCCTTGACAACGCCTTAACCAACGCCCTAGAATTTGAGTATATATACCCCCACTCAGAGCCTCCAGGTAGAGACTACACAGGGACAACAGAGAGAAGCTGAAGACGTATCTGGTGATGGAGCAGTTTCCCTTGAAGGAAGGCAGCCCGTCCTACATTGCATAACTCGCTCACTAAATTTTTGTTAGATTTTTATTCTTAGTCTCCGAGGCTCGTCATCAGAACGCAAGTAATTGTAGTTTCATATGTGTTGATAAAGGTAATTTTATAAATTCCATATTGAATTAAAATTTATTTTCTTTATTTTGAGCCTAGCTTCCCGTCAGGACGCTACAGCTCGATTCACATAAACCGTAAGATATAAAAAAATATAATTGGCATCCATTTAAAGGCCAGAAATGCAGATTTTGGTTTGGAAATATGAATAAACTGACAAAAACCACAGACGGGTCTGATAAGAAACGTTAGGTTTTCGTCTTTTCCAGCATACCTCGACTGCGCCTAACAGTGAATAATGTCGACTGAGAAACCGCTTTGAGAAAAAGAGAGGGATGTTGACTATTGCTTGGAGGAAAGAAAATATAAAAAAAAGTTGTATTTATATATATGTACCTATCGTGTGTGGGCGTGTGTTTAACTTACATGCGCCGGAACTCTCTTGCTCGACCCATCCCCTGAGGATGGGACTGTTTACAGTCCCATCCTCCAGACAACTGCCGAAGCAACTCTATATATCATTATTACACTGGCGGTGGCCACAGCAGGTATTAAAGGAAACAAATTACCCAGTCAACTGATGAAGAGTCAACAATTAGACGGCTCCGAGGAGTCCCAGACAACTCAAGAGGGCTATGTGCTCAAATATTTACTGTGCAATTATTGTTTGTGAATGTACGCGTAACTCAGTAGGTACATGTTCTGGGAATACTTCTTCCTGCTAGAAAACGAAAAAATTAATTATCTAAGGCCGTGGGTGTTACTTGTATCATATCAAGTTTAGTCAATTAAAGAAAAAAATTGAAACTGTAGAAAAATATCCAGATTTTTTTAAAGCATTCCTGCAAGGTTTCCTTCAGAGGTATGAGAAATGTACAACTATGCGTCTGTAGTTATATCTGTGTGGGCTTTCATTTGCATTTAATGAAGCCCTATTGTTACAGAAATAATTAGCACAGTAGAGCGCAAAGAGGGAAACACTGCAAGCCAGTTCAGTGTCTTTAGTGTAGGGGCGACGGGGCGCTAGGCGCGCGTGTTAGTGTCGCTCGTATTGCTGCCTCGCTTCTGGGCTCTGAACACGGAAACATCTTCAGGTACATAAGAGTCTTAAGGTAGAAGGATAGTCACTTCCAATGGAACGCTACGCCCGACTGTAAAACAAGCACAACTTAGTACGATGCAGTACACACAATACCAAAATTATCAGAAACGTACAATTTACGCTGCATATGAAAGAAAAACGCTGTAAGTTATACTTATTTACGTTACTTATTTTAATGTTTAAAAAATCAATTTAAAATGCATATTTTTCAAGAAAACCTTCAAGTATGCTAAACATAATAAATACATCGGTTGTTTGTAGGAACATATTTAGTACATATGTGAATTATATTGGTAATGACGGTAATGAGTGATTGAAATAGCTGTGGTATCTCACATGACTCAGAACAACAAGCTGTAGGGAATATTTGTATTTTTAATGTGATTCACTGAGGGGTGGTAATGGTTTGCAGAAGACAAAAGGCTTCACGAAAATCAACTGCGAATTTTCTGACGGTCGGCACGAAAAGGTTATTAAGCTAAGAATTGTTGTAGCTAATCAGATTGATGGATATTTTTCGAAAAATTAATTTATGTTTCCAATAGAAAGAAAGCTAAAAAAAGGAGCTTATATTCAATCAGTCTATGAGGAATCGTATGCTAGTGAACAAAGGTGTTTAAGAATGATTGAAAACTCCAAAACCGTATAATACCAGAAATAAGTATATATTTATCAATGGTTTTTTAAGTTTGTCTATACAATGTAGACATTACTGAGTAAAAATACATTAAAGAACTTATTTCATGTTTAATTTTTCCCGTGTAATTACATAAACAAGTTGTTCGTTAATTAATGCCCATTTTCATATTCCATAAGAATGGAGTAGGCATGTCTGCTTCACAGCGGCATGTATCTGCCCATAAGTTGCAAGTCTCTCGGTCTCTTCCATGTTGCAAAGAAATCTTGGAAGGCACTTTTATCGCTATCTATTGGTTTTAATGCCCCGTCCTCAGCGAAGACCTTTGGTAGAATTAACACTTTGGTACGGAGAATACGTAAGGTACGGGACTACTTCATTCATTAGGCCACTCAGTTTTTGTTCCGTAATTTTTACCGCGTGGAGTATGGTGTCTGCTAAGAGGAGTAGGCCCTTCCTATTGACAAACAATGGCTGTTCTTTTCACAACTGCTGGCACTTAACTTGTAGTGGACACAACTCGGTGCTGTCCACACACTAACAGCGAAACCGTGTGTGTCGTCAAATTTTTATTATAGTAAATGTTTGCGGGTTTCACCCATGTCCTACCAGTTCAACCATTGCCCATTTCGCTTGAGAGTATCGTCCAAGATCACTCCTCATCACACGTCACAATTAAGTACAGGTTCATAGTGAAGACGAGGCAACAGGTTATTTTATATGCATATCCACTTCTGTTTGATGATTCATCAGTTTATACGTTACACCGATATTCACATTTCCCACGTACTTTTTTACTGCCGATTTCAGAATATTTTCAAACGGAAAATACTTTACTATACTGAGCAAGTTTCGTGATAGCGGTACTTGGATTTACCTTCGCATGCTCGTATGCATTTTAACAGTCGTCATTTCTTGCTCTAGTCCACTGCCATCCTCATCTCGCAGGCTCTGATCAGCAGCAAGACATTGTTCACACGCGCTGTCCGTTCTGAAGTTGAGCCTAAATTCAAAGTGCTGGCCACTTTATATGTTCTAACCACCATATGTCCCAGTTAGACCTCATAAAACATGTTATCTTTATAATGATGCTCTAGAATTTTACTCAGATGTGACAGCACATGCTGAGAAAACCGATTTGGTCACCCAACTCCTCAACAAGGTCACCATTGGCTATAGCCTAGTCGCAGTATCTTCACAATTTTTCTGATCAAACCTTTAAAAAGTTACCACAGTTAAGATGCGTTCGGTTTTTTTCTAAGCACATCACGTACCACAAGTGTTTTATACTTCCTTTAACATAAGTGTCTTGTTTTTCATTAAATTTAATTTTTACTCATAATTTATGAAAACGTTACGCTGTTTCATTTATAATTAATATGAATAATAAACAGGGATAAAGAAAGTATGTTGGTTTTACCTTAAAATAAGTAGTTATCATTGCAAAATATTACTAAACTGTGTGCGCGAGAATGCGGTGCGTCTTATGTCTTATCTTCAGTGTAATTTTCTAAATTTTTTAAAGTTTTGTTTGCATAAGGCAAGAAATTTCTTGGAAATGAGACTTCTGTAGGGCTTCATGAAAGTTGTCAATAACGATGAATACACTGTTCCTCGCCGATAACCTTTCATCCGCCTTACCTTTACTACACAGAGCAACGGCGAAGTGCTGTTCCTGCGTGTGTGTATCTGTAGAGCTGCTGAGTTGCCAAGGCGTGTTTTGCACATGCTACCTTCGTTTAAAAAGTTATTCCCAAAAGAAAAAAATTTGCATTTATAGTTACAATTTCTAAGTTTAGGTTAATTTTGTTGAAGTGAGCATTCATGCTCACTTGAATCTAAACACCGTAATTTATATTACGTTGTTTTCCAGGGTCTTTTTCGTAAATCTTGGAATTTACAAGAACTGGTTTTTTATTCGGCTACAACAGTATTTGCATAAATGTGTTAATAACTCACGCTTAGCTAGCTGACTGCTTAGATAGTATTTTTAAATGACACTATCCACCAAATATTAAGTCTGGCTCATCTGCTCATATATCAAGATCTGAACTGTAAACAAATATCCCTTCTGTTAATGGGCAGCCGTAACCAAGTCGGGGTTCCTGGAAGTTAGTAATTTAGCTCACGTTACGCAGAGCACTGTAACACTTCCTATGACATCTGCGGCTATAACGCAAACAGCGTGAAGGCTTCCTGTCGTTGTGGCCGTAGCTTCCTTGTGGGAAATTACACGCTACGTAAATATATCAAAAATTACTTAACTTGAAAATTTTAAGCTGATATCAAACGCATAATTTGTCAACTATGTTAAAGTTCAGTTAAGTTGAATAGCTACACCACTCATCAATTCATCTTTTACCAAATTTTTAAAGTTGAATGAATTTGAGGAGTTTAACCTGTGTAATGAAAATAAATTATTTTATCAGTTCCCATTCCACTACACACAATATTTTACTTCTGTATAAATATCTTAATCAGTTTAAATGTTTTATTTTCATTTGACATGCCTGAATTCAGCGTGTCTGTGAGTCCCCGCGACACAGCACACGCATAACGGTCCCGAGCCAACTGACGGGCTCACGCTCACGCGCTCAATATTATTTCTTACGCCATATTTATGTCGAAACTGTGGAACTAAAGGTGGGATAGGCATACATGAGTTAAGAGGTTGGTGGTGACAAGGGTGGGCGGTTTGTAGGGGGTCGACAGCTGATGAGTAGGGACTGGAAAATTTCGCGATTTCATCTTAGGGCAATCTAGACTTTAAAATCATCTACATTTCTGTTATGTTTGCAATTGGATCACAGTTTATTAAACACGCCCAAGTGAACTCGGAGCCTATAACATACTTGCATGGAAACCAGCACCAAACCCCGTGCCACCTGGTCTGACTTAAAACTGACTACACGCTGGAGTACCAACCAATAAACTCAAAGTGGAGGCTCGAAAATGCATAGGACCGTCATCGAGACTAGCCTACTGGTCTTTGAAAACGCGTCATTTCCCTGTCTCTACTGATGAGTAATATAAGAGAGAATGAAGAGTACACATGTGTGTCCCGTAGTGGCGATGTGCTGATTACCTACCGGCTGGCCATCTTCCGTCAACGTTGAGATCTCTCATCGGGTGTGGTGGGCAGTCGTCGGTAGCTGAGCCCAGATTCCATTATAAATAAATATATTTCGTGTCTTTCTTAAAAAAATTTGAAAATAACAATCAATGTATTTTAACAACGAAAAAATGTATTATGATTAATATTTATATAAACACGAAGAATGTAAACGAATTTCAATATGGTTCCCACCAGAATAAAGAATACCAAAAAAAAACTTATTTTAAATTAATTGAAATTCAGCAGACTTATTTTTTCTTCCAAATTTCGGGTTTGAGATTAAAAACAATTATCAAAAGTCACACAATCGAAAATGGTACCACCCGAGATCGTTGNGCCCAGATTCCATTATAAATAAATATATTTCGTGTGTTTCTTAAAAAAATTTGAAAATAACAATCAATGTATTTTAACAACAAAAAAATGTATTATGATTAATATTTATATAAACACGAAGAATGTAAACGAATTTCAATATGGTTCCCACCAGAATAAAGAATACAAAAAAAAACTTATTTTAAATTAATTGAAATTCAGCAGACTTATTTTTTTTCCAAATTTCGGGTTTGAGATTAAAAACAATTATCAAAAGTCACACAATCGAAAATGGTACCACCCGAGATCGTTGACCCGTATCATAGCACAAATTCTAGCATACGTTTACCTGGAGACCCCCTTTTTTTTAAGTATTATCTTTTAACATTTCCGTGATATTTGCGACTTTCAATAGATTAAGAATATTTTGATTTTGGACTTATTTATTATTCGCTATTTTGTGTCCAATATTATCCCAATGTCACTGGGAGGTCAAGGTTTTGTTCACCAGAGATAAAATTAAAAACTACATACATCCAACCCGATCACTGCCAGAGGCCAATGATCTAGCACTACGCACAACTTCCCGGGCCAATGTTTTAGAACTCTGTTTTATGATACAGGCGGAATTTGGTCCAGTCAGTTTCCAGTATCTTACTATATCTCACCTAAATTTACAGATACTAAATATATACAATTTTTTATTTATAAATAAGAATATATTTTATAATGTAGCGGTTCATAGTTTCATAAAGTTTTTACATAAATCAACTACAGGTTACATTCAATTATGGCTCAAATGTTTAACTGCTGCGATCTTTAAATCAGGTATGAATGATGAAATGTTTAAAAACTGGTTGAATTTTATTATGATTAATTTCTAATTTTTAAAACTAGCTCATCTTTCATAATTAAAGTTGATATTGGATAAGATTCGTATAACCTACCACGCAAACCCCAATAGTACAATGGAAACGTTACATGTTGGTATTACGAAAGCTAATATAAATCGTACATGAGCGCGCGTTAGTCAAGAAAAATACGAGAAAAAACTTCACATGAAAATACGTCGTAAATGATATAAATAATTCAGTTTGTTATAAATCCTTTCTCTGATGTTTACATTCAGGCGAACGATTAAAATTGCTACTTCGTGTAATGAGCTCCTCCTTTTTCTCGTGTTTCTACAATATACCCGGCGGCTAACCGTAATAAAAAAAGGACGTAAAAGTTTGAAAAATGTTGTTTTTTTTTTTTTTTTCGAGCAGCTCTACGTAGTTACGTGGTGCCTCGTGTTTCGACAGCCACTGTCATCGTAAAGTCCTGCTCATCCACTGCCTCTCCCACTCCACACACGCTCCAAAACTGCGAGAACACAGAGGACTCGGGGAGCGGAGCAGTATTAATATCCAGCTGCCCTTTGTAGCGCAAAGCCTACTTGCAGTCCATGAATTATTACGAATGAGCTGGAGAGAGAGGAAGGCGGGGATTCCTGGTTATTACCATGTCGGAGACAAGAGAATTAGCCCGACAATTAGGCGCGATTACCGCCCGCTGCGACGGCGCTCCCGGGTGCCCGGCCCCTCTCGCAACTGACTGCGGCGCGGAGTACCTTCAGGCGTGGTGAGATACTGGCCCCGACCGCGCGAGCGCGCCTCTTTCCGCCGGCGGCGGTTGGCAACGCCCGCACCTGCTGCCGCCGAGTGGGGTTGGCGGCACTGCGGCGCACCGGCTGCGGCCGCCGTGTTCACGGCCGACCCTAGCTTTTAACTGATTGTACTTTTATTGACGTAATCTGGGTGTTACGCGATATGGACTGCCCCGCTTAATGAAACTCTACGTGTAACCTACAAACGCGAGGTTTCGACCCCAATTTGCCATCTCCCTCTTCCCCCGAAATTTCCTTGCCGAAGCGACCTTCGTTCCACACTCCCAATCATTTCTGTCAGTTCCCATTCTTGTGCAGAAATAATGAAAGATGACATGGATATTTATTTTCCGTGAAAACGCTATAACGACCGAAATTAACATAAATAATATAAAGCAATATATGCCGTTTCCCTTTTTTCAGGCACGCCAATCCTTTCTATCAAATACCATCCTTTAACAAGAGAAATTAGAGCTTTCATTTCTGTAAAAATTACTGCGTCTACTAGAAAGCATAAAAAGAACATAACGTAGAGTATGCTCTCACTTTATTCAAGTAAAAAAGAAAATAATATACNTCTACTAGAAAGCATAAAAAGAACATAACGTAGAGTATGCTCTCACTTTATTCAAGTAAAAAAGAAAATAATATACAAAATGTATAGTTTTTATTTCTTGCAATCCCTACCATTCCTTTCCTTATCAGTGAATAATGTATGTATAAATAAACTATTACCAAGTGTATCCATGCAACCATGTGCGTGTTAACAGATTGAAAATGAAGAATCCAAAATAAAAAGACAGCTACCCTATGAACTATATACAACGTGTATCTAAAACAAACCGACAAATTTTGATNTCTACTAGAAAGCATAAAAAGAACATAACGTAGAGTATGCTCTCACTTTATTCAAGTAAAAAAGAAAATAATATATAAAATTTATAGTTTTTATTTCTTGCAATCCCTACCATTCCTTTCCTTATCAGTGAATAATTTATGTATAAATAAACTATTACCATGTGTATCCATGCAACCATGTGCGTGTTAACAGATTGAAAATGGAGAATCCAAAATAAAAAGACAGCTACCCTATGAACTATATACAACGTGTATCTAAAACAAACCGACAAATTTTGATGGGTTATTCCTTAGGTGGAAATAGAAAGATTAAATCAGGCAACCAATGGTCCAGGTAAATTAGCAAGAGCGGTAGACGGTTCCAAAGTTTGAGAAAAATTATCATTTAGTGTCATATTTAGGAAACTGCTTGGGGAACAGAAACAAAGTAATGATTACTAATAGTTTAAAATGTAAACATTAATAAATTGAATGTCGTGTACGTGTACCACAACCCCATCATGTTAAAAGGGGTTGTTGCCACCATTATTTCTGCAAATAAAGTGTGTAACAAGAAAAATTTCCTATTTTTTTATAAGAAATTATGGCATTGCGGCAGAATCAGTAGCATAAATGTCTTCCGGAAAAATTGCCTAACTCTCGCCCTTTTCGAGAAAAATTAATGTTTGACTTCACAGATAAGTTGTACTGCCTGCCAGGTAGGCAACCACTTTGACATGTCTGCACGCAGCGCCGTAGTGGTGTGTGGGCATTACGAACAGGTAGTTAGTGGTGGAACTGAATCGTAACTTTTTTCGTCTAATGGGGTTTTACAGAGGCCCGGAATACTAGTGTGCATCATGGGTCCCCCCCTTTCCCTCTCGTTATAAGTACTGTATGTCCCATCCTTAACAGAGGAGAGGACTAGAATAAAAACCCACCGTTCACTGCACGTTGCATGATTTCTACTACACGTCGGCATAGTGACATCTACAAACTCAGAAATGACAGACATGGTTCTGCTTTACGGTTGAAGTTAAAGGTAATGCAAGAGCTTCCGTACAGTTGTACCATGAGAGGTTTCTAACGTGGTGGCAGCCGCATTACGAGATCTTCACAACTGTCACCCAGCGACTGCTTGAAACAGCCACGTTTAAGGCACGAGGTATGTCCGTACATCAAATGTGAAACAAGAAGTACTAAAAATTGTGGAGGAAAACCCGTAAACAAGCATCCGCACAATTGCACACGGAATGGCTGTGTCCCATTCCACTCTATGGAGAGTTATGCACAAGCAGCTGCTGCGTGCCTACCACGTGCTAAAAGCTTCAGGCATTGAGAGCAGCAAATTTCGCTCCTCAGCGTGAATTTTCGCAGTGGTTTCTGCGACAGCGCATGGCAGTTCCTTGTTTTACGTCCATTGGATTGTTTACTGTTAAAGAGACATTCATGAGAGACGATTGTTTTAACAGCAGGAACATTCACGTGTGGGACGACACCAATCCTCATGCAACAGTAATCACAGTAAAACACAGATTTTCTGTGGGTGATTATCTCATTGGGCCATACTTGATGCCACAACTATTGACTGGGCACATATACTGCTAATTCCTGCAATGTACATTGCCAGATCTCATCGAGGATGTGTTGCTCGCAGTCCAGCAACGTAGTACGTATGTGGCTTCAACACGATGGTGCAGCTCCACATTTCACAATAGCTGTACGGGATCACCTCAGCATGGATTTTCCAGCACGGTTGATTTTAATAGGTGGTCCTGTTGCGTGGCCAGGATGTTCTCCTGACCCTCAATCCGCTAGACGTTTTCCTGTGGGGATTCAACAAGGCTCTGGTGTACGAGACACCCATTGAGTTGGAAAAAGATATGTTAGCCAGGGATATTGCTGCCTGCGACGAGGTTCAAAATACACCAGGTGTTTTTAAAAGGGGATGCCAGTCTTTCATACGCCGAATTAATTGTCGCAATGAGGTTGATGGCTGTCATTTCGAACACTTGTTGTAAAGTCGCTTATGATGGGACGATATAAAACTAGAAGTGCCAGAACTTCAATTTATTTTCTGGTTACTTTACTTCCAACAGTGAGAAAATCCCCCAGAGCGGTTTTTTTTGTGCAACTCACTAATGTATGACTACAAACAAAGTTGCGGGAAACTCATTCCACTACAGCGCGGGGCGCAAACATCCATTACTGGTTGCCTACCTGGCAGGCAGTAACACTTCTCTGTGAAATCAAACATGTAATTTTTACTCGGAAAGGTAGACAATTTTTGCAAAAGGCATTTAGGTTGTTAATTTGCACACGTTTCATAATCTCTGGTCAACACACGTTTTTGCATAAATAAGGCTGGCAGCACCCCGTTTCAATATTATGGGGGTGGGTTACATGTACAAGCTATTTACTATATTTATTATTACGGTTTAAATAATTATTAACCATTGCTTTGTTTCTGTACCGCAAGAAGTTTCTTTAATATGGCAATAAATTATAATTATTTCTGAAACTTTAGAAACGTCCACCGCTCTTGCTATTTGACATGGACCACGGGTTCCCTATCTCAATCTCTTTATTTCCCCCTCAGGATTAACCTATGCAAATTTGTTGTTATGTTTTAGATACACGTTTCTGCAGAGGAATCGTGATTAAATCGAGTAAACACACATGGCTCACTATTTACTAGGGGGGAGAGAGAGAAATGAAACAAAAATAGTAGATAAATCAGGGGTGAATCCAGAGGGCGGGTAGTAACAGAGGATATAATCTTCTCCCCCCCCCCTTTTTTTCCAATACAAAAAAAATGTTATATTTGAATGAAACTCTCTTGTGAATTTTTTTAAAATTTAAATGTATAGTAGCATAATTGTTTTAAATACTGGTGTTAATTGATTAATTTAATTTTGTTTCATAAAATCATGACAAGGAAGTGTACCCTTACCTACCATGAATCAAAATTCGAGAAATGCACCTTCACAAATGGAAAATGACTCCCACTTCTTCCCCTCGCCTACCACCCACCAACCGAAAGTCTGGATCCGCTCCTGAAGTGAATCCGAAAGGCTTCCAGTAACGTAAACTGATAAATTTTCAGGAATACCTAATTAAAACATTCTAGTTCACAAGAGTTACTGAATAAGGCCTGTTGTAATAAAACCTTCCAGGCAAATCATTGTTTATGCCGGATGTTTTTCAACTATACAAACGAACTCTTTCATGCTACTCCTCACAAACATAAAAGACGAAAACATATGTACACTTTCCCTCTGGAGCGCTTTTTAAGGGAGCTGTGTGCTACCACAAAATTCTGAATTTTTCCTGTGCATTGTGTGTTACCTACCTGTAAAGCGACAAACATTCTGTTTACAGTGTTATGCATAAATTTCTTGAAAACTATTTATTTGAGAGTGTTCTAACAAGACGATTTTTTTACTGTTTAGAGCGTGCTCAATAGTAATATGTCTTAAATATTGCGTACATGTTAATGTTACAAAGTTTCATCCAAAAATAACTTTCCAACCACCTTTATCACCATGAATGGGGATGATAATGCCAACTGAGTTTTCAGAGGTGTACGATATCCGTTATAAAAAACGCCATTCACCTACTTGTTACTTAATCGTGAGAAGATTCTAATAATTTAAACGAAAAGTTTTTTTAAATTTATTTTTTGGAGCGCATAATTCCCTTAATAATTACTTTACTGGAAAAGTTACACAAATATTTTCGTCTAATTTTTCGTAACACATTGTCGCTGTTGTTAAACAAAACATCTGGTACACTGGTCTTAAAAAGGACAATTTACACTGGTGAAAAATGGAAAATGAACACCCAGACGCAATGATCCCACTTAAATAAAGGTTTTATTGAATATTTTTTAAGGTTTTACACTCTATATGATCATGATCACAGGGTCATACAGGTTTGTACAGAGGCTACAGTGTGTCTTGAACAACAATTAAATTATCCTGTGTAACCTCCTTTAGCGACGATGCAGTCCTGCAGTAGTGCGTAAAGACGAACACAAAGGTGTCGGATGCCATCTTGAAGAATAGTGTTCCACGATAATTCCACCTGTTGCAATTGGTGGAGGTTGGTTGCTGGTATTGCAGACCGCCCGAAACGCCGTCCCATCATGACTTACACTTTTTCAATGGGGGACAGATCCGTTAATCGTGATGGCCAGGGAATTTGACGAACACCTTCGAGAGCGATTTGAGTAACACGAGACGTGTGTGCATGGGCATTTTCCTGCCGGAAGAGGACATCTTCTTGGCGTTGTAGGAACGGCAACAAAATGGACTAGATGATGTTTTGGATGTAGCGTTTACTATTCAGTGTTTCCTCAACAAACATTAAAGGCGTACAATCATGGTAGGCTAATTCTTCCAAGACCATGATGCCAGCAGTTGGTCTTGTATTTTGCTGCCGTACACACTTTGATTGTTGACGCTCTCCTGGTCGACGCCACACCCACAAACGACCGTCACTGGCGCAAAGGCAGAATCTGCTCTCATCACTAAACACACCTCCACACCATTCATTCCTCCAGTTGCGTCGTTCACGACACCATCCGACGTGTGAGAGGAAGCTTGGCGACCGGCACCCTTGATCGTAACCCAGTGTCCAACAACGGGTTGGTGATAGTTCTAGCTGACATCCTGAGTGCAACAGTGGCCCTAATCTGTGCTATGGTCGCCTTATGATCAGCAATGGCTGCTCGTCTGATGCGGTGGTCCAGACGGGAGTCCGTATGCCGCTGTGGTCCGGAACCAGGTTGACGAGCTTTTGCACCATCGTTAGACCACCGGCACCACCAGTGATGCACAGCACTTCACGTCCTACGCGTTGGGCGACTCTTCGGAAGGAACATCCAGCCTCCCTCAGGCCCACAATACGACCTCGTTCAAAGTCCGTTAATTGCACGAAGTGTGGTCATCTATGCCGCCTTGGCATGTCTACATTGCTTACTACACACATGCGAAAGCTTGAAACAACAGAATACTCTTTCACCAAGTCCACTGCAGTTGTATTGGACTCTGTGGTGTTATGCCTAGCACGCGGTTCCTACTCTGTCCACATCACAGCACTGTTAATCATTGCATGTACTGCTCTCTATCAGTGCTCTATGCATGTATAGTGTTTCTACATCACCGCTTTAGTGGTGTTCATTATTCGTTTTCCACCAGTGTTTCTAAATTATTTTAATTTCAAGAGAATAACGTTTAGTTTACTGTACAGAATAATTTTTCTACTTGTACTACGCGGCTTATAAATTTAAATACCAATAAATATCTGAGAAACGTTTTAACATATCTGATTAATTTGAAAAGAGTTGTCATCTTGCACTATTTTGTAGCCAGCCTTTGGAAACAAAGGGTATCTTACTTTTAAATAGGCTAAATATGCTAG
The DNA here is from genome assembly GCA_002778355.1 of Clitarchus hookeri. Classification (NCBI taxonomy): domain Eukaryota; kingdom Metazoa; phylum Arthropoda; class Insecta; order Phasmatodea; family Phasmatidae; genus Clitarchus; species Clitarchus hookeri. Next base: position 132,108 of record NQII01000897.1, read on the forward strand.
TGAAGGATTTGCCAAAAATATGTTTAACTCTGTCGCTTTGATAGGGGCGGAATCCCAAAATAATTTTGACATTAATTTTTATGTATTTATGTAACCAATCATTATTATTAAAATATATAACCTTTATCGTATTCGGTTTATAATTTATTCAGGAGTAAGCGAAAATATACTTTAGCGCTATTCTTTGGAGTATAATTTTAATAAAATCTCAACTTAATTTTAGGTATTTATGCAGCCAACATGTTTATGTAAAGCACATACCGATACTTAATAGGGTTAATTAACTATTGAGGAGACCTCGAAAAACATATCAGTATCATTCATGTTAATCAACTCAGGTGCTGAGTTAAAAAAATCGTAGGATTATTACGCATTAACAGTTTATAAGCAGCCATTTAAAGCAATGTTCATTATGATGTATTATTGGATTAATAAGCTACAGAGGAGTCCTCAAAAACATATCTTACCACGTCTTAACCTCTTAAAGTTTGGATTTTAAAAAAAAGTTCAGTTATTTATATAATTGGCCTTAGTTGTTTTAATTTCTAACAATAGGTTCCAGTTATTTTTACAGGATATTACATTATAACTGAGACAAACGTCTAGGGATGTTATGCAATGTAATGAGAAACATACTTTTTTCAGAGAACGGATGTCCGGAGACACCCCGTTTATAAGCTAGGCATCTTTGTACAATGTTATAACGCCTGACAGGTTGGCAGTTAGCATTGCACACAATAGACACCAGCTGCTTACCTCCCAGGAAATTGTGGTATTTGATGTAGTACTGTAGGGATGGTGGTAATAATAAGTAGGTAGACGTTTGTGGGTTGCAGTACTTTATTGACTGCCTGTTACACAATTACATACGTTAACCTAAATCATGTGCTCGAAATGGCGGCTCTCTGCTTGATTGCTGACGTTGCAATGCCAAAGTATTGTCTGGCGGGCCCACTCCAAGATGCCAGCAGTGTATTGCACGCCGCCTGTATTCGTTATACGAGAACGTTGTGGTTCTCCACAGGCGTAGAGTGCACACCACTCTTTATGTGACCCCACAGAAATAAATCGACTGGCGTGAAGTCGGGTGACCGTTGCAGCCATGGCATAGAGCCGCTTCTCCCAATCCACTTATCATCAAAAGTTTCGGCGAAGTGTTGGCGAGCACGACGGTTGAAATGCGGCGGGGCGCCATAATGTCGAAGCCACGTGCTGTCTCGTACTTACAGCTGCACATATACTAGCAGCTGGGATAGATCTATTGCCAGAAAGTTGTGATATGCCTGACCGTCTAAGGGGCTGGAAAAATAAAAGGGGACAGCAACTTGTTCCTGGACGATTCCATTCCACACATTGACCGCAAACTGTTCTTGGAGACATGGGGCCACAAATGCACGTAGGTTTTCTTCTACCCAAACGTGGCTGTTGTGGGTATTAATAAAGCCACCTCCAATGAAACATGCTTCGTCTCTAGACAACACACACGGTGCAAACTCTGGCTTGGCAATGCACTGTTACATAAACAACTGTGCGAAACGCGGGCTCGAAGTCAGCTGGTCCAATTGCCTGTACCTTTTTCACATGAAATGGATGTAGACTGTGCGGACGGAGCACGCTCCACACGGAGGTGTGGTTGATGTCCAAATCGTAAGTGATCGCACGTGTGCTTGTAGACGGCTTCACCACAACTCTGTCCAGTACCTCTTCTTCAAAATGTGTCGTATGTACACCTCTTGCCCTGACGCTCTCATGCGTTGCATGGTAGGTCCCATACACGCGCAGTCGCTGATGCAGTCTCTGCAATAGTTTGTAATGTGGCTGCCGTCTGTTGGGGAAGCGTTCCCGACAACTGTAGCCTTACCTGCTCATAAACTGTTAAGATAGTTTAAGGCTAAAATAAGGAAAGTAGGGTAATCTCAAATATTAAAAAGGATTATAGAAATCATTAATAGAGTCTTTACTTGTTCAATAGTTATTAGGGTATACAGTGATATTTAAAGAAAAGTCCAACGGAAGTGAGAGGGAAGGACTCAAGGAAGATTATTAGGAAGGAAGATCACATTTAAAGAAAGAAACTCACCCTATCCTCGCACCCGGAACCGCTGACGGACGCCGCCCCCAGGAACCTCTGTTGTCACGTCTGATGTTCGTAGAAGACGACCCCCACTCTCGGTCGTAGACGTCTATATCACACTTCTCGCCCCACCACGTGACTATTGGCGTACTTTGATTTGATTGGTTCCCATTGTACGTTGGAGGCGGGCTTTTCCGGGTTGTTTACATGTTTACATAAAATGCTCTTCGATCAGCATTAATTCAGCGGATCCACTGTTGCTGAGTGGCGTGTGATTTATTCCCCCCTGATTGCTGCAATCACTCTCAGTCTTTTTGATATTCCAGCACTTCTGTGTCCTCTTTGCGTAATTTTTCTATCGTTGCTGAAATCGGCTCCGGCTTGATGTTGATGAACTCTGTGGCTTCTTTCTTAGGTTCTGCTTAGTAAGGAATTTCATAACGGGACCCAAACGTAATATCCTTCCCAAAGTGATTAAAAGAGATGTCCTCATCTCTGGAGGGATGCTGGAGAAGGTAGTAGAGTAGAGAAATATTTGTGTGAGAAATGAATTTGTATTATGTCAATAGTAGACGGGAAGGTTGAGTAGTGAAACTGGAATCTGTAGAATGGATCTCGTTGATGAGGTGGATTGAACGAGTCTTGTTGAGAATGGTGAAGAATAGAAGTTGGGTGCACTGATCGTTCACCTTGGGTCGGTGGACTCTGTACACACGTGGGAGCTGGCTGTGACGTTGCTGACTGGCGAAGTCGGTCTCCTCCTGCTGTTGTCCCGTGTGAGGCGTGGCTGAGGTAATGAGGAATACGGTGGAAGTGCAGATGTTAGACGTGCAGCGATATACGTATCAGTTAACAGACACCTTTTTGTCATTGTGCATATTAACTTTGTCAGTCAAAGTCAAATATATCTATACAACATTACTTTTAGATGAACATGATTGCAACTGAATGGTTAGCTTGATATTTTATGTTCTTTACATTTTACTTCGTCACATCTCAATATTGAATAAAACACGTCAGCAAGTACACACGGCCATGAAAACTTGTTTCCCGAAATGCGTATACTATGAGGTGTACAACCGTGTAGAGTTACTTAAATGTCACCAGGATTCATATGCTGTGTGCTCTGTGAACAGCCCACTGCTTATTCGTACTACGATACCCAGTTAACTATAGCGTAGTTACACAAAAAGTGTGCATGAATGTACAAGCATTAAAATACCTAGGTCTCAACACAGCCATTTAAATATAAATATACATTTTGTTAAAGTATTACATCAAGTATCTAATTGTTTGTACTATTTGTCTTTGACAATCAAGTGAAAACGTAATGTAGAAACACAATTTACTTGAATAACGTCGTCTACGTACTGCGTTACTTATTTACACTGCCCTAATTGTCCATACATATTTACGTAGTTCATTTTAAGTACACGCCCACTTTAATGAGAAATTCTCAGACAAACAAACGAACCGCACCATTATCTGTAACACAAGAAAAAAACTCAGAAATACTTATTCACTGTAACACCTACCCAAGTAATTAAACAATCCAGGTCGACCCATTTCACACAACATTCCTACCATCTGTCAAACTAACATAACCTAACCTACAAAATCCCAGAATAATGAAACCTGAACTAACCTAAAATAGTTCAGATAAAAAAAATTCAACAATTTCCCAAATGCCTTCTATCATTATTGCAACCACTTAAGACAATTTGACAAGTCTGGACATTAGAAGCGAACTTCATTCAGACTGCAACCAATCTTCACTTCGGGTAACATTCACCTCACACTGGCAAAGGAATGGTCAAAGCAAACAGAATTATAATTCAAATCTAATACACATATACCGAGCAACCACGCATTACAGGCCATCTCATTTGTCAATCATTCCTACCATCTATCAACCTAATTTTACTGATACTAGAATGCCCAACATACAAATAACAGCTATACCAATTACTATATCAAAAGAAAAATTCATCCATAGAGTTGAGGCCAGATCATAACTCAAATCGGATTCCATTGTCTCTACAGAACAACACCCACTATAACTCAAGCATACCCCAAGCCATTCAGTTCTCACAGTCCTTACCAAAATAAAATATACCTATTACACACGCCATTTCTTCTACTGACACCGAAATATACTCACTGCCTTGTATTACCAAAGCATACCTCGTCCATTCAGCCCACATAAACCTTAACAAAAATGTAGATACTACCCATACCATTAGCTCTACGATCAGCATAAGAAAAAATTTACTTAGTGGTATACTACCCTAATTACCACACAACCCACACCAACAAAAAATATTCCAACCAAAAATTAATACTCGTAAAGCATCGAAACGGTGTGGAGGGGAGAAGGAGGAGGAAGAGGAGATGAAGATGAAAATGAGAATAACAAACAACAATTACACTGATTTTACAAAACATATATTAATAACAATGCTAACCAACATACCATCAGCATACCAAACTGAAATACCAATAACCCTAGCGACCAACATTACTTTACCAAACACAGTCCAGCATATGTTAGTCACACCATGCACATACATTATAATAAACAATAAAACATAATATACCAACAACTCTTTTCATACTACTCATTCCAACCGACAAAAAATACCCACCATATACACAGAAACCATGCAAAACATATCAACATTAGCAAACCAGTCGATTATTACAGCCAACCATACAGTTAACCACAATGAAGAAAACACAGTTGGTACTGTCCCTCCAGAATACTGAACAATACCATCCACCATATCAACAAAAACAGTTCATTCTATCAGCAATCCTTACCAATAACTGTATAAAAAAATTACCGGGTATCATACAGCCAACATATTAAATAATTACATCGATAACTCCAGTGTTGCTGAGTACAATACAGACAATAACTTTCACCATAACACTAGTTTACCAAAGCATAATTTGAATATATCTACCAATCACAATGATTGCAATACTAGATAACCATACCAATAATATCAACATGAAGCCAAGTGTATATACTCATAATGAAAAAACCAAAAGCATCCAAACCAAATACATGATCTGCTCTAACTCAAGCATACCTCAACTATGCTATTAACGATACAGACCATATAAAACACCGACCTCAGTCATACTGATCAATCATAACAGTCAAATATATTGACTACCGTATCGACTATCATATCATCTAACTTCACCAATTATACATATATTCATCTGACCAGCTAAAAAAATATTTCAATAATAAATTCCAACCAAGCTACCATAAAATCCATACCATAAAATGTAACCATCTATAACACCCATACAGACTTAGCTGTCAGATAACATACCAACTTATAATACCATTCAATCATACTAACCAACCATACCAGCCATGCATTCTAACCCTCTCGCACTAACTAAACATCCCATCAAACTAGTCCACTCACACAAACTAATCATGTCATTAAACCTTTCTGACCATATCGTCGAAGCAACACTCTTTTCATACCACCAATCCAACCGAACATGTGATCAGACCGTACCATATCAACACAATAGTTATGCCTACCATACAATCAAATAACAGTTTATCAACCATACTTTCAGTCAGGGAGTATTAAAAAATTCCCTAAATAACCACATCATCGAATCAACATTCAATACTGATAGAACACCTCAACATGTCTACCTATACAAAAATATTTGTGTATGATTTTTTGCTTCTCACTTGCTACATCAACAAAAATAATTACAGAATCCAGTAAATCTTCATCTGGAGGAACAACTTTATCGTTATCACATAATGGAAAAAATTCTATACCAACGACAGCTCGTAGTACGTATGCCAGACATCGGTATTTTGGCTGCTCTAGTGATTTATAGTACAAGTACACGTTATCAAAACGAAGATCAATCGGCTCTTCAATTAAGCTTAGTATCAAACATGTCTTACCACAATTCGAATGTCCTGCAATAATGCAACGAATGGTGTTTGGCAGCAGGCGACCATATCGCGATTTGCAAGCCATATTGATCTAATTAATGCTAACTCCTACAGGGAAACGGATGTTCTGCTGAATGATCGGAATACAGTTTTCTTCTGCTTGTTGTATATTATGCATTGATTGCAGGGTATGCGGTGGTTGTGGTTGGGGTTGTAGTTTGCAGTTGTGGTTGTGGTTGTCGTTGCTGTTGTGGTTGTAGTTGCAGTTGCGGTTGCTGTTGTGGTTGTGGTTGCAGTTGTGGTTGTGGTTGCAGTTTTGGTTGTGGTTGTGGTTGCGATTGTAGTTGCATAGAACCCATTCTGCAAATTTTACAATGTCTCTTGAAACTAATCACTCCGAGTAAACTGACAGCGACAAGTTTATGCATAGTCTAACCATTATTTAAATATACTGTCATAACTTTACCATTATACGAAAAAATATTACCAACTTTAAATTATTTATAATTTTTTTTTCAGCATGTTAATAGTGGTATGTAGAGACCTCCAAGCTCATCATAAAGTTCGCAGGTCTGGAAATACTGTGCGCCTGCCAGGAGCTTCGGTTTCAGGGCTTGGTCAACTCAGGTCACGTAATGTCAGAGTAAGGCGCATGAAGGGGATAGACTTTTGCTACCCTCCCTCAAGCCGTGCGTCATTCGCTCTCTGTGAAGGGCTGGGGCAACATCGCGAACACCTCCAAACTACCTGTTAAAGTTCAGTAATTGCGGTCTGACTGTTTAAAGTAATAATTAATTTATGACTACAGTCTGTTCGTTGTTACTTCACACATTTTTAATTAAACCTGTGCAAAATCATCCTATATACGACGTGATTGTTTGTTTTCCACGTATGTCATGTATCACACACGTTTTTTAAACTATTTTTAGCAAAAAATACCCTATTTTTTGTTCAATCGAACTTTTTATTATACTTTGTCCTTAAACTATATTGTTTCATTTATAATTAAAATGCATGTATACTGGGAGCAGTAAGTGCGTTGGTAATGCCTAGTAAGAAGTCGTTCTTATGCAAATTATTATTAAACTGTGTGCACACGAATATGGTGCGCTGTACCTTTGGTGTCATTTTATAGGCTGGGTTAAGCTTTGTTCGAATGAGGCGTAGGAATATGGAATTAGAACTTTAGCAGGGTTTCAGAAAATTTTTAAGTAACTCTGAATGGACTATATTTCGTGAACGAAAAATGAGTGCACGAGATCGTTAACGATATTACTAGTGGTTGTGGTTAATACTCTTGTGGCATACGCACGCACCGAATTCCGGCATTACTGTTCTGAAGTTCAAGCTAATCGTTACGTACAACTGATCATCGATATTAGCCATCTATTACAACATGCAATATTTCAATTGATTTCAAATCCGCCTCTCATCCATGGCCCATATGTCCATCATAATTTTTATATAGTTCAGACTTCTGCAGTTGGGGCGATGTAATGTACTCATTTCTGGATGTAATGAACATAAGCGGTGAAGTAAAAACTGACTTAATACTGTGTACATTTTAAAGCAGTTGTGCCTACTATAAACACGCCGTCACTTTAAGGGACTTAATGTAAATCAGGACAAATGACCGCAAAGTCGTTATCGTATAATAATATTTGTATATAGGGCCTATTTCATGTTTTGCCATTCAAGGGAACTTCCATTTTAAAGCAGGAGGAATACACATAGGTCTGTAGCAAGTAGTTTTTTTTAGAAGGAAATAAACTTATTACAAATCTGAACAAATCCCTGGTTCAAAGACAGTAGTTATAAAATATATGTTCTGGGTTAACTGGATGCTGGACGCTGATGTCATGTGGAAACCTCCTGCTCTGTCATTCATCGTCAACAGCCATCTTGTATTTCCCTGTTTTCCTTCGGAATTTCCCTTTTTCCCTCCTGCTCTATCATTCTGACTCGACTCTCAACGATCTTGCATTCCGATTAGTTTTCTCATGCTCTGACATTCCGATGTTATTTATTTCTCACGTTCTGTCATTGCTTCCTGTCTCATGTCTGTTCTCTCCCTTAAGGGGGAGGAGGGTTCCCTACATATTCCTCCATGTCTGCTTTATTTTCCTCTTTTGTATTTTTTTCTCGCACTCTGGCATTCCTTCNTTTTTTTTTTTTTTTTTTTGTTGTTTCATTTTATTATATTGGTACATCCTGCATAAGGTGCAGTTTACTTCAGGCCCTCAATGCCAAGTAGCCGCAAGCCTTCAGAGTTTTTTAAGAACATGGTGAAAATTTCTGTTGCCCAAAAGAGTTTTGTCCTAAGCCCCTGGGCAGCACTAACATTTCGTTATGAAAAAAAAATGTGTGACATCAAGCATTTCAGGCCGGTCAGTATTTTTTCTTTCTAGTTATTATTTTACCTTTCAGTATCATCAGATCCTTTGAAAGTTTATTGAAGGTTAGGAAATGTCTGCTGTATTTTCCATTTCCTTTAGAAATTACGGGTGTTTCCTTTTTGCGTGATGAAATTGTGAGAAAATAATACCTACTACTTCCACAATCGCAGATCCTTTTGCACTTATAACAGCGCCCTGTTCATTCCGTACATGGAACGGTTCATAAAATATTTATTGCCATATTTCTTTACCATAGCTGATTTCATCACAGTAAGCTTTGAAAGTACCTTATAGTTTTGAGTGTTATTACAGTCATAAATCTATGTATCTCAAATTTGACTAGATAGCCCTAATCCTTCTGTTCTCTTTAAACCGAGTAATGCCTAACATTTTCTGTCTCTAACTTCTCATCCATTAATGATAGTGGTATGAAAATTTACACTTTAACATACACAAATCTACAGACATAACTAGAAAACATAATTTCTGAGATAGGCTTTTTCGTGTTTGGGGTGGCATATACTGCACCTACAGTGTTGCCATCTGGTCCGCAATATTTGTCCCTCCCATAAAATTATTATAGAAATCTTCTGCATCGGGGCATTCAACATCAATTCGGGTTCCATTTTTTTTTTTTGTTCGTTTCACAGTTGTTTTGGTATTGCTGTGGCAGTTACTAAGAACTAACACTACTTTAGTGTCGTGGCACTTGACTGCCTAAGTACCTGATGCATTTTGTAATGCAGATAAAGTCCCCTTTTCAAGTTTTTTACCAATTTTGGCACATTTTTCCTTGTCTTTATTACAGTACCAACTGCTGTCTTAAGCAAAACGTCTATCTCACGTACTGAAATATAACACCTGTCAAAACATAAAACTGTACCTGGGTAAGAAATAGTTTCTGTCAACTTAGCAACAACCCTCTCCCCTAGTGTGCCATATGTATGTATGGACTCTTTGCCACAATAAACATTGAAATCATAAGTGTAACCAATCATAGAGTCGCATCTTAGACATAAATTGATGTCCCTCTTTACTGGCTTTAGCAGCATGTACTGTTATAGCATTGATCACCACTTGAATATGGTAATAGACTCATCAACGCTTTATACAGCACTATCTGTTCTACATGTCTGAAATGTAGTATTCAAACAGGAAGTTAATTCTTCTACGTAGTACAATTTACTGACACTGTCTGGTTTTTCTGCTTCGTTGCAATAAAGCGTAGAGAACAACAACATGCACATATCTCTCGACACTGCATTTTTGATTGCCACATTTCCCAGTGAAGCATCTGAGGACCTATTGTGAGAAAAATGAGGAAGCATGTTGTAAGACATGACAAATGAAAAAACCAAAAACTATCAAGATTTCACTATCATCTGTCTTTGCAATTTTATTTTTCGATGCCAATTGAAGAATTTTTAAACTTTTATTTGTGCACTGAGTTACAAATATATAGATACCTTTTTGGAATTTAAAAAAAAAAGCAATTCTGAAGAGCCACGATTCAAGTATGCTAAAATGGCACAGTCCCGCAAAGGTGGGACAGACTTCCTTGGCTCAAATTCGTCTTTTACATTGGAACATATAACATTATCATAACTATTTGATGACACACTGCCACCGTTTTTTTACCTGATATTTTAGATATACTTACTTCAACTAAATTTGTGCAGGCAGGCTGATAAATGTTAGTGAACCAGCTGACCGTTTCTTCAAAGCTTGTTCATTTTCTACTTCCTCAGAAGACGATGAAGAAGATTCCATTTCTTCACTATTTGAATAAACTGTATCATTCTGCCTGTAATCTGGGTCATCTTCTTCACTGGCTGAAATGTCTTCATCATCTGAATATGAATCCTTCATAAGTAGCTCGTTTATTTCTTCAGGAGTTAGTTCAACTCCGATGTAAAAGAATTATGAAAATTCTTTTAATAGGACTGGGGGGACAACACCGACACAAGCAAAGTACCTACTGGGATAAATGTGTAAGTCATCCAAGTTGCTTAATTTTATAATACAACGATACTATATATCAATAAGTAACATAAATAAAATGTATTTTGCTTTGCTCACCTTCTATATTTTTCAGATCAATGATGTTGCTTTCTTAATCCGTCACACCTTCACTCTCTGTTTGATGACACCTTCCATATTGCTTTCTTGGCAGTTCTGCCACATCACGAATATTGAATAACACCAGTACTACGAATAAGTATTATTAACCTTGTGCTGTGCACCAAAACCATCTCTCTAGGAATTTATAAAATTATGCTGGGTGATGTGTATCCCGGTAGTATTGAAAGAGTTAAGGGAGATGTGCAACCCAAAACATCCAATTTTAAAATGCGTTTTTTTGAAAACTCATTTGCAAAATAAAATTGATCACCCTTAAGGTTCCATCACAGGGGAACGTAAGTGGGTACAGGCACAGGACATGGTAGTATGTATACGGAAAATTTAAAATATTGTAATACTAAGCATGTATTGCAGGGGCCAACACTTGAAGGTTGCACTTATTATAGTGTGGCACCACCCGTACCACAGAGACAGGTGGCGTTACGGTCGGGCGTGGAGGCATGCAGACTTTGGATGTTCTCCTGAGGAAGATCATGTCACAACTGGCACATCCAACCCTCCAAATCTCCAAATCTGCTTTGGTTGCCACTGGCCGAAGTTGCCGTCCACTCTGTTCTGCAACTTTATCGATGGGTGAGAGATGTGGGACCTTGCCGGCCAAGGCAGTATGTTGAATTCGCGAAGAATGGCCAGATATACCCTTGGTGTGTAAGGCAGGGCATTATCCTGCTGGAAAATAGGGTTGTCAAGCTGCGCCANCCGTACCACAGAGACAGGTGGCGTTACGGTCGGGCGTGGAGGCATGCAGACTTTGGATGTTCTCCTGAGGAAGATCCTGTCACAACTGGCACATCCAACCCTCCAAATCTGCTTTGGTTGCCACTGGCCGAAGTTGCCGTCCACTCTGTTCTGCAACTTTATCGATGGGTGAGAGATGTGGGACCTTGCTGGCCAAGGCAGTATGTTGAATTCGCGAAGACTGGCCAGATATACCCTTGGTGTGTAAGGCAGGGCATTATCCTGCTGGAAAATAGGGTTGTCAAGCTGCGCCAGGAAGGGGATCGCACATGGTCGCAGAGTTTCCTGGACGAATCGCCGCACTTTCAGCGCTCCTTCGGCCATCACCGGTGGNAGGGGATCGCACATGGTCGCAGAGTTTCCTGGACGAATCGCCGCACTTTCAGCGCTCCTTCGGCCATCACCGGTGGGATGTGAGAAACGTAGGAAATGGCACTGCGCGCCATGACACCTCTCTTTGGGGAATTGTGTCGCTCTTCAATGAAGTGTGGATGACGGCGCTGCCCTGGCTAGGAAGTCTCCCGACTTCAATTCGGCGGTCGTCTGTATCCTGACAGAACCGTAAATAGTCGCTGAACACCATTCGTCGACAAACCGTAAGCTGGGAGGCTGACCGTTCTCAACGAATAGTCACATGAAATCGGCGATGCTCACGTCGTAATGTTAGATATCGAAGTGGAGGCCACGACATATCCGGCTCTTATATCTGCTTGAATATGGTACTGGAATACACAGACGTATCCCCAGCCGTCGTTGCATATCGCTGGATGGTGCGCAATGACGCTCGTGGAGTGATTACAGCTTGTCACACGATGAATGATACGCCGGGGTCGACCTGAGCCTTCTGGACGTGTGTGTGTATGTGTCCTCCTCTTTCCANTGTCACACGATGAATGATACGCCGGGGTCGACCTGAGCCTTCTGGACGTGTGTGTGTATGTGTCCTCCTCTTTCCGCTGCGTCCAACACCAACTTACAGTGTAGGCAGAGCCGTTCAAGTGATGAGCAATACGGCGTATCTTCCTACCTGCCTCTCGGAGGCCGACTATGCAGCCACTCTCAAACTCATCCAGCTGGACAAAGCTGGTGGAATGTGCCACTGGGGTATGCTACGTGTACACTGAACAAGGCTCTGTCTCTTACACTGCTCACATTGCTACCAAGTTATTATTCGGTGTCTTACAGCCGACCTGGTGAGGGTCAGCCGTGTCGGGAACTTAGTCGATCCACCTGTCATCGAACCTTTGACCTCCTACGTGTACATGTTTAAATAATTTTTCAAATAGTTTTTGTATTATTTTTTTTTTGTTATAAATTTTTTTTTGTTTGAAAAATTTTTCTGCATTTTTTTTTCTGTGGGTTTTAATTTATTAAAGGTTACGGGCATGGGGTCAAGGTCAATGTCACAGGTCAAAGTCAAATGTCACCTGGATCAAAATGGCGGTCAGGTGACGTCACAAAATGGCGGCCGGCTGACTCCTGGCTTCTACTTCCCCATTCCCTTGTTCCCGACTCGCCATTTGTATTCTGCTGATGTGATGCAGTGATACCATAGCGAACTTGGATTCAGAAGTACCAGGCTTTAATTCCCGACCCGGCCATTTTGTATTTGTTTTTCCACCTTTTTCCGAAATCACTCCAGGCTAATGTGAGGATAATTCCTTGATACGGCCATGATCGATTATTTTCCCGCCCCTATGGCCGAGGTGACGCCGTGGTAATACGGGCTTGCATTCGGGAGGACTCTGCTCCGGCCATCTTGATTTCAGTTTCCCGTGATTTTCCGAACTCGTAATTCGTAATGCTGGGTTGATTCCTTAACGCATGCAGCGGTCTCTTGCCTACTTCCCCGATCTTAATTTCCTAATCTCAATTTTTCGTCTCTAATTCCCTCGCCGTCTACGATGCGTTAAAACTTGTGTGCCACTATAAAATTTTCTATCCAAGCTCCAGTGAAAGCTTCTACGAGACCTGCTAACCGAGCCTGTATGCAAGCAATTATGGAAATTTCTATGAAATACAATGTCACGAGATACTTGCTGCCACACAAGAAAATGGGCGCAGGTTTGTTTTGATTTTCTTTCTGCAAATACTCTAATTGCAATATGGCCTTCTCTCATGGCTTGTACAGTGTCCATTAATGTACGAAGCATAAATATTTGTTACTATGATTGGAACTTAATGTGTAAATTAAACAATATTTTTACCATAATATTTTACATGCCACTGTTAAATTGCCAAAACGTCACATTTTTGCGGATTTTATTTTCTTTACTCGTGTTTAATAGCCTAATCCCTATTTCTCATAACACAGAGATTGTTTGAATGACAACTGTCGGTACTGTGGCTGCCCCACCAACCCCCCTCACACTGTTTGGTAACAAATTTCCACCTTCTAGGAAACATTCCGCAGAAAATCGCACACGACCAAATACGAAAACTCCATGAAAACGACCACAGTTGAATAAATATTCCGTTGATCAATCCATATCAGCGGCCATGGAAGGTTGAGCGGAATCTCCAAGCAAACTTCCATCGTAGCACATATGTGCTTAAGCCACAGTCATACATCTTTCCCGCTCCTGATTGTGTGAGCAAATAGTTCTGTTTCTTTAAGCCCTGATGTAGATGAGGCAACATAACACGAGAAACAGACACACTGCACGAAATATTAAATTCAAAAATTTGTCAGACTTTTTCCATTGCTGAAGCTAACTGTGGAGGAAAAAATGGTATAATATTTTTTACGTTAAAAGTTTCCACTAGAAAATAAATTTTTCAATGTTGTAATAAAAATTACATTAAAAATTTTTCATGAATTTTAAATGAAAATTAATTATTCAGAATTAGCATGCAACAATAAAAATGCAATACTTGCGCGAAAATGAACACTAGAATTCTGTGCTTTTACTGTAACTACTTACTTTTGATTGGTAAGGGAGTGAGTACTAATTTGACAGTCGAAAATTCTCTAGAAAAAGTCTTGCTGTCCAGTCGATAAGAAAAGCTATAAATTCGAGTGCAAAAATGATTTTACTTTTGCCACTTAAGACTCATATCTGTCGAAAATCAGCAGCCACCATATATTGAAATTNAAAATGATTTTACTTTTGCCACTTAAGACTCATATCTGTCGAAAATCAGCAGCCGCCATATATTGAAATTATCTATGTCATTGTTTTATATTCACCTACAACTAAATAATATGCAGTTATTGGCATTTTAATATAGCAATTATCACCTCGNTTATCTATGTCATTGTTTTATATTCACCTACAACTAAATAATATGCAGTTATTGGCATTTTAATATAGCAATTATCCCCTTGAGATGTTTTAAGAGGCTTTGACGTTATGCCAATATAATAGTTTTCTCCAGCGCATCCAAAAATTATCTTTTTGGAAGAAGCTCTTTAAATATTTTCATGTTATAGGGGGGTATACCTTGCACGCCAACATGAGTTTGAAACGTAGGCTAAATATATATATATATGTTTTAATTTGTCTAGTATTTACGTGATCAAAATTATTCGTAATCATAAGATGGATTCACATACATTTCGCAGAGTTGTTTACATTATTTGTGCGTAACGTAAAATTATTCCTTATATCAACGAAATAATTTGTGTTTTATTACCATGGTGCCACATCACTTTTGAATAGATGCGTTAAAAGTTACAAGATCCTAAACATATAATTGAGAGGAAGAGGGAAAATAGAAAGTTGCTCGTGGTATTTCATCAATGTTTTCTTAGTATTTACTCCTAGAAGATAAAGTACAGTATTGTTCTNAATTTGTCTAGTATTTACGTGATCAAAATTATTCGTAATCATAAGATGGATTCACATACATTTCGCAGAGTTGTTTGCATTATTTGTGCGTAACGTAAAATTATTCCTTATATCAACGAAATAATTTGTGTTTGGTACCATGGTGCCACATCACGTTTGAATAGATGCGTTAAAAGTTACAAGATCCTAAACACATAATTGAGAGGAAGAGGGAAAATAGAAAGTTGCTCGTGGTATTTCATCAATGTTTTCTTAGTATTTACTCCTAGAAGATAAAGTACAGTATTGTTATGTTAACTGCTACATTTTATTTTTGTAGTAGGCACCTTGGTAGAGATGCAAAGAGTTTCAGCCTAAACATGCATATAAAGTTTATATTTAATCCACTCCGTGCACGAATGGAACAAACCATTATAATTTGGTGCGTAATGATTAACGTGGCACTGATGGTTTGAAAAAGGTTTTCGTATTAATATTTCGCGTATGCCGATACATTCATAATAATTGTGTTTGTCGGGAAATTAACATGCCTATAATAAAAGAAACAACTAAGTGTTGGAATAACTGTTGAAACGAGAACTTAGTGACACCCAAATGAGCCTGCTTTCCTGTAAATAGGTGCAATTAATTTTTAATGAATTTCTTAGATTCTATGGTAGGTAGGCCCTCACGTCTTGTTGACAGCAATATCATTAGAGATGAAAACAGAAACAAGTGCAACAATAGTGAGACAATTACAAATAACTGCATTATGGAGGTCGGATTCGGAACATCAACTTCGGATGTGATCAGTCTAATGTTTTGAATGATAGAATTTACTAATCTTGAATATTTATAGGGTCGTAATTTTTAAAATAAGTGTCTAAGCCACTTAAAACGAGTCAGTTTGCATGGCCTGCCGTATCTCTACTTGTGTGACGAATTTGGAGGAGATCGATTGAATATTCCCTGAGATATGGCAGAAATATTTAATTTTCTAATTTTGTTGCTTCCTTACAAAATTTCCAAAAAAATTGTTTTGTATACGATACTGCTAATAATTGCTGTCAGCATAAATAGTTTAGTTAAATTTAGTTAAAGAGTGTAATATATACGACAAACTTATCAAAATATTTATATGGCCGCTATTTTGAAAATCAATATCTGGTCCCACTTAAATCATATACGTTTACGTGGCCTTCTGTAGCACTAATGGTATGCAAAATATGGTGGCAATTAGTTGAATTATTTTGAGAATATAGCAAAATACTCAATTTTCTCACCTCACACAATTTTGCAAAAAGGCTAGCAACTATAGTACAACCACTTCGCCAAATTTGGTGGGAATCGGTTGATTGTTTCCCGAGATATGACATAAAATCTTTATTTATTCGTGTAGTACTATCTTGCCAAATTTCGGACAAATGTGGCTATGTGGTGGCGTATATGCTGCTTCTAATAGATACTATCAGCATACAAAATTTGGTCGAAATTGGTCGAACGGTATAATGGATATACCAAATAGACCTTACATATTTGTATGGCAGCCATTTTGAAAATAAGATCCTTTTTGATTTGTTGAGGTTTAATGAATAAAGGCCTTTTAATAAACGAAATGTTTTATTATACTTTAACAGCAAAACTGATACAACAATGTTGACCGTTATATATTTATCAACTAACAAAAACAAAACACTACACAGTGTTGCCAACAACTTAAAACTGAAGTTACCAAATAATAATTATTACATTGCCATATTTTAACACCCCCTCTCAATGTAATACAGTTCTATCTTATATCTTATCTGATACAATTATATCTTATTTCTAAGTTTGAATACAACACTTATTTAAACATCTTACAAATAATTCTTGACTTAAAGCCTTAGTGAGTATGTCAGCTGGTTGTTCACTAGTTTTCACATAATGAAGGCAGATCTTATTATCTTTAATCAAATCCTTTATGAAGTGATATCGTATATCAATATGTTTGAGGCGCTTAACAGTGTCTGTGCCTGCAATAAAAATGGCTGACTGGTTGTCACAATACATACTTACTGGACATACATTTGAGTAACCAAAATCACTTAACAAGTTTATCAGCCAACAGGCTTCGCTTCCTGCCATACTCACTGCAACATACTCAGCCTCAGTTGACGACAGACTGACTGATACTTGTTTCTTCGAGCACCAAGAAATCAAACAATTGGAAAACTTAAATAAATAGCCTGTGGTAGACTTTCTGTCTTTGAGATCACCTCCCCAATCAGCATCACAATATCCCTCTAGGACATTATCTTCACACTTGAAAACTAACATATAATTTAGTGTATTCTTGACATACCGCAGGACTCTTTTTAATGCAGTTACTAACATATCATTTGAATATGTTTGAAATCTGCTCAACATTGAGACAGTAAAACATAAATCAGGCCTAGTACTTGACACTGCATACATAAGGCATCCTATAACTTCTCTACAATATTTTTCAATATTCTCATCATTACTTTTATTACAATTTTCAAGTATTTTAACATTAAAGTTTGGGTCAATAGGAGTTGACATAGGTTTACAGTTTTCCATATTAAACCTTTTAAGTACATTTTCTAGGTAATTTCTTTGGCTTAATTCAGTAATCCCCGTTTCTAGATTTTGGTTAACATTTATACCCAAAAAATTGGTTACTAAACCTAGATCCTTCATCTTAAATTCTTTGTTTAGGACACTTTTAAACTGAACAATTTTCTCCTCATTTGTACCAAATATTAACAAGTCATCAACATATAGCAAAACAAACATTTTATCTTTACCATTGCACCTTTTGTACAAGCATGAATCACTTTTTGAACTAACAAAGCCTTCTCCTGTTATAATAGAATTAAATTTATTATTCCAGGATTTTGGTGAACTTTTCAGACCATATAGAGACTTGTTTAATTTTGCAATATTATTATTACCCGAATAAGCCCCTTCCGGCAAACGAATAAATACATTTTCATTTATTTCTCCATACAAAAATGCTCCCGTTACGTCCATTTGATAGATTGGCAATTTTAATTTGGTTGCTATAGCAACAAAAAGTCTAAATGTAGGTAATTTTGCAACTGGAGCATAGATGTCATTCAGATCTAATACATCATCCTGTTCAAACCCTCGGGCAACTAATCTAGCTTTATACTGTTGAACATTATTTATTGTCTTTACTTTAAAAACCCATTTACTACTCACTATTTTCTCTTTTGCTGGTGCTTCACATAAATCCCAAGTGTTGTTCTCTTTCAGTGTCTCCAGTTCTCTATTGATAGCTTCACTCCATTTACAAGCATCCTTTCTTTTCATTGCTTCCTTGTAAGTCACTGGATTATCATCTTCGCTGTAGATGTTGTTGCATTGATAAAATTCGGTCTGTTTCCTTACACGCTTGCTTCGTTCATTTCCATTTTGTAATGGTGTGATTACGCTTTCTTCTTCACTTGTACATGGTTCATATTCACTTCCAGATTCATTTTGAGTTATTAAGCTTTCATTCATGTTAACCAGAGTTTCTTGTAAGTCTTGGTTTCCATCAACTTTATCTACTATTTGTTTCAACTCGTTCTCCAAATCAAGTGTAACTTGGGGTTCTTCCCTTCCTTCTTGTTTCTGTTCTAAGAAAACAATATCACGCTTTGTCTCTACAGTATTTTTCTGTGGGAAGTATATCCGGTAACCCTTGGTATCTTCGCCATATCCGACCATCAATCCCTTGTCTCCTTTGCTATCCCATTTTCTTCGTCTTTCTTTTGGAATGTGTACATACACCGGTGTGCCGAAGACTTTTAATTGTTGAATATCGAAACTTTTATTGGTCCATACCTCATATGGTGTTTTTCCTTCAACTTTACTCTTACCCGTTCTGTTCAGAGTAAATGCAGCAGTATGTACCGCTTCTGCCCATAGTTTCTTAGGTAAACTCTTTGCATGTAAAATTGTTCTTGCCGCTTCAACCAAAGTTCGGTTCTCTCTTTCGGCCTTTCCGTTTTGTTCCGGAGTATATGGTACTGTAGTTTGATGTGTTATGCCACGTTTTGAGAACATTTCACTCACTTCTTTATTCACAAATTCCAGCCCATTATCACTTCTGAACAATTTTACTTTGTTCCCAGTTAAAATCTCCGCCTTATTAATGAAATCTTCTATGCAGTTCTTCACCTGATGCTTATTTTTAATGAAATAGACACTTCTATAATTTGAGAAGTCGTCCTTTAACACTACGAAATACCTCGACCCGCCGACAGATACCTCCTCCATGGGACCGCACGTGTCCGCATGGATTAATTCACATGCTTTAGAAGTACCATTTTCGCTGTTATGAAAAGGTAATCGATGAATTTTTCCCTTCAAGCAGCTTTCACAGGTTGGAGCAGACGTTTGTTTCACATTTATTTTCCTTGTGGCAAGTATTTTCTTCACATAATCGAAGTTTTGATGAGCCAATTTTTCGTGCCACACATTTAAATCATCGTTTGTAGTACTAGCTACGCTCGCAATATCATTTTCATATCGGAAATCCATATAATACGAGCTCCCAATTCGGTTTGCAACCGCCAAAACTTCTTTGTTTTTATAAAATTTACATGAGCTGTCACTTGTCATTATGACATAACCTTTGTCAGTCGCACAATTCATAGAGAAAAGGTTCGTTTTCAGTTCGGGAACGTAAAGAACGTTGTCTATGTTTGTGTTGATCCATTCGTTCCCATTGTGCACTTTTACCGCCATCTGCCCACAGCCTAACACACTAATCGCTTGCCCATTGCCGAGAATCACAGATTTCTGTGAAACAATTTGAAATGATGAAAATAACGCGCGATTGTTACACATATGTTCACTGGCCCCAGAGTCAACCAGCCATTTTGACTCTTGATAATGTTCATATTCTGCGTTTGACACGACAAATGCATTACTTTCCTTACTGCCCCTGTACTTCCTAAAGCGACACTGTGCCTTATAATGTCCGAACTTTCCGCAATAAAAACACTTATTACTGTTACTGTTATTGTCTTGTAATTCACTGTTATTCACTTTGCTTCTGCATTCGCTTTGGAAATGCCCCAGTCTGTTGCATTTGTGACACTTTATGTTTCTTCTATTTTTAACAAAGAATGCAGATGAAGCTTGTTGAGACGCTTCACCCTTCTCCTGCACCCTTTCTTCTTCCACCAGAAGCCTGGCTATCAGATTATCCAGGGTTTGTTTATCGTCTGGCGCCGACTCCCACGCCGACACAAAGTGTTTGTACTCATCTGGCAACGACATTAGTACCTTTGTAATAACTAACTTGTTTGATATTTCCTCTCCCATTTGCTTAAGCTGATTTTGCAGCTCCTGTATTTTTGACAAAAATACTGACATCTCAGTTCCTTTTTCAAACTTAAACTGGAAAAATCGCTGCTGTGTAATATGGATGCTTGTTTCCGACTTTTGCTCGAAAACACTTTGGAGTTTACGCCACATTTCAGCAGATGTTGTGCAAGAAATTATATGCAACATGACTTTCTCCGTCATTCTGGTAACTAGTAGTGTCTGAGCCTTAGCATCTTTTGACTCCCAAGCAGCATGTTCAGCCGCTGCCTCAGGTTTTATTTTCTGCCCCTCAACTATGTCGAGCCATCCTTGACCTCGTAGCAATACCGTTGTTTGGAACTTCCACAGGTTCCAGTTGCTAGGTCCTTCCAGTTTGATCACACACTGATTTCCTTCCATTTCGTTGTCCTGCCTCGCTCAATTTAGAGAATGAACGAGTATTACTCCTTCTTGGCGCGGTCACGTATAACCTCACTTTTATCGCGGGCCGGCACCAATATTTTCGCCGATATTTCTACCCCTTCACAGATTCTATGCAGAACTATGTGTCTGGGCCCATAACCTGTTGAGGTTTAATGAATAAAGGCCTTTTAATAAACTAAATGTTTTATTATACTTTAACAGCAAAGCTGATACAACAATGTTGACCGTTATATATTTATCAACTAACAAAAACAAAACACTACACAGTGTAGCCAACAACTTAAAACTGAAGTTACCAAATAATAATTATTACATTGCCATATTTTAACATGATTAAAATCACATACCTTTGCATGCCCTACCACAGCAATACTTATTTCCCAAATTTTACGAGAAAAGGTTGAGTAGTTTTCGAAATAAAATGAAATGACTTTATTTTTCCATGTGAAGCTATCTTTTAAAATGGCTGGCCAAAAACAATATACATCGCATAATATAATACTTACATGATGCACTGTCAACTTAAAAAAAAAAATTTTAAGTCGGTTTGAATGGTTTCCGAAATATATCACCCTACGTTTTCAAGTGGCTGCCATGTTAAAAGTAATTTCCCAGCGTGGTCGAAAACTGTAAAAGTCAGATGTCCTTACTCAGTAATATATGTGTACCGGGTTTGGTGAAATTCGGTTAGCGTGTTTAAAAGGTATTAGATGAGACGTACATGTACATACACACACACAATCACACAAAAACATAAACATACATGCATACACACAAGCAGACAGGAACGTGATTTCATAAGCCTTTCTTTACTTCTGAAAGTGCGCTAAAAATGCTATGCTGTCATGTTTCCTAGCCCACTGTTTTATTTGAATGAAATTTATCAGTCTGAAGCGTTATATATATATATATATATATAGATTCGTTATTTTTAAGTCATGTTGTTTTATCAAAAACAACATTATTTTATTGGCGCAAAAGTATAAAAAATTACAAAAAAAATAGTTATTATATTTTGCTATGCAAATTGGCAGTAAACTCCTACGCGTGCATTTGCAAGTTAAGTAAGTTCATAACTACTGCATCTGAATGCTGAAAGAAGTCAGTCATTAACGGTAAAATATTAATGCACTATTATAAAATTCAACCAGTGTTTTGCGGATCACTTAAGTAAATAATAAAATACTCATTAATAAATTCTGTTAAAATAAGAGATATTTCTCCAAATATCAGAGCAAGAAAGTGGTTTACGATAACAGTGATCTCTGTGAGATTCCTGCCGCTTTCACAACTAAATTATTCGCCCAAATGAAAACTCTGTTATTGTAGACATGATATAGTCTGTTAGTGGGAAAGCTGCACTTTATGTGGTAAACCATGTTAAGTGCGTAAATAACATATCAGGTTACCCGAATGACAAGAATATTTCTTGCCAAGTCTGACCATCCCGAAGGTCTAACTTGCAAAGCTAAGTAGGCAACATTTTAACAACAAACTAGTTACCGATCAGGAATCAAAACAGAAATCATTGACTATAAGGATTGTTTTCTGTCTAACTGCACAAATGTTTGTTATATATACAGTAATAAAGCCCCGCTCTGTTTCAATCTATATATATATATATATATATATATATATATAGTGCGTAAGGAATATTTTGATAACTCTTTCGTGTTCTAGGGATCACAGGGTTACTTCATAGTGCTGGGACAGAATACACGACCTCTCAAAAGCGGGTCAAGCATGCTGACGTCTTGGCCAAACGCGTCCTGAATTTAATATCTCCGTATGTGTTTCGCTGACATGTGTGTAATGAGGGACTGTGGATGGAAAACGGTTACGTTCCCTTTTGCTTCTGTTGGCTTTTCAAGCCGGAGTTAGCCAGCCGCCAGCCATCTGTGACTAGGAAGGGACGCAAGCTGGCTTTTCCCTCCCACGTCCTTTTGTTCCCTTTCCGCGGGTTTCAGCTGGGAGGCACGCGGCTATGATTGTTTCATCTTTCTGAGCACGTAATCCGAGATAACCTTGCGGGCTGCCTTCTCTCCCGTCCCCTCGACAGAGATCTCCGAGCGTGACGGGTACCTCACGCTCCTCCGACCCTTCCCACTGTAGCCGCGGTCCATTCCAGCGTCACGCTTCAACTTGATTAGCCTAATTTACTTTGAAAAAAACTCTTCAACGGATCGCTTTCCTGCGTCTACATCTGGGAGTGTATGTGTGCACATACACGTAAAAAACTACGTTCTCGCTTATACGTATTCCACGAAATGTTATACTTCAATGTTCAACAGAACCTTAGAGTTTGATTTCAATTTTTTTTATTAAATATAAGTCGGACATATATTATAGTCGAAAACTTTAACCGGGATTATACGTTGCATATTTTTAACACAGTTTGTTTACATAATTAGCTTTGTTATCTTAATTTCTCTTGATTTATGTTTTAAAATGGTTGGTTTTTCTATGTTATCGATAACCCACATTGAAGGGCATTGTGTCTTAAAAATAAAATTATCTAAGGTGTTTTCTCAAAATTGAAAAATTGATTTCATTATCAGCATCTGTTTCCAGAAAATGTTACACATGGCCACGAATAAGAGTGAACATTGACCTGGTATGTTTTTATTAAGCATATTTTCATAATTATTGCCTTTTCAGTATTTTATGGTCACATTAAATTTCTAGCCTTAAACCAGTAAGACAAAAGGTGTAAACCAGATTTCCGTAAACTTCAAATGACGTAAGTGTGTTTGAAATTGGTTATAATACATAAATTTAAAAAAGGAAGATAAATGTTAATTCAACCCAGCTTTATTTTTTCGAAGGGATTGTATCATTTGCCACAGCTCAATGCTGAAGTCTAGCCAGTAAAACTCATAAAATAATAATACAATAAAACTGACATAAGCAAGATAAATTAGTTCGAATGTGTATTTCAGGTAATACTTTGATACAACTGCACATATCTCTAAAGAAATTTTATGAAATGGTAAGGGTCGGTAAAAAATTTGTATTATTACGACATAAAATATGGTTATATATTCAGATCCATTGTTGTACACTGCGCAAGGAAAGGCTGCATTCTTGTTCTGTATTTTCACATTGGAGTTATGAACTTTATCGACATACCATTTTACCCCATAGCAATGACTGTCTTATCTGCTTTGAACTATACTATATTGTATTGGTATGGCAGCTTAATATTGTGGATTTATATATTTTTATAATAATATACAGCAACAATTAATAACAATAAAAATGCCGTTCCACTGGTCAAACACAAGTTCACCATTGCACGTCTCCAATTTCAATATTACAAAAAAAGGGAAGTAAAAAATATCTATGAAATTAACAAAATGATTACCAATAGAGATGTCTGAAATCATATTTCGAAAAAAACTTGAAGGTAAATGTATGCAGTTTAAACATGTTAATAAGACGACTATCGGCACAGTGCACGAATTTAATCTACAAGATGTTATGCGAGGAAGAGCGAAATAAATATATTACGTCTAACAAAAGCAAACAATAGTAATGTTCTATTTTTGTATACACAGATATTTCCAGTACAATATATCTGCCACCATTACTGATAACGTTACAAATGAAACTTTCACGGTATATTTTTCACAAAACCTACTATAAATAAACACTGTGCAACCACAACAATGGCGTTTCCACTTCTCACGAGGTGGCGAATAACAATTCTTGACTTATCTGATGATATCTCATGGCACAGGGAAAAATCGTTCAGAAATACGTTCGTGAGTTAAGTACTGGTAGACGATTTTGAATCCCCCGAGATGGTAGTACAATTATAATGCCAAAATCAGTATTATGGAATATCGGCCTAAGGCCTAAGCTCCACCATTTTGTAAGAAAATCTCTCTTTTATAGTTCTCGACCACACTAGATGCTTATTTTCAAAATGGTGGAAATTGAAAGTTTAGGGCGTTATGTAATATCTCGGCAACCATTCAACCAATTTAAGCGAAATTTGAGACGTTGACAGAACATCATTTAAGCATTTAAATTCATAAGAAATATCATTATTCTCCCATTTTGGAAGATAGCAGTACATAATAATAAAGATTTTAGGTCCATTCAAAATGGCGGCCAAATAAACATTTTGGAATAATAAGGTAAGGTATATTTTCTAAACCAAGCAATAATCACTTTCAACTGTACTTTGCTTGCTGGCAGTATCTGTTAAAACCATGAAATGTGTTTATAACATTTTTTGTCCACCATATTGTGAGATACCATAATCTTAAAATAAGTTTTATTTCATATTTTGGCATTCCTACCAATTTCGCAGACAAGTAGTTCTACGGTAGGACCTGTAAATAAGTATGTTTAAGTCAAACGCTTGCTTTCAAAATTGCGAACATATAAACATTTTAACTTAGTATACTTTATCTACGAAACAATGCAACCAATTTCACCTAAACTTTGTATGCTGGTGGTACCTATTTCCACAATAATATGCATCTACACAGAGCCTCTTTTGTACGTCATTTTCTAAGATTCTGCTACATGAAAAAGTAAAGGTTTGTCGCTACTAGGCCACCTGAGTTATACAGGATGATGGCTAGTAGGGTACATAGTTACTATACTTTGGTGCAGACTAAGGGCACCTGTGGTTTTTGCATAAGGGGTAAACAAATACTCGGTTTCTCCATTAGTTAACACACCAGTATTTTATTTGTCTGAAGGTAACATAGGTATTTACACACACTGGCGAGACTGAGCCCCCTTACAAGTCGTGGGGCCGGAAGGGCTGGTGGGCGGAATACTATGCTTCGGGGAACGTTGTTTGAATGGAGACGTTTCTACTTATCTATGACAGCGGCTTTTGGTGAGTTGTCTTCGTTGGTAGTTGAGGCCTGGTGAGTGGGGTGGCCCTTTTTCAGGCCCTCGGACTGGCTCTCGCTGGCGTGCTGTACTCAGCTGGCTTCTTCCTTCGGCTTTGACTGACTCCCTACCACATCCCGGCGAGGAGCCCTAAAACGGAATTCCGGGATTGGTTTACCGGGACTTGTGCTTTCTCTTTGATCTCAGCTGGCGTTCCTCGTCGGAGAGCTCGCGTCCCCTCTTCTACGTCGACGTCTGCCACGACTCGTCTCGCGCTCCCGACTTCTCCGCCTCGGAAACTGCCACTACGTTTTCGGAAATGAACTCATAAGTTCTCGACACTTCTACTTGGTTTATCTCGGAAATTTACACATGAAGTTTCGGCTGTTCCTGGGTTCTCTCCCCGGTGACATCACAATTGACTTACTGACTGACTGACTGCTTGCCTCGTCGCCATCCGGCGCACGACTACGTCTTCTCGTGGAATGGCACCCCTCGGTATGGGGCTGCTACTAGTTTCCGGGAATTTACTCATAAGTTCTCGGCACGGTTCCCGTCACACGACTGCCTACACCCATGTCTCCTTCGCCTCCCGTCTCGGCTGAACACCTAACTCGTCTCGCGGCTGTGCCGCCGAACAATTCCCGTCTCGGCTAGTGACAATTGACTCGGCCGGGATCCGAAACCCGGCCTCGACTGACTCACCTGACTGCCACCTCTCTGTGTGCGATATGTCTGCCTGACTGATTCTCACTGACGCTGGTCCGGCGGCTGGGATTCAACTTTCCCTGGTCCAGCGTCTCCCGATGGCGCGGATTCAACTGACTCTGAACAACTGATAATTATATTGTGACTGGAATAATCACAACTTTAAGGAAGGAAAAGGTGTGACATAACATAGGGAAATTTATTATTTTGTTGAAAGAAATAATTTATGAGAATGCCTCAAAATACAGCAGTCTGTCACCCTTTTATCTAATNCTCTGGTCCAGCATCTCCCGACGGGGCGGATTCGACTGACTCTGAACAAATGCCCTCCACCTTGGCTGCCTCGCGAATTTAACTCGTGTCCCGCTATATTCAAGTTAGCTGTGAGCAGTTTCTAGAGAGAGAAATCGGTAAATCCCCTGTGTACCTCGCGCGTTTTTCTGCATGATTTTGCGTCTCGTCAGCAGCTTGGTTCTCCGACTAGGGTGGAGGGAGGGTGAAGATACTGTGGCGGAGATTCCTACGAAGCTGGGTCTGCACTAATTCTCGTCGGGGGCACCCCCGGTGTCCTTCATCGAGGGTTTATCTATCAGCTATTTCTCGGGACTTACCCTCTTTCATTCGGCTTCGGTTCTTCCCCGAGTGTCGTTACGCGTCGGCACTGCCCCGATGGTGTTTCCCCGGAAGTTTCGTTGTCAGTTGCCTGCCCTGGCTAGCTGACTGCCTGCCCTGGATAACTATAGCAGGGTGTGGAAACAGCGCAATGTCTAGCCCATGTACACGCCACGCATCAGGTTTAATGTTTTATCTTGCAAAACAATGAACCTATTCCAACGAATTGCAGGCGACAAGTAATACTTTTGTAGTTCAACTAAATTTCTGTGACTTAAGGGGGTAGTAACATCTTATCAATATAACAGCTATATAAATATTTTAGCTTTTTATGTGTTCCAAATAATTTCACACAAATGTTATATGCTAGCAGCGTTTATGACGATCATCGATATTATTTGTCCACCATTTATAAAGATAGCACAATATGAGAAAATGGGGGTTTTGTTTTATATCTCGGGAACCAATCAACCGAATCTAATCAAAGTTTAAAAACAAGTATTGCTACAGAGGTTAATGTAAACGTATATGAAATAAGTGAAGTACATTCTTGATTTCAAAATGACTGGCCTCTAAATATTTCATATTAGTAAACCCTGTCCTCCGAAATGTTAAACTGATTTCAATTGAAGTTTATGCTCGTATAACTAATCATATGTCTGTAATGTAGTTGATAGCATGACAACTTAGAGTACGAGGGGTTCTGGTTTAGAATCCTAGTTAAGGCACGTTTGAATATGCAATTATCTCACTTATGTTCCATATGTTTCTGGTTCCATCTCTAGTGATATGCCTGTCAATAAAACGTCAAGGTCTACGTACAATCTATGTTTTTAAGAAATTTATAAAATCTATTTACATCTATGTAGAAGAATATAGACTCATTAGTTATTACGGTAACTTCTTTTTAAATATTGTTACCATTAAAATGCTTGACGTAATGCATTTCCTTTGATGTTAACTTGGAGAAATGTACTGTTTAGTAATTTTTTTTATTTTATACTTTTTGACATACTCTGTGGTTTCATGGAAAAATTAATAAATATCATGATGCTTAAATCCATTGGATAACTTTCCCATATTCTTCTAATTTTATATTCACTGATTCCAGTAAGGCTACAGGGCATATAGTTCTTTCGAAGAAAATAAACACATTTAGCTTCCTACAAGTTGGTAAAAGAAAATTTAAAAGTGATTTTTATGTCGTTTTCACTATGTTCATACGTTAGTATAGCTAATAATTTCAACTATTTCATTCCCAATTGAATGGCCACTGCTTCTGCCTCAAAAGTGATTATGTTGGAAAGCAAGAGGTTTACATATTCGACTTCTATATTATCGTCGTTAACTGACGTGGTGTTGATTAATTCAGTTCAGATATTATGCAAGCCAGAAGAAATAATTTTTGTATTTTTTATGTTCTAATTGTGTTTAATTGGACTCCATTTTTTGTATAGTAAATATACTCTATATTTGAGCTCGATTCCGTCAGTTGTTGTCTGTATAAAAATGGAACAAATGTATGCAGATATGTTGTATTTCTATTATCTGTGAATTACAAAACACTTACTATGTACAAGAATTCCCAGGTGTAATTTTTGCTATTACTACAAAACATTAATTTATTAGTAATAATTTGTATTGTGTTTTTGAGAACTGGGTCAAGTAAAAGTATACCTCTGTAACAGGATAACATTTCCTATCCTATTTCTGGGACGCATGAATGGTTATGCAGGTTCTCCTGTAGTACTGTGTGATATTTCATGATTTTATTTATTTTTTTCGTTATTTCTTCTGTCAGGTAATGACCTCCATAGTGAAGTAACTATTGAACACAACCATTCTTGACTTGACGATACAGTATTATGTATAAGTTTCAGAGATTTTTCTTCTGAATGACAAACTAAGCTATGTCACAGTGTACTTGTTATTCACAATTGGTACATACTCATTAACTGATTTTACATTTACTCTCAATTATTCAGTTAAATATACGTCTACTCTTGAAACGGTGACTTATACAGTTTCAATGAATTATTTTTCCATTCCATATTTGTTTCTACGATCCACAGAAATCACATCCCAGTCTCGGGAAGAAAATTTCCCAACATTTATTCTTCAGTTATTCTAAACGTGACTTTGTTTCTTCCTGAAAGAACATTCAAAATTTTCATGCGATTCCGTTATCGTAGGATTTTGACTCATCACAGTTTTCCACATTTTACGTCATCTTTTCGTCTGTTAGAAATGCAATGATTTTTTGTTGGTCTGGTACGATAAACAGTTTGTCGATTCATTCTACACACAATGTATCAGTGTTGTACTTATCATCCTTTGAGGTACACTTTATTTTGTGTTTCTGTGATTTCTTCTCTTTTTTCAATATTAATTGACCTACAAATAAACTGCCGTCATCCTGTATGTTGCGATAATTGATTCTTCAGGTTTAAGTACGTTTTCTTGCATATATCTGTCAGTGACTATGGAACCGAAAGTGAAATATCTTTACTTTTTTTGGATGGTTCAGTTATATTTTTCTTTTTGGTAGATTATAAGTAACAATAAATAGAACACCTAGTAAACATCATCCAATCCAAACGGGTTTTGCAACACAACTGTTAGTGTATATAGGCCACTTCGATCGTAAGTTGGAAGGGCACCACTCACCTACATCAGAACAAGTCACTAGACCAAGTGTCTTGCCGCAGGTTGTCTGACAACATGAAGAGTGCAGTTGACTGTGCGATTCCATTGCGTGTGTATCACAGAGAGTGTCTGCAATACCTGGAAGACTACGGCGAGCACCAATTGAACAGTTAAGTGACTGAGGGCGTGGCCGTAGTATAGTGGAGTTACGAGGGGTGACAGGACGTTCCGCAGAATTGCCTCTCACTTCGATCTGATGTGTCAGTGGTCCATCGGTAGTGGGGAAAATGGGTGGCAGAGAGTTCCCCACAAACCCCTCGCTCCACCAGTGCCACCACGCTGCACTGATTAGCACCTTGACAGAAGGACCACTCGGACCGCCTTGACTTACAGAGCAGCAGCTGTACGTGCAATCAGAGCCACTGTGGCCTCCCATGTGTTTGAACGAACAATAAACTGTCGATTGTTGGAGACAGGTTTACGTTCTCGTGTTCCTCAGGCACATTTAGCCGTGACACCTGCTCATCGTCGTGAAAGTCTCTGGTTGTGTCGGTAGAGAGTGTGTCAGAGAGGCGAATGGAGAGCAGTGGTGTTCAAGCTACATATTCCGATCGCCTCTGCTATTCATTCAAAGGTACATACGAGACGTTGTCAGTTTCGTCCTCCAACCATGCAGCGACACACTACAGGAACCAAACTTCCAGTACGATAATGCGCTTTCCCATGTCGCCAGGGCAACACTGTGTGCTCTGCGCGGAGTACGCATGCTACCATGGCACGTTATATCTCCAGACCTCAGCCCCATCGAGCATNACGTTATATCTCCAGACCTCAGCCCCATCGAGCATGTGTGGGATATGATAGGATGCCCAGCCCAGCCCTGGCAACGGATCACCGCCCAGCTACGCCAGGAAGTGCAGCGAACGCGGAATGCCGTACCCCAGAGAAACAGTCAGCATTTATACGACAGGTTACATGCCAGAATTGCTACATATGTGGCCGTTCGGAGTGGTTACACTATTTTTAAGGTGTCTGCTGTATGTGTTTGCATTATATGTTCTGGATGTCCCACGGGCTTGATGTTTTGATCAGTCCCACATACCATACCACCTCCTACCTCTTGAATACCAGCTTTGGGGTAGATATGTGTATTCCTACCGGATGTCCTTGAGTGTATATCTACTAGTGTAGTAACATTGTTTATCGCTAATTGAAATTTTTTTTTTAATGTTATTTGTCTCACAAGTATTAATTAAGAGATTTCATTAATCACTTATTAACACCAAAAACGGAATACATATTTGCAAAAGCAAGTAGTAAATCTTAGTAATAGCTATATGCTGGCTCCTCTTTCAGCTACGGGCTATTCATATAATTGACAAAAGATCTAAGCGTTATTCAATTTTTAATAATTCTCGTCTTTATGAAGACTCTACTGATAGAAACTTCTGAGGATTTTGTTTGTGCGATTTTTCCTACATCTGTTCTTGCACCTCACTCATTTCCAATCCGACGGTGAATCAGCAGTGGCTGACCCTATGTCGTATCTTATTTTGTCTTTTGAATATCACACATTAAAATGAATATCTATTTTTTTTACTTTCCTAAATTTTGTTAATGGAAGATTTGATTTTACGTGTTCCTATTCTCGATATGTCCTTCTATGCAAGGTGTAGGTCATTTTCTGCGTTGAATCTTTATTAAAATAGATCTGTTTAGAAGCAGAGTAGGTCTTATTGTTACTGTGCGTTATAAAATACGTCTGTAGAAGACAGTCTCGCTGTGAACGTGGGTAGGTAGTTTTAAGAATTATATTCTTTGAGTTAAAGAACCCTTACATTTGTAACAGCATTTACGTTTCACCGAGTTCACAAAGCCTTTCTATAAAAAATTGTTTTGGCATATTTTTTTTATTTCTTGTATAGTTCTTTCTTCTAAAACCATTTTTTTTCTTTTAATTTCAACACACCTTGAGTTGTGCTCGTGTTTAGTTTCCGAAGTTTTAATGCCTTTTTGTAAATAAAATTTACCTGATTTGTGGAAATATTTATGTTAGGAAAGTATTTGTCATATACTACTATCACTGGAATTAAGAATTCTTTTTTTAGGCGTACAATCTGTTTACTGTAACTATTCAGTGATTTTTTTCATTTCGGTACACACCACAGAATTTATTCACGAATCAGTAAGATATTTTTAGTTATAACTCTGATATGGCTAAAAATTTATTTCACCTTCAGCACTAGAATATTTCTCACTTTTCATCGCTGACAAAGCGTAGCCATGAAAGAGTTCCACATCTAAAAATGTTTATTTATTTAAAAGGTTAATACCTGCCAAATGCTGAAGTTTGGAAGTAGGTATTGATTCTGCTCTGCGGCGTGAGGCGCCAGCACTTGATGCTAGCCCTCAGTGATAGGGCGTATAAATACGTCGACACTGTTGTCTCTAGGTCCTATTTACTAATAAATTACACTTTATTTGTGTGTTCACATAATCGAGTTTTATTGTTGCTTGAACAGGTTAACTGGTACATGAACTCACGAGACAAACTCCCTCCCTTTTCTGTACGTAGATTACGTGATACTTGGCGCGGCGATTTTGCGTCGTCGGGGGGGGGGGGAGATTCTTCACACTTGGTGTAGAACTACTTATCTGACACTGCAGCGCTGTATTCCCTCGGCTGGCGGCTTGGAACTGCTCTCGAACTTGGTGGGCGTCTCGGCGCCTGGCTTCGAAGTTCCTTCTTCCCGGGTCCACGCAGTACTCTGCGCCTGACGACGGCCGGCTGCCGTCGACGTCTGCTCGCGGATTCGCTCCGTCCTCTTCCGTTTCCGTCGGCCGACTGCCCCGCTTGGTCCTGCTCCTCGTGGTTATGTAGGCTTGATCACCATATTCGACTTGCCCCATCTCTGCACGTGTCCGGGGTGCTTGTCGTCCCCCTGGGTCATAAAACACGTGGCCGCTGCTCGTGTGGTCCGCAGCCGGCGTGGCATCGTCCCTTGGTTCTGGCCTGGAAGTTTATTGTCCCGTTCTGCATGCACGTCCGCTAAAAGCTCTCATGATTTATTGCGGTACAAGCTCGGGACAGACACAGCTGGTGGTGGGATCTCAGTGTCCCTTGGGCAGATGCAAAATGCAGCTGTGTCAGCGCCCTGGTGCCTTCCGTTGTCTCCGGATGTCGTCTGCACGTGCAGGAACAGTTGCACGTGCAGAAACCTTTGGTAGCGCGCCTTTGCAGCTGCGAGGCTCCTGGCGTCACTCTTCCGGCATGTCCACAAAACCCTTAATCCTTATTGCGGTCGTCCACCGGCGAGCTTCGCCAGAGCGTGTGTTCTGACGAATAAAATATAGGGACGCAGAATGTGTCAAGGTAGTCATAATCTAATACAAATAACAATTATTTCAACTGTAAAAACTATGTAATCACCCTGACACGTCATGTTTTCACCATGAACCATGTAATCCGTGACGAGTGTTCCAGGTGTGTGTTCCTCAACCGTAAGACCATAGCCTGTTACCGGGCACTGGCATCGGGTACGCAGAAATCAAGCAACCAGCCTAACTACAACCTTCGAAAACTCAAATAGGGTTATAACATCATAAATTAAACTAGTTCAATAACTTAAAATTTATAGGATAAAGTGCTCCAATTTTTATTGAGAAATGTTTATTAGTGTTTTATATTAATGTTTATAAATGAGATATTGATACATTTGATTAATTGAATACCATTCTTCGGTATTTGCTCATATTTTGCATATTTATGTGGTATTAAGTATTTCACAGACAAGTCTCATCGATTTGCTGCTTCCCTTACTCAACCAACTTCTGCAGCGAGTTAAAATATATGTATAAACTTTAACGCTATTTTTCCTGAAAGAAGCATCTTTATAATCAGTTCGATAATATAATAATGACGCGCCGAACATTAAAACAAAATGTTTGATGCTAGAACGAGATATAGGTAAGTGAAAATTAGCACAAATAGGCCTAAAAGTAATAATGTTGGCTTGTGGCAACTACAGTATGCTGCAAGTATTCATTAATTATTATACAATGAGTGAATTAAAAAGACATCGAAAGTATTTACGAGTTAATACCTTTGGGGCTGTACCCATGCCTTATAAAAAGCCATGGTCTCATTTAGGTTAAAGGTGTTGGATTCCAAAAAAATTAAAATTGTATATTTATACTAAATATTGCTAAACTGACATTGTTTGCAATGCCATTTTCCTCGAATAGAAAATTTTTACACTTCATACTTTGTAAATAATTGAATGTCAAATCCTTATTGTTTTCCGGTTTTGCTGCAGCCATAATCACGAATACTAACAATGTCATACAAATTCTAAAATTTACAACCTAAAATAAAGCCTTGGGCTACCGCATGACAAACATGTAATCACCAAACATACATATTTAAAAAATACATACTAAAGAGTTTTTGCATATTTTAAACATTTTTTTTTTAATACATGAACTGTTATTTGGTGATTTTATATATGTCAAGCGGTAGCAGACAGCATTAGTTAACGTAATTTTTTTCATTGGTGGACCTTATTTAGTATTTGTTATTATGGCTGTGGCAAAACAGAAAAAGGTAGCACTTTACATCAAATGATTAAAAAATATATATGACGTTTAAAATGTTTTTATAAGAGGAAAATGTCATCACACACAATGCGCTCAATGTTCGTTTTAATTATAAAACATATTTTTTTTTTCATCTAACAAACTTAAGTGTCACTGCTCCACGCAGTAAATAATTGTTTGCACGCTTTACCAACAATTCCTTGTAAACTATTTGTCAAAGTTATTCGTGCAACTCTACAGCTGAAATACCTTATATTTACAACACATCGTTTTATAAAACTTACAAAATTGTTTATGTAGCATTATATTTACTAAAAATAAAACTACTTGTTTAGATTAAACATTGGTTACACGCATTTACTCTAATTTACTTGCAGAGCTAAAAAAAATTATCTTGGCAACTAGTCCAAAAATTTTTTCTTGTAAAAATACAGAACTTTTGACAGCGTAGTCGAGCAGGCGGGAGGGACATAGCTCTGCTTTGCCCGGAGTCGGCGGCCAGCCGGCGACCTCTCCCCTCGGCAGCAGGTCATGCAGATGGTTGNACATAGCTCTGCTTTGCCCGGAGTCGGCGGCCAGCCGGCGACCTCTCCCCTCGGCAGCAGGTCATGCAGATGGTTGAGTGAAGCTGCCATATTTCACGCCGTAACTCTCCGGAGAGCCGCAGCTCTACGGATCGTGACGTCACGGTGATAAATCAACTGTCCCGGGTCCAGTCACGGTATTCAAAGCGCTTTTGGCCGTATCGGACTCCTCGCATCTAAGGACGTTTCACTCGTCTGTCTTCGCCCGAGCGGGATGTATTGAAGCTGCGCGAGCAATCATATGTGCCCACGCTTTATGTTTCTGTCAGTGATAATGAGCGAAAAAAGCATTTTATAGTTGGAGNGTATTGAAGCTGCGCGAGCAATCATATGTGCCCACGCTTTATGTTTCTGTCAGTGATAATGAGCGAAAAAAGCATTTTATAGTTGGAGTTGAAACAAAATTACAGCTACTTATAGTATCACTGGCTGATTTCGGTATTTATGTTGTAAGACTAATATAAAAATTTTTAATTCCAGTGAGAGTACTATATGACANAGTTGAAACAAAATTACAGCTACTTATAGTATCACTGGCTGATTTCGGTATTTATGTTGTAAGACTAATATAAAAAAATTTTAATTCCAGTGAGAGTAATATATGACAAAAAATTTCATTGCAGCAAACGGTTACATAAAACACGTAGTTCTTTTTACAGAAATGTCGTTAAAACTTTGGGAACAACATGAGTTAGATCAAGCTGTGCTAGCTTTAAAAATCGTTCGGCTTTAGAAGGAAGAACTGCAGAAAGAATATATATCTCACTCAATATGTCAAAACTAATGTTTTTTATAAAGAAACATAAAATGGATAAATCTTTATTTATATGTAAGGTCTTCTAAGTTTGGAATCAGTCGGACAGTTAACTCTTTGCTCCTCTGACTGAGGGTTAGTCAATAATGAGCGAGTACATCACCATCAATTATAAACTGGATTAGTAGGAAGGTAGTAAGTGTAAATACTGAGAACAACAGAACAAATGCCCCTGCAATAGTAGATTAAAGTAACTCCTAATTTACCATTAATCACAATATGTATGGATTTTGTCACCGCCGAATTTTAAAAATGTATAATATGTTTTAGTGAGAGCTCTTCGGCTACTTAAAAGCATCTTAATCGTCATCCTTGGCTTCTTTTAGCCTGTGGCGGGGTTAGCTTGGTAAAATACCCCCATCTTACTCTGTCCCTCTGCCTCTCTTCCTCTCTCACTGTTTCCCAATCGTCGTCCCACCTTCTCACTCCCTCAACCACTTGCTCCACTCATCTCGTTTTTGGCCTTTCTTGAGGCCTTCTTTCATTGTATTTCAGTTGTACATCCTTCTTTTCAACCACTCACATCTCATCATCTTGATGTGCCCATATCACGTTATTCCTCACTCCTCTATGATCTCTGCCAGTTCAAAAAAAAGTGGATATACATATTTTACCCAGTCTCATTATCAGTTCATTTCAAATTCTTTCCCTCCTCGTTACTGCCATCATGCTCCTGGCAAATATCATCCCCAATGCCTCTATATTTCTTTACATCTTATCATCCAGTATCCTCGTGGTGTACTCTGGGGCCTGAGCAATCTATAGAAGGTTTGGTGAAATCCCCAGAGAAGGTCAGGTCAGATACAGATTGGAGACAGAAGGCTGGTGGGGAAGACGCGCCTGACCAGCTTAGAGCTACCACGGTGGACTATAGCCCTAGGACTGGTTCTGAACGACCCAAATGGTCAACAACAACACCCACAGCTTGTAAGTGCAGGTTATTGCCAGTAAAAGAGGAACACTTTAGGGTCTAAAGGTGGCAGCCACACCGCACAGGTGTAAGTTACGATAGGCGTAGTAAGCTATGCTGGTAATTATGAAAGTCCAAATTGTCTCTTGAGAATCTTGGTAAATTTGAAGTACTAAGTAAACAAATTATTTAAAGTTATTAAGTTGGCAAGTGTCGATTGTAAAATGGACCTCGGGAACATAGGAACCTCAAAATGTAATTAGATTAGAGAAAGTGGATTCAAAGTACAACAACCACCTTCTAGTCCGACTCCAGTTTCCAGCTCATGCCATCACTGTAGTTACTATATAATATTTCACTGAGATATAGTTTGTGCCGGTGTTATTTGTTATAATATTTTGTACATGACCATCTCCATTCTACTACCCTCTGGCATTTATACATGTAAGGTGTTAGTGTATTTATGTTTATACTATTTACATTGTGGTATAATTTTTATTTCACAGCTCAACTTTATGCTGATTATGGCATTTTCCTGGGTGCGATTTTCAACACACTGGCCGCACGAGTCCATCCTATTTGACCTCAAGTGAACTGGCCAAGAATAGAGGCCGCCAAGAGGGGCTTCTGCGCTTTTGCTCGCGCGGCAGTGTCCTGCTTTTGTTAACCAGCTCTCGGGGGTCATCCAGTGGTATCGCAATGATTCAGTGGGTTTCTAGTTTAGCAGAGGCTATAGACTTTATGGAATCCAATGAGACCACAGGGTCTGTTGATACTATAGCTGGCAATAACTCCAGCACATAATCGACCAGTGGCCTTCTTGATGGGTCTTAGACCACTCCGAACCTGAAGGGGAATGCCTTTTCCGTAGTCAAGCACATTCCTACCAAGTCTCTATAGAGATCTCAGTCTGAGAGATGTATCCCTTACAGCCATTACTGCTGTTTTCCCGACCCGCTGCTAGGTGCATGAACTACCAGGAGTCACAAATACTGAGAGGCAAACTACAATACTCTCAGGTCGAGTCGAATCACAATATTAGTGAACAATTGAGTGAAG
Source organism: Clitarchus hookeri (assembly GCA_002778355.1). Lineage (NCBI taxonomy): Eukaryota > Metazoa > Arthropoda > Insecta > Phasmatodea > Phasmatidae > Clitarchus > Clitarchus hookeri. The sequence continues at coordinate 169,723 of NQII01000897.1, forward strand.
AACATTACCCTTTCTGTCAAAACTAGCGACTCGGCTCGGCTTCGCCCGGGTACAATTTAGTTTTAACAGTGATACACTATTAAATAAATTGGGAAAAGACAATTACAATAATATATGATATGATAGTAAATTAGCCTTCAACATAGTAAAACCAAACTCAAACTACAATGCACAAGGAGAGTCAATGAGCGATGAATTGAGATACATGTGAAAAACATGCTCCACTCAAATCTACTCCAGCCACATTAAGTGTTTGACCCTGTGCTTTATTTATGATCATGCCAAAACAAACTCTTATTTTAAATTGGACTCTTTTAAAATTAAAAGGCAAATCCGAGGAAATCAGTGGTATTCTAGGTATTAAAACAGTTTCTCCAGTACCGCATCCAGTTAGAATAGTAGCTTCAATGAGATAACTTTTTAAAATTTTTATTTGTAATCGAGTCCCGTTGCATAATTTCGTTGGATTTATATTTCGCAATAAAATTACGGGAGCTTCAACTTTTAAAATATGTTTGTTTGGTGGCATGCCAGAAGGATTCAATGAATTAAGAAATTATGTGGGATAGTGCACAACTTCTTCACTGCCAAATACTGTATCTACTGAGTAATAGACTTGTGTTTGCGTATGGAATTTTGCGAGCACTGATTCATTAATTTTTTCGACTTGTTCATTAGCAGGCGATAATATCGCTCTTTTGTTGAACTACGATAGTGTCTTATTTGAAAGGTCGTGTATTTCAGGGTATACATTATCTATGAGTTGTTGGTGGTCAATGACTAAAACACATATATCACTATTGACAGAAATTTTTCCACAATCCATTGGCAGCTCTGCATCTCCGACTTTAAGTAACATGTCAGCAAACATGCTGCTATTTTCTAAAGATAGAAGTACTCTCATGTTTGTTATGATTGCTAGTTTTGTTAAGTTGGGCCAAATTGTATGTTGTAAAGGACATTCCTTATCCACATTAAACCGTTTTAATTATTAATTTATTTATTTTGAAAAAGATTAAATTCTTTACATTTAGAAAATACAGTGAATTTTTCGTTTGTTTTTACTGCATAATTTAAATTGTAAATAGACTTATTATTACTTATCTATTAAAGATAGATATATGCTACCACTGACTTTTTTGTAGATCATTTAATTTTACACAATTCTTTCGTGCGTGATTTCGTTATATCTCTAAATGATTAGGCAGCATATTCCATGAGAGCGCGCTGGCATAAAACTTTTTTCTCGACTTTATTCACTAATATCGTTAATTCTCACCTCCTATAAGTGCTAGGGCAATTTTAATACACAAAAACATCCCTAGATAAATGTAGATCATAACAGTAAAAACCGCAACCAAATCCGTTCAGTGGTTCTCGTAATTATCGCAGTCATACAGACAGACGCACGCCAGGGACTTCCTCTTATACTATGCATTGATTTCTGGTAAGAGGCCTCAAGCATATCCCAGTAAAAACAACAGGAGTGAGCCAGACAAGAAATGTGCTTCCATTTGTCAATTATATTCCAACCAGCCATTAGCAAGAGATGTGCCCAGAAGCTGAAGCGACCACACCCTCTACCACAAACACCAAAACAGTCCATGCACTACAACCATTACCGGCTGATTGTTCGGCCACATCCTCTACAACAACCACCCCAAAGGCCCGCAACTTGCACTCATTAAAGGATGCTTATCCAGCCACACCCTCTACTGCAACCACCAGGACAGCCCAAACCTTTCAACTATTACAGGCTTGTTGCCCCGCCATGACCTCTATCGCAACACCATGACAATCCATTCCTTAATCTAATTTCATTAAAGACTGGTTGTTGTACCATGCCCTCTACCATAACCACCAGGACAACCTACGCCTTGCACTAATTAAAGGCTGGTTGTCCAGACACACCCTCTGCTGCAACCACCAAGACACCATGACAGCCCACACCGCAGTGCGCAACCACTAGTACAGACTATGCCTACTGCAGGTTGCGTTACTTCTCCGCACACTACACGCAGCACTCTGCCAGTGGCGGTACCCATGTCTCCTGTCCGCCAAATTGAAGGGACAGACCACCATGTTTCGATCATGTGCCGAATACCATGTGAGGGGGAATCGCCGCCTGAAAAGAAATCCGCTGCCCGATGCCCTTTCAGTCCCCGATTGCTGTATCTCCCTGTAACCTAGCCGAACGCACTCATTATTCGAGTTTCACCTCTCTGATATTATCGCAATTCGTCACTCATTGGCTCTCCTTGTGCATTGTAGTTTGAGTTTGGTTTTACTATGTTGAAGGCTTTACGAAATATCATGACATCAGCTGGGCATATGCTTCTTAGTGATTTGAAGAACTTTTGGTCTTTTTCTTGAATTCTTCACTGACTAATTGTTATGATTCAGTATTTGTGAATCCACCTGTTGTCTCTTCAGGTGTGAAAAGTTACCGCCATGTTGCGTAAATTTTCACAACGGCACCGCTCATTTAATTAAAAAGACTGTATGCCTTCAATAATATCTGTTTCTGGAAGTCATTACGACATTATTTGCAAAATGTTGGTGTTTACTTTGCTAACAATACTAGTAAGTAAATTCAATTACGCATTTCTGCAAAAACCTGTTGAACATAAAATCATTCTTGTAAACTGGTGTAATAATCAAACTGCTAAAAGTTTATTATAGCATTCCAGGTTAATTCTGTTGCCATTGAGAAACGAAGAACACGAAATTTCATAAGCAGTCGAACTATGAAAATGATACTAACTTGAAGAGCTTTTCCATCGGATGCTATGTATTTGGCAGGGGACGTTAGTTATCAACTTCCGGCTGTCTGCATTTAAAACAAAATATAGTCGTTTGTTAGTCTACTTTCAGAAGGAAAGAAAGGCTTATGAGATCACTTTTCTGTTTGTGTCCCCATGGTGTGTAGGTATGTATCTGTGTGTGTGTGTGTGTGTGTGTGTGTGTGTGCTTGTGTGTCACCCTTAAAAACGTTCGAACACGTGAATCTAATTTCACCAACCTCGATACACACGTAGTTCTTAGTAAGGACATTGGTAATTTATAGTCTCGACCATGCTGAGCGCTCCTTTTTAAAGGGGCCCATTTAAACATCTAGGGTGATATGTAATATCTCGGGAACCATTCGAACTATTTAAACCAAATTTAGTATACAGGCAATGCATCATCTAAGCATTATATTTAGAGATGTATATTGTTGTTGGTTGGCCATTTTTTAAGATAGCACACCATGAAAAAATAAAGCCTTTTTGTCATATCACAAAAACTACACAAGCAATTATCGTCAAATTAAGAAAAATAAGTAATACTATGATAGCACACGGAAATGTTGGAAATTTAAATTGGTTAAATTCTTACTTTCAAAATGGCGCCCACAGAAATATTTTAGATTTTTTTTGTATTTCTATCACACCATTCAACCAATTTCAACAAATTGTGTACCCTGAAAGTATCTATTACATGCATCATATACGCCAACACATAGCCACTTTTGTCTGCCACTTCGTAATTTAGCACCACATGAATAAATGCATTTGTGCATGTCATTAGTGCTACAGAAGAATATGTAATCTTACATTATTTAAGTGGGGTCAGACACTGCTTTTAAAAATGGTGGCTATACAAATATTTCGATAATTTGGTCATGTATTAAGCAAATGAACCAAATTTAATCAATATTTTTATGCTGGCAGCATCTATTAGAAACTTCGTATACAAAACCTTCTTTTCGGCAATTTTCTGAGATAGTAGCAAATAAGAAAATAAAGTTTTTATGCCATACTTCAGGGATCAATCAACCAATTTCCACCAAATTCTTCACACAAGTAGCGCTACGTTGGAATACGTAAACTTACATGTTTTAAGTGGCTCAGACACATATTTTCAAAATGACGGCTTTGTTAATATTTCAGGTTAGTCATCCTTATCATTCAAAACAATAGACAGATTACATCGCAAGTTGATGCTCCGAATCCAACCTGCGTAACTCAGTTGATTCCACGCTAGCTTATGGTACAAAGTTTCCTGTCTTTGTGTATTTGTAATTGTCTCGCTGCTGTTGCATATGTGTCTGGTTTCATCTGTAATCACATTGCTGTCAACAATATGTCAAGGCCTACATACCATAGAAGATTTTAAGAACTTCATTACAAATTATTTGCTTCCATGTAGAGAAAATCAGGCTCATTATTAGTACCAGTAACTTCTTGGTTTTTTAAGTACGTGCATACAATGAAGCATAAAACTTTATGAACCAAGGGCGTTGGGAAGTGTCTGCATAAAAAATGGGATGGGAAACCAATGCCAAAAAGAGAAAAACAGTGCAGAATGTCCGTGCCGAGATGGCTATCTAATACAAGACAGGAATTCTTAACTATCCAATCGTATACGCTCACCTGCAAATCTATTATTCCTAAAATAATTCTGAATGGTATTACTGTCAATGAGATTTTTGCTTCTTTTTTTTTAGTGCAACGTGATGTTCCCAAAGAAAAATATGCTGTAAGGAAGTAAGTCATCCTGCTATAATTTTTTGGTTTTTACTAAATTATTTTGTATAGTTAACAACACTTCTGTGGTGGCAACTAAATAATTTTGTGGTCAGCACAAATCAAAATATTTGGCACGGAATATATTCCAGAACCTTTTATGACTGACACTTTGTGTGTATATATGAACATATATAAACACATATATACACTTATATATACATATACATATATACATTTTCCTTTTCCAGCCTCAGTTAATTGTGCCCAAAGATAAAAAGTTATTTGATTGGATTGCATCCCCAAACCTTTTTAACAGTTCTGTTTGTGCTCTCTAAATTAAAAAATCTAAGACAGGAGAGATTTACAAGCTAGTGACCTAGTAAATAACAAACACTATGTCATAGAAGGGCATTTTCGGTCACGGTTTGAATAAATGTTTCACTTGTCTGCACGCTGGTACAACGATGATAACAGTTATGGTGTAATTGACAGGAACGTGGCATCGACTCTATCAAAGGAGCAATAGCACTATATTAGCGAGTTTCCGATTATATTTTTCACCTTCCTTTGCATTTAACTTGTATGTACTTATGTAAATTATGTTTTTAAGGCAATTAAATGGAATTTTACTGTTTAAGTAGGTTTTTATTTTTAAAAATGTAAACCTCTGTGTCTTGATTCTTAAAATTTACGTTTTTAATTCCATACTAATTCCATGTTTGTTTTCAGAGAGGCTTCTTTGTTTGGTGTTTCTTTCATTGTATCTCATTTTACCATTTTTTGATATCTTAAAGAAAACTACATAATTCCGAAGAAGATCCAGAAGTAATTATTTGGTCTTCGTTGAGTTGTGAACAAATATTCACATTCGTTAAATNCATAATTCCGAAGAAGATCCAGAAGTAATTATTTGGTCTTCGTTGAGTTGTGAACAAATATTCACATTCGTTAAATACGATTAAACTCATAATAGCTACGTTTAGCAAACCCTTCTTTTTCCATCCAGCATTCTAGATTTATTTTCAGTAATCACTGCCTGTCCCTCATATAAATTTATAGAATGTTTTACTACGTCTAATTTCGTGCTGATGGAATTTTATAGCACGACCCTACACCAGTGTGCTTCACACAAAGTAAAGAACGGTTTAAACGGTCGAATTGCTTAAGTATTCAGTCGCTCCTTTGCACATCCGCTATCCTTTACTTCACGATCCCAAGCGTATTCTATAAATAAACATCAAGGGTAAAGATCGGACAGATTAATGTTCAGTACTTTAATACTAACCACTTACACAGTTAAACAGACAGGTGGAAGCTTCTGCGAAGTGTCTTTTTTTTCGTCAGCATGAATATATATTTNCCTTTTTTTTCGTCAGCATGGATATATATTTTTAAACAATTATAGTAACAATGGAGCATATTGGGATTGTAATATTTTCTTAATGTATAAATTTTGGTATCTTTCCCAAACTTCTGCTTACTTAATTTTGCAGCAAGAAATAATTAAAATATTATGATATCCTACAACAGTTCGTGCACAATATATAGATTTATTACTTTGAATGACCTTAAACTAAACATTTTTAATAATTCAGGCCCAAAATGAAGATCCTAAAATGTACTAAATAAACATATAATGAAATCATATAAATAATCATTCATACTTAACTAGCAAGGCACGTGAGGACAGCAGATGCAACTAAAAGAAGAAAAATTTATTTTTAAACTCATTTCTCTGAATTCAAGCATTCGCCGCTTGAGCGCGTTGAAAATGAGCCGTGAACCGCCTGCTAACAGGCAACCCCTGACACAGGAAGGGTTTTTTTTTTTTTTTTTTTTTTTTTTCCACGTGTGTCGTGGATCACCGAGGTCGTAGTTACTGCGCATGCGTTTGTAGGCGACCGTCATACTACGCATGCGCGTTACCACCCTTCAAAGATTTTTCAACATACTAACCTACGGTCAAGTCCATTCACGCTTACTTTCAACTTTTCTGAATCCCTGCTAAAGTTCTACTTCCAGAATATTCCTCCGCCTCATGCTAACAAAGCTTACCCGAGTCTTAAAAATTACACCAAAGTCACAATGCGCCGCATACGTGCACAGTCAGAGTAATAATATTTTGTATAAGAACTTATTCTTGCTAGACACTACCGACACACCTATTTTACACTTTTTTTATTCATATTGATTATAAATTAAATATTATAGTTTCTACGTAGAATCTAAGTAAAACTTCAAATTAAACAAAAAAAAAGATACTTTTATGTTAGCAGAAGTATAAAACGCATGTGGATACATGGCATACGAACCCACCAAACACGCCATACATTGGGTGATTTCTCAAAGTTAGATTTAAAAAGTGTGAAGAAACGGCGTTTGAACTATATTCAATATAACTGTTACCATAGAATGTAAAGTACTTCTGTGCCCGGTTATAATGGTATGTTCGCTACCCACGGCGAAACCGTCAAAGGTGATATGAATTTTGGAGACGCCTAATTAGCGTCTTTATCACGACCGGCGTGTGGCTGACAGTTAAACATATGTTACCAAAGACCGACGCCTGCACTAAACGGGTATTTTGGTGTAATGGTATGTGCTGGTCTAGTGGCGTAACAACTAGGTGGTGTAGGCTGTGCATTGCCCCCCCCCCCTCGTCCACAATAACCCTAAATTNAATGAGAGTAAATGGGCACCCAAACTCTTTCAGTTCACCAAGATGCGATGGTATGAATTGTTAAAATGTATTTATGATAATTATATAAGTGCACCTCCACTTCTACGTCGCAGACTTTTCTCTTACTTTCATGCTGCATGTAATTTAAGTTTATATTGCTCCAAAATTAAATGCATTAGACAAGCACAAAAATGTCTTAAGAGGGGCGACTNTTGGTATGAATTGTTATAATGTATATATGATAATTATATAAGTGCACCTCCACTTCTACGTCGCAGACTTTTCTCTAACTTTCATGGTGCATGTAATTTAAGTTTATATTGCTCCAAAATTAAATGCATTAGACAAGCACAAAAATGTCTTAAGAGGGGCGACTAAAGACGGTGCCCCCTCCCATGTTGCTACTGTCAACAGCTGAGACTGCCGACGAGAGTCCCTTTATTGACTGAAGCTGCTGATGAGTCACTGACGAGCGTTGTTTGGCGTCTGGGTTGGAGGCCACACTTTCTCCAGAGAACACTCGTGTGCGCATTGGCGTCACCTCACCAGCATCTGATTATTTCGTGTATTGGCCCGGGGGGGGGAGGATGCCAGCGATAGACAAAAAAAAATTTCAGGTATAGGAGGGAAAGGGGCTGAATAAAATAAATTAGTAAACGTATTTAATTAAAAAGAATATAAAGTAAATACGTACCTACTTACATAGAGTTCCTAGTATGCACTACGTACATTCATAAATTACGAACTTTTTTTGTATGTGCTTTACATGTTATGTTCTTGACGGACATTTAAATTAAGTACAAATATGATGAATGCTATGTTTTTTCATGTGTAATTTTAATAATTTTATGTTGTTACAGCCAACAAGTCTGCAAATTTCATAACAGTACAGAACAATTTTAAATTTTTTTGTAAATAGAAATAATTTTATTCACTACAAGTTAATCTAAACTCAGCTAATAATCCCCCTCCCTTCACAATGCACCATCATCTTAACTGTTTTCTGGATGACGGCAGTGCTGACGCCTGCGGCGTCCCTATATGTTATCCGTCCGTACTCAAGCTCTAGCGAAGCTCAGGCGGAGGACGTCAGTCAGGATTTAGGCAGCCGCGACGAAGGGAACGGCGCCAGATCGGCCCTACAAGACGACCATTTGCATGGGAAGGCGGACATGCGGGAGAATAGCGTCACGGTGTGGAATCAGGTGACAGCGGGAAGAACACGAAGGCAGCGGCCAGGGGTAGATCCCGAAGTATTCCCACAACGCCGAACAAACAACAAACCTCCAGCTAGAATAGAATGGCAGACGCCAGGCTTCGCGAGCAGGCAGGAACGGCGAGACGTATTTATAACC
>NQII01000897.1:187691-232789 GCA_002778355.1 Clitarchus hookeri
GAGGCTGGCAAGCATAAAAACCCCTTTCGAGAGTAGTGGGGTTTCAGTTGATTAGTACCGGGCCGAAAGGGTCAGTTCATTAGTACCGCGCAGAGAGGTCAGTCCGGGAATTATTACCGCCAGAGACGTTAGTTCGAGAGAGCAGTCAGTCGAAGATCGCCGAGCAGAGAGTTAGGTCAGGGGTTCGGACCCCTGGCCACATCAGTAGGACATCACCACAGTGAGACGGCAGCAACAGCAGGCCTTTGCCAAAGGCCGCCCATCGCCAGAGCTCACCCACCACAGTGACATCATTCCAGCAAGAGTTAAGTATTCAGTACGCCGTCAAGAGAAGCCCCCCTCCATTACGAAGTCGTTAGCAGTCAATCCGAGTAACCAAATTATCACAGTACCACGCCTCGCAAGTGCTGATGTATTTTATTTGTGTTACATTCGAGACAATATATTCTTCCTTCAAAATTTAAACAGTAAAAGGCTTTATTATTACAATACCCTCAACCTCCAAGCACATTATAGTATGTGCCTGGGGGCATTAACAACGACACTATAAGCCACACTGTCTTCCACAGTGGCTGTATAGCTTCAAGTTAAATTGGCTCCCAACTGTGGGGTCCACCACAGACTAGCGTCAACATGGTACCATCTGTTGCTAATGATTTACTCAGCATTGCTAAAAACACATCGTTTGATGCTCTGGTAGCATGTATACAGCTCTAATTACAGCCAACTTAGCCGAAATGTAACTTCGACCCACTTTTCTAGTCACACCTACCTAATTCATAAGTTTATTCTGATAAGGCGTATCCTATGTCTGTTCCGAGATGTAATTAAGTACTGATATATCGATATCAACTTTGGTTTTTTATATGGTAATAGACCCATTTCTCCCAATAGCAGTGGCGTGTGGTGAAGTGTTGCAAGGTAAGCTGGTGCTTGCTCAGTCTGTACACGCTTGGTGCACGCAGCAGGAACCAGTTACCAGAGAGGAGCCGGGAGAAACTGATCTTATTGAGGCCACTCACGAGAGAGCGGCGAGGCACCCATTCATTACGCACGTGCTGTGACGTCAACTGTACTGCATATGTTTAAGTGGCCGATGTGCAAATTACCAAACGAATAAGTATAGCACAGAACAAAACACAGCTTACCTTGCAACAGTTCACCACACGCCGCTGCCCAGTAGCATAACATGTTATTAAGCGGCGAATTCAGCGACGTGATTGTTTTGAAAACCCGATGAGCACTTTTCGAGATATAAGGGGGTGTCCATACGTGTATGCATTTGACTGTAGCTGTGGCGCGGTAGGTTCCATCATCCACTGCGATGTCCAGCGGAGAGTTCCTACACAGGTGACGCACACGTTAGTGATACAGTAACACAGATCGAACGCATGCAAAAGGCTGTTTGTTGGTGTTTTTTTTTTATGTTACAGACAAATAAAACGTGTTTTTAATTTGATGTTCATAGCTTGATTACAATTAATTCACCGAGCAATCGTGTCTGTTTCACACACAGTCAACACCAATGCAACAAAAACGTCGAAACCTTGCAGTACATCGTGTTTTGCAATGTACGGAGCACGTTTACGCCTTCGTTTTTCCCAATCAGTGTGTGCAGCGAGGTACGTGTAGGAACTCTCCGCTGGACATCCCAGCGGATGATGCAACCTACCCCGCCACAGCTACAGTTAAATGCATACACCTATGAAAACCCCTTATAATATTATGCCGTAACAGCTTGATCACGTTAAAAATATTTAAATGGACGTGAAATATGGGTTTGATACACACCATTCTTGTTGTGGAGGCTCCTCTTTTATAATATTTCTAACTTATTTGCTTTCTGCTTCACGCGATTGTAGTGATGTTTCTGATGCTTATGTTATTGTTTAATTAATAAATATACATTTTATGTATGTAGGTGTGTGAATGTGTGTTGGCGAGTAAACATTACATAAACGTTTTATTTTAAGTATATTTTCAGGTAACGGATATAGATGTAGCAAGCGTAAAATGTCTTATTAATTAATTTTTTGTCTTTCTTCCCGTGTTTAAATAGTTATTTCCTGTGATTTTCTTTCCTTCATAAATACTTAGTTAAACTAAATTGCCGTTCCAGAATGTTTGCTAATCGATGTTATCTTGTAGTTTCTTTTATAAATAGTACAATTATATGTATGTTAATATATGCCATATGTGTATGTGGTTTTGTATATGTGTGTATGTGTATGCATATCCGTATATAAAGGCGGTTCACAATAATGTGAGCACTTTTGAAATCAACCTTAGAAAAATGCCACTGCTCCTACCTGCATATATTTTAATGGGCGCACTGGGTGTCATGCTCCCAGTAAAGTTGGTAACGATGGAGGGAAAGTAGTCCCATATCTTAACGTCGAATAAAATGTAATAGGGTAACCATTTGTCATAACTTAAATAATTTCTTTCGCTTCCTGTTTTTTTTAACGCATCAAAATGTATAAACTAAAAGGTTTGTAATACATTTAATTTTCTAATAATTTCACAGTTTTGCCTGACCGACGGACGCATGAAAAAAGAGATGAGGCCCATGACAATGTTAATTTTACATAAGGCGGTGGAATACACAACGTGCGTACAAGTAGATCTTAAGCAGGTCTTTCAAAGTGCTCATTTTACCGTGAACAGCCAACACATATAAACATACATCAAAAGAGTAATTGTATAAATTTACGCTTCAGCTTATTTTTATTTTATGTATATTGCTGTTATACATTTCATAGAAGCTACTTTTAGTTTTACAAAAGATATCATGCTTTTTTTTTCCTTCAAAAAATAAGTGTTAAACGTTATTTATATGTTGAGTAGTTAAGTGTAAGAGAATGTGTTAATCCCTTATCTTCGCAATTAAAATAAAGCCTATTATTATTATTACATCTCTAAAAGTGCTCATAGGATTTTTAAAAAACGTCACTTAACTCGCCCCTTAATAACATGTTATGCTATTTCGAGAAATTAGTATATTCCCATCTAAAATAACTAAAGACCACATTCTAACCCAATCCAAAGACATGTGTATAGCTCATTCAAGGTACGTCACACCTCTCTGAAGCCTTTCTGAATATCTACCTCCAGGTTATTCCTCCACCTCATGCAAACAAAGACTAACTTAGTCTAGAAAATTAAACGAAAGGGACAACGTGCCGTATTTATGCGCACTCAGTTTAGTAATATTTTGCATGATAAATATTTTTCACTACGCATTACCAACACACAGGGGAGAATTGACATACCAAAGTAAAATGGCATACCGTGTGTTTTACAGATTCGATGAATACCACGTATCCAACAGTGAGAGAAATTTTGCTAGGCAGAGTGGCTATAATGTTGAGACTAAAATGGCGGACATCGAGTAAATACTTGCGGTGGTATTGCGAAAAATACGTTTCAGGTAAGGTTAAAAAAATATTGTTGTTACAGTTATTGCACAACAGTGCGAACAATTGTTGTTCTTTCTTAATTATATGTGTTTCACTGGTAACTAACTACACACTATTCGAATCTTATTGCTGTATAGAGTATTCAAACTTAGGTACATAAGTAGTTGGCAAAATGTCAGAATATAAATCTGTGCATATCAGGGCTAAATGACATACATGTGGTCAGGGTTAACTGGCATAGGCCTACCTGTGTCATTTTACTCTGCTTTTACCCAGATTCAGGCAATTGTTATATTGTAAGCCACCAGAAAATCAACATCTGATATGCAATCGAAGTTGACAACGGCCTATGTTTTACAAACCAATAATTATTTATTTTAAGAATACCATTATTTGATTTGAAATAATCATATGTTTCATCTCTTCTGTTTACAGGTGTGAACAACTACAAAAAAAAATACAAGAGACAATGGTGGGAATAGCGTAACATGCAGAGGTCTATAGATGCTGTCCGTGATGGATAAATAGGATTGCTTAAGGCATCCACAGGCAACTCTGCGTCGAAGGGTTCAAGGTTAGAACATGGCAGTTAAAGGTGCAGGTTAAGGTTTTGGTAGATTTAAGTCCATATTACTACTTCCTTTTGAATAAAAGCTGATTTGTCACATCATAGACCTTGAATCCAGGTTTTTTGGAGTTACTGCTACCAAACTAAGGAAATAGGTATATGACTTGGCGGAAGAGCATGGATTTCAACACACATTTAGTTAGAGTAAAAAAATTGCCTGGTTAGGACTGGCTTTAAGGCTTCTGGGATCGTCATCCGGAACTATCGCTAATATGCCATCAACCAACATCAGCAGCACGGGCTGCAGCATTTAATCTGCTACAAGTTAAGAAGTTTTTGAGCTCTTCCAAGAAGCCGCATAAAAAGAAAACATCACTAATATTAGTGTATACAACGTGGATTAATCTGCTTTGAACACTGTCCAAAATACGCAGAATATTTTTGCAAAGAAAGAAAAGAAGCAAGTTGGTGCTGTAACAAGTGCGGAGAGAGGACAACATGTCAGTGTAGTGGCATGTGTAGAGTCTGCAGGAAACTACATCCCAACGGCCTTGATCTTTCCTAGGAAGAATTATAAGGCAGAACTCTTTCATGGGGCACTCCCTGACACACTTAGTTTGTGCCATGAATCTGGGTACATGGCAGGAGAATTATTCCTTCTGTGGATGTGACATTTTATTTCCTATGTCAAGCCCTCTCATAAGGATATAGTGATTTTGATAGTTGTTGGTCATGCTAGCCATAAGAACGATCAAGCTCTACAACTGGCCAAGGAGAGCAGTGTGGTTATTCTGTGCCTACTACCTCGTCGTACCCATAGGTTACAGCCACTTGATGTCTCTTTTTTTTTGGCCCCCTTGACACCTAATACCACTCTGAAATTACTAGATGGCTAAAGAATCATTCAGACAGGACTATTGGTCTACATAAAATATGCAGACTTTTTGCCAATACCTATGGTAAATCAGCAACTGTTGCAAATGCCATGAGTGGGTTGCAAATAACTGATATTGTTACATTCACTCCAGACGTTTTTCACTATCGCATGTTTAATCCCTCAGTATAAATTAATATACCTATTCCTCTACCCAACAATACACCTAATATCAATGACAGAGCAACTTCATCTCGGACATGCCATTTGTCTGAAGAAAGAGCGGGTGACCGTGCAGCCGCAGGCGTAGGGCTATCACAAAACAATCAATTTCAGCCTCTGGTTCTCCAGGACAAGAAAAAAAGAATGAAACAACAGATTTATCACTTAATAATCAAACAAATTATATTTTTTAAAAATGGTCACCCAAGCCTGTACCATCAACATCTGAAGAGTGTTTGGCAAAGCCACGCCCAAGAAGAGGAGACGGAAGTGCAGTGCTTACAAGCACTCCCTATCTGTCAGTTTTCAAGAAAAAACAAGAAAGCAAGAAAGAGCAGGACAAAAGAAATTTAAGACGTACGTAGCGAAGAGAAAAATTACTTACACTGAAGTTGATGAAAATGATGTTTTCGAAGATTTTGAAGATGAAGAGGATGTGGCTTGCTTGTACTGCAATGACTTATATAGCAGCTCAAAAGATGGTGAGAACTACGTTCGATGTCAAGAATGCGCAAGAAATCGTGTCATACTGAAAGCGCTGGTGTTTATAAGGCATCAAAAATATTTATCTGTGTACTGTGCATTGCATAGATTAGCTTATGGACACTACTAACAGGCAAAATTACAAATTTAACTTGACACCAATGCGTGTAATTCAACGTATGTTTAAGAACACAACAAAGAACATGTAATATAACGATATTAACTGTATGTACAAGCATTACATTAATAATCATAATCTATGACCTAAATTAAATAATTACAATTTATTTAAGTAGTATGTCATTATACCCAGGTTGTTAGGACAAAATGGTTTTGGTATATGTGTGAATTTAATTGTTTTTTCCCATGCTTACTATATAAAAGATAGGTGAATGATTCTTTGATAGTTAAGTACATAATTCTCCTACATTTCCTTTTTTTTATTCGTATAAATTATGAATGAAGTTTTATAAATAAATAATAGTTAAAATATGAGTTTAACCAAAAATAAAATACTTTTATGTTAACAGAAGTACAAAACGTTTGTGATACGTTACATATTTAGTAAACAACCAAACACGCAATACGTAGGGTGATTTTTCAAAGGTTTGGTTAAAAAAAAAGTGTGAAATAATGGTGAATGAAATATAACAGAAAATTCTTTCAATGGCCAGTGTTTTTATTGTCATCCCCTGACCACTTTTCGCCGGAAAATCGTTGAAGGAATGCGTGGAAACGTCGGAAAATCACTAACATCTTCATTGGCATCTTTATTGGCACTGTCTTCATTATCAATTTCATCGCGTTTATCTTTTTCATCACAGACATCGTCTGCTTCTTCGTCAGCACAGGCATCGCTGTTTTTCCTTTTCTTCACAGCTGAAGTTCCGTTGGCGTCTGTGGTCTCCGCGGCTATGGGCGCTACTGGTTTCTTCTGAAGCTCGTCGACTTCACGAGACAGTTAAGCATGTTTGTTCTCATCACGAACCGACTGTATCGCACGCTAAACATTGCTTGCTCGGCCAGTAGTTGCCTCGTGTTCTGTGAACGTACTACAGTAGCAGGAGATAGTGACAACGCGTGCTGTTCCTCAGTGATCGAAATAATACTTTTTTTTTTGCAGATTTTAATGTGTCTATTCACGTTATCAATTCGAGTGAAAGTTAAATACCACAAGAGGTGGATTTTTAAAACATTACATTTTCTCATGTTTATTGACTGGATAAAGTACATACNGCAGATTTTAATGTGTCTATTCACGTTATCAATTCTAGCGAAAGTTAAATACCACAAGAGGTGGATTTTTAAAACATTACATTTTCTCATGTTTATTGACTGGATAAAGTACATACAGAGACATAAATGACAACACAGTACAGTACGTAACAAGACACAACACTCCAGCCACAAACAAAAGGCTCTTCTGTTGTACATGAAATAGCAAAGCCGAAGAGAGTAAAAGGAACTTGGGTAATAACTGCAACAAAAGAAAACATAGTTACTACATAAATGAGGAGATTAAACAAAACCTCAAAAAAGATGAAACCAAAAAAAGAAGCTACTAATAACAATTAAAAAAGTAGATGTGACTGGTGACAACACTATGACTAAACGTACTCAAGAAGTAGGAGGTAAGGAAACGAGATTATGCAGAATCACCCTAGCAATAGCAAACAAGAAACAAAAATGCCTCTATTACACCCGCTGACATGTGACACCGACAATGAACGAAGCTTTTTTATATTAAAAACATTAAATGAAAAGACAATAAACCAATAAAATAATGATAGGGAAAGGAACAAGGACAAGAATAACGAACAGTAAAGAGAGCAACTAAGGAATAAATGAAGAATCGACGCCGCACGCACGCGAGCATGCCCACGAACGACAATGTTGCGGCATCTGATCGGGCTCGAACTGGCGACATCCTCGAAGACATCGTCGATGCCCAGCGGTGTATGTACGTATCTCCCGTTTGCGAAGCACTTGGCGAAACTGTCGCGAACCATGCATCTTTTGTACAAACTCGCCCTCGTGAAGCACTTCGCGAAACCACGCACCTAATCTAAGAATAATTGCTGATGTTACTGTAGCAAGGAGCCTTGCTTGTGCTCAGGTCATTTTACCATGTTTTTTTTAATATAGAACCGTTGAAGCGCAATTAGAAAACACGCAGATACCGACGCCCATGTGCACATCCTATTTTTAGAACAGGTGCGTACCAACACTCACAGAGCCAGGAGTTCAATGGCTTACATCGCTTAAAACGTTCTGAAAATGTGGTCGGCATTACGAAAACCTCACAACTTTATTTCTGCCGAGAGAGTTAAAAAACAATAAGCGCAATTAGGTCAAATTTTCCTACCCACTCTGAGAGGGAGAACATATTTATATATTATTCTTTATTGGAGCAACACTATTCCAGAGTTCAGCAAAATATTACTTGTATTTAGTTCTCACCTTGGTTCCTGATGTGACACCAAACTATCGATTCGAACATTTGAGGTCTCCTGACTGATGCTTGTTAGTTTGTGGGTAGGTGGTGTGGTTCATGGCGCCAGGTCAAAAACTTCGAATAGCGGGAATTTTGGATGTGTGTGAACAGATATGGACTGACCTTGACCCAGTTATGACCTTGAAATGTCTGTAAAGAAAAAAAGAAAAAAATATATTTGCAAAAAAATTTAATTAAAAATGTTTTAACAAATTTGAAAAACAATTATGTTATAATCAATTACTGTAGTAACAATGCTTCATGAAGTAAACAAATTTTTTCTGTGGGCTATATACTGACTTTACAAAAATCGCCAACAAACTACGTCAAGTGATTCCTCCCATAAATTTAGACGAGAAGTTTATACATGACATTTGGCCTAACTCGTTTCGTATGCATGGTACACGCCCATTAAGGCAGAGATTAGCGACAGGTATATTGCGAATTGCACGGGACCAAACATTTACTTAAACTTTTGGAAGTACGTGTAGAGTACCAGTAAATGAACATACACTTCTACAGAAAATTACTATCTGTGTACTCAAGTAACAGATTATGCAAAAATGGTGGTTGCCGACCAGGTGTATCCAGTCGCATTGCAGGTGAGTGAGACACCTATATTCTGTGCGTGCGCGTGGTACCACATTTACTGTTACACTGCACGCACTTTTAAAGACCTCAGTAAATTTGGTCCCGTGTTATTTGCAATAAACCTGTTGCTCATCTCCAACTTTACGGCTGTGTGCCATCCTCAGGAAGTGAGTTAGGCAAAATGGGATGTATAA
This sequence comes from Clitarchus hookeri, assembly GCA_002778355.1. Taxonomy (NCBI): domain Eukaryota; kingdom Metazoa; phylum Arthropoda; class Insecta; order Phasmatodea; family Phasmatidae; genus Clitarchus; species Clitarchus hookeri. The sequence continues at coordinate 196,537 of NQII01000897.1, forward strand.
ACTTTTCGTTTATATTTATGTGATGAATTTTTGATGGAGTTTGTCGGTGAATTTCGAGAACATTCTGTATATATTTTCCAAACAGAATTTTTTTCCATCGATTAACGCTCACCTTCGTTTTTTATAAAGAAGGGAAATCCAGAAGCAAATCTTTTTATTTTATCGTTTCGGCATCGCTGTCAGACAGTTTCCTTGGATGTCGGAGTCAGAATAAAAGTCGGGGTGACTTTTTCCTTTCACAACTTTTTAATGCTTGACCTATTTTTCTTAAGGCGTCAAAGATTGATTAGCAAGAAGTGCCAGTTATAATAAAGAAAATGGAATTTTCGTGTGTAATTTCCTTCTTATCCTCTCTAAAGTGAAAAGTCAATTGCCACTAACGAAAAAGGCCACTTCACCGCGGGAGACTTATTTAAAACGCCATCTCTCTAGAGAGGCTTTAATTTCTACACTGAAGTTTCCCTGCAAACACTTCGACTAAAATTTCGTATACTTTTGAGTGCCCAGATGGTGCAAATATTACTACACCAAACCATACTACAAAAGGTCGCGAATTTGATTCCCACTTCATTCAGAGAAGTCTGATTTTAAGACATCCCGTGGACCGTGAATAATGAGTCTGTAAACAACACTAAACTAAACTAACAAAACAAATGTTTTATATATATATATATATATAAGCAACCTCTGTAGTTTCTGAGTAAGCCGAATTCAAGGAATTTTTTTAATCAATTACTCCTTTTTTTAGATTGTGCTTTGTGTATTAAGGCATTTCACTATACTTACAAGGAATATCCCCATTCACCCGTTATTGGATATTAATAATTTGTCTTGTTCTATTTTTATAGTTACGATTTATGTACACTGTAATAAAGGGAACATATGAATTTACTGAAAGAATGTTTTATTTTATCTCAACTTGACTGCAGCCCTATGTGCTATGAATGGAAATTTCTTGTGTTTTGTGATGCCGTATTAACAATCAACTAAAAATTAATGAAAGTATTTAACATCATACAGTCATATGTTTGTTTAGTGAGTTTTTTTAGTACCCATCGTTACACGTAAAACTACACCGGTGGTATGTTAAAATACGATTAAAACTTAAAAGAACCTCGCAATACGCATGTTGACACACTATAAACAATGCAGAAATACGTGCATTCACATTTCATGTTTACTGGAATATTAATATAAAACATACAGTCTTAACTACTATACATGCGCTATACAAAATTCTGAATTATAATAATATGATGAAAAGGCTGCCTTTATTAACAAAATAAATTACACTTTCCTGTTTCGTGTTGAAAATACACGTCATGTAATAATTGGGTAATTGCTTAGTTTAGCAATGGTTCCGAAAATCGGAGAAAAAGTCATAAATAATATTTTTTGGCGCTACGAAAGTTGCTGATTCATTTTTGTAAAGACGCGTTTGTGTGTATGATCTAAATCATAAATAATTCCGTGATGGGTATAACAACGAAGACGGAAATTGTGAAGCAAAAAACATAGGAAGAAACATTACAAAAAATCCTAAGAGTTCTAAAATATTAAAAGTGTCAACGAATAGCTCAAGAAAAGTCAATAAATGCAATAATGCATCACTCTGGCTCCACGACGTAACATTTAGGATAGAAACATTAGCCGTTTTGTTCACAGAGGCGACCAGTAGTTGTAAACTACATCGCAGAGGTGGCCAATAGTTGTGGACTGCATCACATAGGCGGTCAGTAGTTGTGGACTTCATCACAGAGGTGCCCAGTAGTTTTGGACTGCCTCATAGAGGTGGCCAGTAGTTGTGGACTGCATCACAGAGGCTGCCAGTCGTATCAGAGTGTATCACAGAGGTGGCCAGTAGTTGTAGTAGACTGCATCACAGAGGCGGCTAGTAGTTGTGGACTGCATCACAGAGGTGGCCAGTAGTTTTGGACTGCATCACAGACGTGGCCAGTAGTTGTGAACTGCATCACAGAGGTGGGCAGTAGTTGTGGACTGCATCACAGAGGCGACAAGTAGTTGTGGCTTGCATCACAGAGGGTACCAGTCGTTGCAGACTGTATCACAGAGGCGGCCAGTAGTTGTGGCCTGCATCACAGAGGCTGTCTGTGGACCGGTTGGTAGCGTTGAATGACGGCCCTTCCCTGGCGGGGACCTGATTTCACGCCAACACGGTTGCCGCGGAATTACTTTGCAGTCGTATGATAATGTCGTTAACTGTTCATTTCAGTTATTAATCATACTGTAGAGTCGCGGTTATTTCTGGGTAGGTGAAGCAGTACTATTATAATCCCCCTTAGATGATAATTTTGTTTTTAACTATTTTACACTTGAAATTATACATCTTGTATTTGTAATTGGCCATTGTACTATTATACATAACATAGTTTTATTGTATTCTTATATTACTGTTACATCTTTTCTTACGTATTTACTTTCCATCATTTATTTATATGACTTTTATGAATTTTTGCCTTTTATAGGTATTATTACTGATTTACACTACTTCAAGTAATTTTTAAGTATTTTAACACCATATTTTAAATTAAGTGTATTTATCACTAGTTTGTACTCTGCACCTCACCTGGGCTTCATGTCTTGCAGGAATGTGGGGTGTAAAGATTGGCTGCGTACTATCTCCGAATTTAAATAATGACATTTGCTGCCATGTTTACTAGGAGTAGCAGGTGTTGGCTTTTATGCACAAGCCTTGACATTCCGCTCCATAGCTTCTTGCTTTGTATAAATCTGTCCAACTGACATTTTGTAATGCAAGGTGTATGATTTGTAATATAATGCTATCAAGCCATAACAATATATACAGTCTAGTTTTAAAACTCTAGTATTTATGTTAGCTGCAACACTTTTCTGTTGTTACTGTAACTTTATTTGATTTATAACATATTTATTTTGATCTTAAATCTCATAACATATTTTATCATATTCAAATGTAGTTCCCTTGTGTTTTATGTAAACTTTACTTATTTTTACAATTATTTATATATTAACTACATCTTTCTAAACATTACATTCAATTTTTTTTTTTACTTTTCTTGATTTTTCTTTTCAATTATTTGCCCTTGCGCCGGGGCATATTATTGTATATAGTCTAATATTCAGGCGTAGGATTGTTTGTAACATTCTTACCTGAACGGTGCTGCACTCTATTGCGAGTCACGTGAATTACGTCCTGCCAGTAAGAAGAAGATAAAAGAGTCCGCAGAAAGTTTACGCTGCTCAACTGTCTTCTCGCGATACGTGATGCGGTACAGATATGTGGTTAGCTCAGCGTTCTGTAATTGTGTAATTGTTACTAGAATTTCGTACTTATTGCGTGTCTTCTTGTGTAATAGCGAGCTCAGTGATTCCGTGTTCACTTTTTATGATGTGTGAGCGTACTCGATAAGTACTTAATTGCAACTTGGCGTTAAGGTATTTATTGTGACTTCAGACGGCCGGCATATTGAAGCTTTATTTCAAACTGCAACTAAATTATTTATACTCATACAGGCTTCTGGAGAGACTACTATTTGACCGTCGTCGATTCAAAATTATTTTAAGTTTTTACCTGTATGTAACGTTCTTCTCTACGTGCGCGCGTGGTTCACTCTTTATTACCGGCTTTGCGCAATGGCCGCGCCATTTAGCGTTGAATAATGATTTATTTTTCTCAGAGTTTATAATTCACGTAATACTCACGTTTGTGCTTTAACTATAATTATTTGTAAACATTATTTTAGGTTAATTATGTCGCACTTGCCAATTAAAATTTAATTACATACTGATACTTGCCGGCTTTTGCGAAAAGTGACTATCGCTCGTTGCTCAAGTGTTGCCAACCTTACGCGTATCACTGTCCCCTTCTTGATGACCTGTATACATGCACAGCGTGCATGTTTGGCTTATTTCGCTGTGCGGATCTATTTTCCTGTGTTTAATTTCCACGTTACACGATGTGGAGTGTTCCTTGTTTATCTCCTCGCTAACCTTAACTTTGTTTGTCATCGCCTGGTCTTGTTCAATCATTCGAAAGGCCAGGTCAACTTTCTCCTGGATGTCGCGGCGTTCTGCTGTACTATAAGTTTTTCCGCCACGCGAGTCCTTCCTGGCTGAGTGTATATCATCAACACCAGGCTTACTGAAATGTATTTCTGACAAATGTGTTTCATCATCGTGAACTTGCACTATTCGTGAATGATTTATTCCCTGACTTGTGGAAAACGATTCTTATCCGACATTGCATTCTGCGCTGTTACTTGGACATAAGACTGAGAATTAGCCCTAATTCTATACCGCACATTGCTTTATATTTATATGTGGGTAAGACGCTCATCCCCCTCATTCACTAGTTTTTTTGACTGGTTTCCTTATGAGCCTGGTACTTTTTTGTATTTTCAACCTTATCATGTTTGTTATAACCCTTTTTTCCTAATGCTCGCGATTTCCTCCTCCTGTACTTCGCTATTTCTACTTCTGTGGTAGATTGGTCTGAATTATCTTTGAATTATCACAACCGGTGCGGGTTTTTTTATGTTTTTGCCTGTCAAAATTTGTTATTACTCCTATGATCGCCATGAATTGTATTTATCCGTTTTTGCGAAATTTATTTCTGATTACCCTGACGGTTATATTGGAAGGTGTGTGTTTGTGAGGCACTCTGTTCCGACATGACTAACTTACTAACCTCCTCTTTAATTTTTTGAATTACAGAGTGAAGCCTCTGATTTTCAGCTTGCATCATACTCTTTTCTAGACATTCGCTATAACGCTTTAAGCCTAGTTCTATCCTTCGCAAGTTGTTGAGTAGCTGTTCTAATGTGTTATTTTGCAGCCCTACGATTTTGTTTGCATAGCTTGGCAACAGCGATTTCCATATTATGTCAAAAAATTGAGTGTCTAACATATGTGGATTACACTTGTGCTTATACATATGACAAATCTTCTATGTGGGACTGACATCTTTCCCCTAATTTATCTATTTTCTTGTACATTGGCTCTCTACATTTTTCTCTCTTATCCACTGTATTGAATGCCTATCTTAGCCTAGTTTCCATAGATTGCCACGTTGGAACATTGCCAACGCTATCTACAAGTGTATTTTCGTAGACGCGTTTTGCTGTTCCCTGCAAGTATAATTTAATTCGTCTACATCTCTCTTCGTCGTTCCATTCATTAAGCTCACTAACTGTTTTTAAAATATATAAAAAGTTGTCTACATCCTACTCAGTGGTACCTGAAAATGTAGGAATTTTTACCAGATCTGAAAAAACTACCTTGGCTTGGTGTATGTTTGCTAATTTGGGTTGTTGCTCTAATTGGATAATTTTATACTTCTGAGGTGTGCCTATATTGAAGTACTCATTCACCGTTAAATTGCTTTGACGAGCATGAACTTAAACTGGTGTTTCGTAATATTGCACTGACTGTGCATTAAGTGACTTCCGCTCTTGTAGATTGTCTGAGTAAGTTAAACCTTACTCTATTATTTTTGTTAAGAGACCCCTCGTTACTCTGATATATTGGATGTTTAACCCTGTCAAGAGGTTAGAGCTGTCCTGTAATAATTAATCTGCCCTTTGTATCAGTGACTGAAATCTATCTGCCTGATTATTTTGTATATTCTCAATATTAGTTCTGGCTTCGAGCAGATCTATAATTGCTTTTCGAAAACAAAAATTCGCGGACGATGCGAGTGTTTTTTTTTTTTTTCGGCACTCATTTATCCCTAAAAGGTAGGCCTAATCACGTGTACCTCTCGTAACTAACCATTGAAACTACGCACAGTCAGTATTAAATGTTAGTAAATTGCACTCTCACACAAAACTATGCATTAATTTACGTGTTAGTTATTCCTCATTAGTTCCATGCAATGGGTTATTACATCACACAAAGCATGCACTATGCATTCTATGGGCGAGTTAATAATTAGTAGTGTTTAACAGCACGTAGCTAAAGGTAAGCACTCTAAGTAAAGAGGTGGAAACATGAGGTGCCTCCACCAGTCTTATATTCACTTGAATTGGTTATGGGTTAGTATCACCACATAAGAATCACTAACATACAGTGTTGTTCAAGTGCAAAACATAAAGCTTATTGTTTTAATAACAATGCATAAATCGCCTACAGCCACGTCTGAGGAACGTGACTAAAATTCACATAAATAAGGGAGGCTCTACTCAAGCTCACTACACCAGAAATAGCCGTCTGACTCACCACTGTTAATAGACACTTGGAAATTGATTCGATCAGGCCCGCTCTGCCTNAGCTACACCAGAAATAGCCGTCTGACTCACCACTGTTAATAGACACTTGGAAATTGATTCGATCAGGCCCGCTCTGCCTGGAAGGTCACACGTCGGCGGCGTCGATCGTCCTCAGCGGACGTCCGCAGGAGTCTTGCAGCAATGGCGACTTCCAACCTTGTTGTCTTAGCGTTTATATAGTCTGGTCGCGTGTTCTCGATCCCCCCCTTCCGCCTTCCTGGTTGACCAGCTCTCCCTAGGCGTCGTTATGCCTGTCCGTTATCCTAGATCGCCATGACAATATGTTATTCAAAATATTACTGCAATATTCAACTTCTTAAGCTTTTCTATCACTACCTATGTTCAAATTTTTCAAATTGGAAACATCAATAATCTCTAAATATTAAAAATATCTAATAACAAATCATATCCACAAGTCAATAACGAGCACATTGAAATTATGTTAACAAGCATATACCCAAAGACAGGAAGGTTTGCTTTCATCTATGGACAGAATTGTTTGCGTTCATCTTAAGATAAAGGTGCGTAAACGTAAGTACCTAAGAGACAAACATTGTGTACAAAAATTATGAATATGCCACAGATACGCTACAGTTGAATGTATACCATTTGTCTGGCTTCATAAGACATCTATGTTAGTATTGTCTTGACGGAATACTTGCAACATTAAGGTATGAAGTACCATATTAAATATGTATTGTAGAACCAAAAGTTAAAAATTGTATCACAAAATACATTGAAGAGCCAAAAAAAAAACTGGTATAGGCGTGTGTATGCAAATAACAGAGGTATGGAACCAATCAGAGTAACGCGATGCGATCGGCAGCTAGATCGGTTACTGCTGCTACAATGGCAGGTTATCAAGATTTAAGTGAGTTTGAATGTGGTGTTATAGTCAGCGCACGAGAGATGGGCCATAGCATCTCCGAGGTAGCGATAACATTTTGATGTTGGCGTACGACCATCTCACGAGTGTGCCGTGAATATCGGGAATCCGGTAAAACATCACATCTTCGACATCGCTACCCTTTCTCAAATTGGCGCAGATTGGATTTTTGGACTGCCCTGCAGGATTCATGGTGTGAATTGCCTCCTGCATACCTTCAGACATTATTCGAGTCCATGCCACGTCGTCTTGAGGCACTTCTGCGTGCTTGAGGGGACCTACACGATATTAGGCAGGTATACCAGATTTTTTAGCTCTTCACTGTAGCACGGTTCAGTTCAAATTATACAGGTTTTGCATATTACATGGATTTGCAACAGTACGTCGCACACTACAAATACTACAAATAAAGGGTGTAACCCTAAAACCTGCTAAATGCAAAACAGTTGCTTAGGAGTCGTGTAGGTAAAGGACACTGCAAGTGGTCGACTCAACAATATTAATCTATAACCGCGTGTACACAAATGAGAAAAGTACCTGTAATTGTGCTATGGTATAACTGCAGTCACATGACCCTATATGTATGTGAAATGAAGTGACAAAGTCACAAATTATGAACATAGCGAAGTGCCAACATACGTTTTCTCTATCAACAGCGTGCCAATGTACTTTGACCATAGAAACAGCTAAATGACAAAATCGGTCGTCTGTCCCTACAATCGCAAATTGGATATAAACTGTAATTTTAATCTGCGTTTCCACAACACAACTGTTGATAAAATGGCCTATATTTGTAATACAAAAAAGGATATCTGCAGAGTATGGCATTTCTAATGTCAGGAACAGTAACCCGTTTTTTTTTTTTTTTTTTTTTTTTTTTTTTAGACGGAGAAGCGTGACATGGATAACTTTGAAATATTCGGCTTCGTTGTTGTTATTAGAGAATCAGCAGCAACCTGAATTTTAATGAATCCGTCTTTAGTCATTTCCATGACTTCAAACTTATTGGCATGTGAAGCAGATTAGACCACATCATGCAGCTCGTCGGGTACAAATCTCTTACACTCGCACTTCCTATTCTCTATCAGAGCAAAGTCCCTGTCGCACGACAAATAGCTGTGACCAGACACAAGAAACTTCTGTTCAATGGTACTAAGCATACCCAGTGACAGAAGGTAAACTAAAGGAAGACGATCATCCTGTTTTGTTTGAGCCACACAGTTATCGCACATTATTAAAAAAATATCCTTGTAGGTTAATACCATTCAGTACATGAAACAGACAGGACACCAATTCGTTACGCCCTTGGCCTGCCGTAATCTCATAACACATGCACAATTTAGGGTGGAGTAAACTTGTTAGGCCAAAAAAAAAACTCTTATCGAAATGGAATGGTTGCGAAAAGTTGTGTCTATAGTTGATATGAAAACATACCAAATAAGAGTTATCTACGTGAAGGGATTGAGGTGCCCCCGTTACCTGAAATTTTGCAAAATTGCTGATTTTCTGACCATTTATCAAAGATGTTTAAAAAATTTGTTTTTTTAAATATTATAATGGAATATATACAAAACTACCAGGAGGAATCTAAATATTAACTGAAAAGACAATAAGTAGCTTTAAGAAATATTTTTTAAGTGTCCCCAAGAGCCCCAAATTCCTAAAAATTTACATTAAACTCAATATTTTCTTTGTATTCTCTTAGGTGTCAACTAATTTTTATTCTGTGGTTATCTTAATTTTACTGACAGTAAATAAATAAAACTGTAAATTAAAAGAAAAAAAATACTTATTTACAAAAAAAAAGTGATACAATTTTAATTTCTCCGGAGTCGGAGTTGTCAGCAATAATAATGCTGTAATGTAATGCTAATTAAATTGAATATTCCTTTTTTGTTTCGAATGAAGGCATGTTCTTGCGCGACTGAAGTCTTCCTCTGATGAAACCGTCCCTTGCTTCCTGTCCACAAACAGCTTCTGATGCCTCAGTCACCAACTTGATGNAAATTGAATATTGCTTTTTTGTTTCGAATGAAGGCATGTTCTTGCGCGACTGAAGTCTTCCTCTGATGAAACCGTCCCTTGCTTCCTGTCCACAAACAGCTTCTGATACCTCAGTCACCAACTTGATGAACCGCTCTACCGCTTGAGTGTGGCAGGGGAACAAAGGAATTTTATCGTCTGTACCGAAGCCATTCTCGACTATTTCTTTTAATCTTTCAGTTGAATAATTTGCGGTCAAGTGTGGCTCACAGACGTTTAAATTCTGCCAAGCAATTAGATCAGTGTAGTCAGATGCCTCAAAATTAAATGATGGTATCGCGAACTTCCGAATCCCCGGAAGTTTAGGCTGCGACCTTAGTTTTAATATCCGGTGATAAGCTAGTTCTCTGGCGAACTTTCTGTTGTCACCTAGCATTCATAACAGAATATTTTCAGGATGCCCAAAATAGCCATTCCTTTGGATTACTGGCTCGATCAATTTCTTTAAGTCTTCACTAAGATAACGACTCCTTTTGATCAGTATCCATAAGTGAAATGCTCCTTTCAGGCACGATGAATTCGACTTTATGTCAAACCAGGTTGGTCCATATACTGTCATTACAAATATTGCCAATGTTTTTAAATTTTGACAAGGATTTGTGGTAGCAACATATAAGCGTAAAATTCTATTCGCTGTTGTAAGCCACCTTGAATGCGAAAGTTGACCTGGTTGTCTGTTTGCTAAATCGAGGGAGCATTTTCCCGTCGCAGTTGCTTCCATCATGTGAAGGAGGTACTTTTGGTCCGTACTTAGATCATTTTCATTTGTAATTCTAGGCAATGTCTCAGGAATTACTACAAAGTCTACAACAGGAAGATTTTCGCAACATTGTAATTTCTTTCCTATTGGACCCGAGAAACAACGCGGACCCGTCGTCTGGCCATCTAAATGTTGGACAAAGTGCCGCAAAGGGAGCTCATTTGAATGAAACTGACAAATAAACCACTGTAGTTGTCTACCGAGCTCGACCTCCAAGCGATGAACTACTCCTCCCTTTGACCCAGTGTTGACGACAGTGCCATCGCAGCCAATAGCCGATAATTGAGACAGATTTTCTAATTTATCATTTAAACACTTTGTAATGCATGTTTTTATGTTTTCAGCCGCCCCTGAATCACATACTACATGGCCGTAATAATTATGTCCTGGTTCTGCTACAAGAACATAGTGCTCTTCCATCTTACTCCTCCGGTGATACTTAAATCCAATCTTTTCCTGTGATAAAGTTTTGTCCTTTCTACCGTCGAAATACAGCCCCACCAAAGGCTCCGGGCAATCTTTTTGTTGTAATTGACCCCGCATTTAAGTTCTTTCACGTGGAATTTTTGAATGGTCTATAACGCATCTATTATCCTCTTTTTGAATTATTCCGACACCTTTTAGAACAGCAGATGCTATAATTGCAGCGGATCTATCAGAGACTCCAGTACGGTCACATGCCAGAGCAAGGGAAGGCAGCTGTACTCGCATTTGTTTTCGTTGAGGTTTAGAAATATCAAGATTTTCAGACTGTAGCTTCGCTGGGCATGGATTTACTATTGCTGCTCCTATTTCAGTCATCTGAGAGGAGGTATTTGGTTCTGATGAATCTTTTTCCATCACTTCTTCTAATAAAGGCAGAGGCTCATGATAAGAACATGAAGGCTGCTGTAAATCAGAATTCACCTGAGTTTGGGCATTTTCTCTTGCTTTTCTCAAATGCTTTTTAGTCTGACTTTTTGGCACAGCCAAGTCGACCGAACCGATAATCATTTTCCTCTTTGTTCTTTTATTTATCAAGAAACATTTTTCTTGTTGTGGAACTCAGCGTTTTTTTCGCAGCTACAATTTTCAAAAAGCGTGCATTTGCAAGAACAAATATCAAATAGTTTGTTCGAATCTTCTTTAAATTTCTGAAGTTTGTATTTGTCTTTTTCCTTTGCCTGGCGTTTTAAGTACGGTTTCATGATGTTTCTATAGTTATCATGATAAGAGCGAATGATCTGCAACACTCGTTTATGTATCACTGTTGGGATGGACGCTTTAAGAAAAATTTCCTCAACTTTGGTGGCTACTATCTCAGAAATTTCTCCGACCGTCGGTTCTTTTGTTTTTGAGTTAGGTTTTAATTCGTTTTTGACCGACAGTTACTGTTTCATGACATCACAATAAGTCGGCAAAACACAATAATTAAAATTTTCTGGCGTTCCAAAAACAGGACAAATCGTGTTCTTCCTCGTTTTTATTTGAGCCATGGTCTTAAAACAATAGTGAGAAATTGATCGCAGACTCAAAACCTATAATTTGAAACACGCCAACGTACGTCCACTTGCTGCTCTTATTTTCCGAGAACTGAAGTAAGCGAGCGCTCGGTCACTCGCTGCAAGGCGTGTGTGGGTGGCTGAGGAAAAGAAGANGAGAACTGAAGTAAGCGAGCGCTCGGTCACTCGCTGCAAGGCGTGTGCGGGTGGCTGAGGAAAAGGAGGGGGGGGGGGTTGTTGTTTTGCTAAGCAACACAAAATACTGAGAACTAGAAAGCGCGGGAGAGGTATTTTTACTCGAAATAATAGCACATAACCCCAAATGAAAAAACTTAGAATTGATTGCTTTTACTGAGTTTTTTGTGCTACTGGGGCACCACAAGAAGAGTTTGAATAAATTATAAAAAAAATGCTAGACATAAGGGCTATTTTCCTTAATTATTCAAGCTATTCTATTAAAATTAAATTGCTGTATTAGATTTTACAAACATTAAGGTACCTGCTGATTTTAACAAAAAATCTGAAATTTCAAAATTCTCGGGGTATCTCTTATCCATAGACTAGAGAGAAAATATTTTACGCTATTACTTACGAAGCCTACCCACAACTTTCCCCGGGTATTCCATTACAATTATCGAAAAAAAAAATTTCACTCCACCCTAATACACATGTAGGCTTTATTGAAGTCGCACACATGAACACAGATATTATAGCAAGACAACTGCCTTCGCACACATGAACACTGAAGTTATAGCAAGACAACTGCCTCTTGTAAAACTTATCACCTTGCACTAGGGTTGGGACAATCAAAATATTCTTCATATCTATACATGCTTCCATGCATCTGATATGTTACAGATTTATATTTAAGGTATTGCATAGCCTCTTCAGATTTTCTGTGATGTTGGTCCAGTCTGAGATTTATTGTTCTTGACTCTTGAGCGGTTTTGTATTAATTTCACATTGCAGTCGGTCGCAGGTTTGGCAAATATCTGCATTTGGAGGCCGGAATGACATATCAGGAAACTATTCTTTAAATATTTTCCAATAATTTCTGTAGGACACATTTGTTAAAGGATCAGTATCTTTGAATGCTTTGAACAATCTGTGCACATTGATAACAGGGCTCAGGAATTCTTTTTTTCGATGTAACACGCGAATAGTGACCATCTGCTCATGGTATGCTGTTTGTGGTCTTTAATTCTCTCCCTAACCTCATTGGAAAGTTTCTTCTTCCGTTTAGCAAACCGTCCTCGCTTCTCTTCAAAAATTAATTCGCCCTTCCTTTTTATTACAACGAAGGTTTGTAGTATCTTCCTAGATACAGCGAAAAAGTCAAAGAAGGTCCGCTGACACACCTGAAATTTCTTTCTTTCTGCAACCAGGACACAGTACGTAACTGTAGTCTGCCGTCGACTACCTCCTGATGTTTTAAATGCCCCATGTCATGGCCGCTGCTCTGGTATAACTTCCATTAACCCCATGAAGTATTTGTTTTGAGTAACATGATAATATGCATAAAACCGGGTGGACAGTGTCTCTTTCAGTTCAGATGACAATGTACTGCGTCTTTATCTACATTTACAAAACACGTGTGAATTTTTATATAAATAAACCAATTTTAATTTAATCAAATTGCATTACAAATCCATTAGAGTAAGTAAGGAAACATCTCAAAGAAGTTGTTTACTAAACAGTGTTCCAACCTCAGATCCTATCAACATCGTTTATGATTTATTTATTTATTTCATATCACCCAGTTGACACAGTTGATGAGCAAATGCTCACTGAATATAGGGCTTGTCAGAAAATGTATCAATATTTACATTTCAGAATATTACATTTAGTGAAAATTACAAAAATGGACAATAACCATAAACTAGCTATGAATATGCACGTAATGACAAACAATGTTCATATAAGATGCAGGACTAAAAAAATACAAAATTTTTATAGTACTTTAAATTAATAATGACAATAACAACACGAATTATAATAATAAGATAATAGAGAAAATAAAAAAGTTAATATCTTAGCTCATCAGAACACGATTCTTAGGCTTACCAAAGCATGTTTAAGCAGCATTATTAATAGCATACTTTGCATACCTATTGACCCTTTTGATCCTATATTTAATTAATATGCTTCTTAATAAGTACAATTAATAAATTACAGGAAATAATTATATTGACAGTAAAATCAAACAATCAAAATACCAAGACATCATTTTTATATAAAGTACATTCATTCAATAATATTCTCTCAATTAGAACTCTAGATGTAATGTTCTACTTCCTGTATACTGTATATATATATTGATTTTAAATATGGTATTTATGAGTTTCTTGAATTTACTAACGTTTTTCTCAATTGACACATGTTTCGGGAGATGTTTATGCATTTTTAGACCTGAATAATAAAGGCTTTTTTCAAATAGAGAATTGGTATGCTGTATTTGGTATGTGCATTTTTGTACGATTATTGTGTATGTCTTCATTTTTGTGTAATATTCTAAGTTTTGTTTTACAAATTTCAGTGCATGTATGACAAACTCGTTATAAAATGTTTTAATCCGGTGGGCTTTGAAGAGGGATCTGCAGGAAGATCAATGTCTGACACCGGTTATAATACGTAATGCTTTTTTTTATTATTCAAAAAATCCTACTGGTGTTTCCCCAGAATTAAATCCCGTTCTTCATTGCAGAATGAAAGTACGCGTAGTATGCCATCTTTAATGTTTTGAAATCGAACATTTGTTTCAGAGCTCTCAGCATATAACAAATAAATGGGAGTTTTTTTTCCAGTTTTTCAATATGCTCTGACCACTATATTTATGTATACACCAATAAAAGTTAGTAACAATATCAAATATATTGAGCTTAAAAATTTATTTTAAACACTTCACTGAAAACAATGCCTGAAGACAAAATAAAACAATGCTCATGAAAATGGCACCCGGTGTCAGTTCTCATGTACACAGGTAATGGGCTGAACTTACGATATAACTCAGAGAAAGCTAGCATGCTTGGCTGAGGCACGTAGTCAGGAACAATCGTACAGCAAAACCTGCAGCCTGCGGTGTCTTTTACAACCACATCCAGGCTCTGACCATAATAGTCGTATTGGCAGAANTACAGCAAAACCTGCAGCCTGCGGTGTCTTTTACAACCACATCCAGGCTCTGACCATAATAGTCGTATTGGCAGAAAAGCAGTTCAATGTTGGCACACGGAGACTGGTTTTGTGCAGCTAGCGTGATCACTCAACCACATATTCACNGCAGAAAAGCAGTTCAATGTTGGCACACGGAGACTGGTTTTGTGCAGCTAGCGTGATCACTCAACCACATATTCACTCTAGGGTTTAGGTTTAAGTATGTGTTGAAAAATTATGGGTAAAAGCGTGCATGGAGGGTCATGATGACCGAACACAAACACTCGTCAACTGACGATTTGTGTCGTACGTAAACGGAACTTCAGCGCTGCTCGGTTGTTTGCAACGCACGGGATCACGGACGTTCTCTAAGGTAAACAGATATGCCCATTTACATGGTTCAAACGGTGATTTGCTGCAAGCAAGAAAAAAATTCATAAAATTCTTATCTCGCCAGATATTAAAATGTACCCGAGCGGAAATGAATCAGCAACTTATATAACGCCTAAACACACATTTTTCGATTTCTTCATTTTTTTTATTTTTTCAATTTCCGGAAAGTCGCTGAGCTTAACATTTTGCCAAATAATTATTTCACTCGTACAGATTAGAACAACCCATTATGCCACCTCCAGCGTATCACTTCACAGGTGAGCTACCACCTAGCAGGAAGCTGCCAGTTTTGATACTGCGTAACTTATACATATTGCGATTTTCTTAGTATAGAAACACGATGTAAGGAATAATTTACCATCTATTTAGTATACGCAGTACAGTCAATAAGTTTGTGAATGCTGCGGTGCGTGACTGCCAACACTTGGAACGCCAGTCAGTATGCGAACTTATTGAATGTGTGACACATTCAATAAGTTCGTAAATAGTCTATTCACGGTATCTTCACACCTTTTGAATCTAACCTTTAAAAAATCACTCTATATATCACGTGTTTTGTTCTTTTCTAAATATGCCGTGCATCACAAGCGATTCTTCTGTTAACATGAAAGTACTTTATTTTTTGGTTAAATTGAACATTTACTTATAAATTTACCTATAATCTACGAATTATAAAATTTCAGTTATAATTTATATGAATAACACTATGAAGAAAATAGGTGTGTTGGTAATGTCAATAAATGAATAGTTTTTATGCAAAATATTATTGAAGTGAGTGCGCATGAATGCGGTGCGGTGCGCTGACCCTTTGGTGTTGTTTTTTAGACCTAGCTAAGCTTTGTTTACATGAGGTGGAGGAATATCATGGAAGAATAAATTTAGCAGGACTTCCTAAAAGTTGGAAGTAACCGTGAATGGAGTATATGTGCTTGGGTAAATTGTCCTAATAGGCTGTAAATACGTTATTATTTGAGGGCAACCTGTATCTGTCTTCAGTTGGCGTTCGGTACACACCTAACGTATCTTATTTTAAAGTTCGCCAAGTTTCTTCTTTCCTTATTGAAGCTATAGCTGTACCTTTGGTCCGGACTTAAAGTTTTATGACACTAAACAGCATGATCATCAGACGGGTCTACGAAAAAGAGAAAAGTTGGTAGGAGTATGATCTCACTTTGGAAACTGGACTAAAATGGATATTAGTGTGGTCCAAGGTGTTTACACTTGCACCAGTTTTGAGAAAAATACCGGAAAACAGACGCAGTATCTCACATAGGACTAAATTAAGACAATATTTTGGTATTACATATAAGGAAACGGTTCGTTAATATGATTCAGTAATATCAAGATGATTTTTAGAACGAACTGAAACAGCCTGACATTAATTTATTTCACTTAACTTTTTAAGTTTAAAATCTTGCTGATTCCAAGATAGCGAGATTATTTTTGCAAACATATTTTTAGCAGAATATCCTGCCTCCTAGCCCTTTATCGGTTAACGACATGTTTATATGGAAGAATATGTGCAATAGCTGTGGTTATGCTACGAGCCGAAACTTCGTAAATTTATTTTTTTCGTATTTTGTGTACCTTATTTGTGTTCTTCTGCTTCGAAGTTATACTTAAGCATGCTGTTTTTGAAGTTTTTTACTTTGCGGGTATTTCTTCGCACATTAACTAGTTTAATTTATATTTAAACCACTAGAATGTGAATTTTCGTCAGAGAATATATTGCTATCTACAGGAAAGCTGTGTTCAGGCTGACGTAGGAGCTCACCTTTAATCATTTTTTAAAATACTCGTAACTCCTTTTCCCATTGCAAAGGTTTATATATGTTTATATTTTAACATATTGAAACTCTTTGCTAAAATACCACATAAGAGATGGATATCACACGCCGTCATTGACAACATTGCTGTTCTAATTTCTGACGCTGCTAAAAAAAAATTAATTTGAATGTGCTTGGAACAAGAGTTGAGAGGACAATGCTGGTTTAAATGGACTAATTGAAGTTGATCCGTATTTAATAAGCTTGTTACCTCCATAATTGCCGTCGAATACAACCCTGAATAAATTTTCCCCCAATTATTATTAAAACCTGTGCATATATATAATTGCTTAATTGTAGCTATTTATTAATCTCTATAACTCCTACATAAGTTTCACATTGTGTTCCTCTCCCGACAGTAACTTAGGCAGATGGTGGCTCGGTAGCAGTGGATTGTTTCTTAAGATATGTTATTCGTTTCTGTCAGCGCGCGCTATAACACCCATTCAATTGGCAAACGTATGTACTAACAGTAAGGGTAAGTTTAAAATCTAAAAAATTTGACTTACGAAATATTTAACAACCGCGATCGCACACACAGAAAAGAAAAGTCTTATGTGTTTTCACATTCGAATTTACATGGCAATTTAATTCCAACCATTTAGCACTCGCGATAAGCTTTCCCTCTTTGCATTTTGTTGACAACTAGCCACTTTATTTCATACCACACAACAGGCATTCAGTTAAATTGTTCTTCATGGCTCACATTTCTGGCGTCGTCTATTCTTATTTTGGATTCAATTCATAGATTTGATCATAAAAATATTCACATATTTGCCATTTTAATGTGCTTAATTCTTACTTATAACTGAGAATATCAATTTTTCCGCCAACATATTCCGTGCTCTGATTGTTCACTGCCACAGAACTGTTATTAAACCCTTTTTCAGGCCACGGAAAATGCACTTCCCCGCAGTTAAGCATTATTTCTGTATGTCAAAAAACAATTCACCGTAATTATAATTCACGCAAATTAATTATATATTGACTGAAATATTAAAATTCTACTACATAACATAAGACAAATGAGTTGTATAATACATGAAAACTACAATTTTTTAACAATTATTTGGTTTAAATTATTGCCTTCTTGAATTACTTTAATTCAGATACAGGGACAAAAGATTATACATTATTACAGTATAATGAACTTCGAAAGTATAAGATATAAAAATGGCTATATCTTCTAGCATTTAAGGTAAACCTAACCACGCACAAGACCTGCTAATTTATATTGTGAACCAACCCGCTTAACAACAGAGTTTCTGTTCTTCTGAGCACGCGTCGTAATTCATAAGTGAATGCACCATTTTTCTGTGCATATTCGAACTATAAATAGCGCTTGGAGAAGCATAGAGGGTTGAAGAGTAGTCTTAATTACACATAGTTCAAACTTAAGTATGTGCACCTTGAACGTTATCCATTTACGAAAACTATGTTATATCATTTCATTATTTATGTTGTTTCATAACGCGAAAGTTTACGCATATCGAAGCTCACCTAAAAACACTATAACATATTTATGGTCACGGTAATTATTTTCACACTGAAACTACACGAACCGTTTTTGTTTATATAAAAAAATGGTTTTGAAAGACAAAAATCTGAATTAACATGCAGTTTTTACAGCGCTTATTTAATCTCTACTCCGGAAAAGCGTTTATAGCTCTACTAATATAAGTCATTTACATTTTAAGGGACTACGCGATTTATAAAACACAAACCCTACGAAAATAGTTAGCCGAGTCTTTCCGTCTAATTTTAACGGTCAGTGGCTTTGATTTAACGCAGTTACAAGTATTAAGTTTAGTTCACGTGAGAAACGAGTGGATGCNTTTGAAAGACAAAAATCTGAATTAACATGCAGTTTTTACAGCGCTTATTTAATCTCTACTCCGGAAAAGCGTTTAAAACTCTACTAATATAAGTCATTTACATTTTAAGGGACTACGCGATTTATAAAACACAAACCCTACGAAAATAGTTAGCCGAGTCTTTCCGTCTCATTTTAACGGTCAGTGGCTTTGATTTAACGCAGTTACAAGTATTAAGTTTAGTTCACGTGAGAAACGAGTGGATGCNATTTTAACGGTCAGTGGCTTTGATTTAACGCAGTTACAAGTATTAAGTTTAGTTCACGTGAGAAACGAGTGGATGCTGAACGAGAACGTTTTAAAATGAAGGTTGGTCCGTACGACACGGTTCACTGTCAAGTACGTGTCATATAGGAAGCGACGTCGAGGCGCAGACGTCTCGGCTATTAGTGGGATCGTTGGAGAAACGAAGAATAGTGCATAATTTCTGTTTTTGGGCATTCTACCGCGTTTGTTGGTGATTCCGATTTACAGTGTGAAAGTAACGTGATTACCGGACAGTGTGTTACAAAATATGAAGTATCAGAAGAATATAAAGCGTGCCTCCGTGTGACAAATTGTTACCAGTTTAGTTTTAATTGGTTTATCGGTTCAAAAGTAAATGAGGAGGGAAGAATGATTTGTATCGCAATACACACCATTAGACACGCAGAACACGGCCGAGAAATCCCGACAGTTTTTAGCATACTTTCCGAAGGAAAGAAAGGCTTATGAGAACACTTTCCTGGCTGAGTGTCTTTGTATGTGTGTGTATGTGTATACGTGTGGATATGTGTGTCTGTGCGTTTGTCTAGGTCACCCATTTTCAAATTTTTAACGCGTGGACAGAATTTCACCAAACTTGGTACACATATAATACCTGGTAAGTTCACCTAACTTTTATAGTTTTCGACCACGTGGGGCACTTACTTTCAAAATGGCGGTCATTAAAAAAATGTTCATGTCATATTTCGGGAAACATTTAGCCGATTTGTACCAAATTTTGTATACTGGCACACTATTGTGTAAGCATTAGACTTTGAGAAGGATATTGTTGTCGAAAAGCCATTTTTTGAAATAGCACCAATTTAAAAAAAAAAATTTCATTATATTTTGAAAACTATTCCACCAATTCTCTCCCGATTTGGCATGTAAGTAATAATATAGTAGGCCATGTAAACGTATGTGGTCGAACTGGAATAGTTACATATTTTTTTAATGGTGGCCATACAATTGTTTTAATCTTATTTATTATATCTGCCATACCATTTAACCATTTCGACCAAATTTTGTATACTGAAAGTATATATTACAAGCAGCACCATATATGCAAACAAATAATCACTTTTGTCTTATATTTTGTAAGATAGCGCCTTACGAATTAATAAAGTTTTTAGGTATTAACTCGGTAAATAATTAACCGATTTCTATCAAATTTGACAAACAAGAAGTACTGAAACAGATGATGTCGAGTGGTATGTTTTAAGCATTCCAGACAATTATTTTCAAAATTGCGGCCACATAGCCATTTTATCTTAGAATGCTACATCGTTCAACTAAACTTTGTATGCTGGCAGTAGATATTACAACTATATATTCTATGTACATAGAATATCTATTTCCGTCATTTTGTAATATAGCGCCATGCGAGTAAATAAAGTTTTTTTGTCATATCTCGGTGTTGTGTCCACGAGCGACTATGGTCACAAATGAAATAACTTAAATTAACATGATCGAATACCTCAATCAATGATTTTAAAAGCACAACAATATTTGACGCTTTGGCACCAGTATTAACAATGTCATTTACTTTCACAAGCTGATATGTTTGTAAGAGTTAGAAATATTAATGAAAACAATTTCATTTCGAATCTGTGGAGGGTGTGTGGTCTCCGGCCGCAGGTCGTCTGTCGTCCCAGGAGCAGCTTTAGTCCTCTAGAAGAAGCCCCTTCGGACGCTGAAGCAAGAATGATGCTCACAGGCTGTGCAAGGTATAATATAAGAACTTGTCAAGTGGTGGGATAATCTCTCCCTCTAGTCTACCGAGTACCGTCAGGGCGGTGGCCAAGGCGTTGGCCGTCCGCCATCTTGCCAGGACAGCCAGAAGTCGTGCAGGGATTGGCTGGAGTGCATGGCCTCGTGATCGGGAAAATGTTGGTCACGCAGGAAAAGTTATCACGAGCAGAGAAAATAACATGAAATAACAGGACGCACTTGCAGAGAAACAACAGGAAGGGCGTCTCGTGAACTCATGCTCTGTCACGGCGCTGCCGCCTCAAGTGTGCCACTATCATGGCGCTACTGCCACAAGTGTGTCGCTGATCGACCACAAGACGCTAAAATAGCGTTGAAATACCGGCTGAATGCCGCTGGTGCAGAGGTGAGTGTCGTGAAGTTAAACCAGGTCATCACATCGGGAAACAATTGACAGATTCCTTCCTAATTTGGCAAATAAATAGTACTGAAGCAGGTGGTGTAAACTGGTATGTTTTACGTAGGTCAGGCACTTATTTTCAAAATTGTACCTATATAAATATTGTCGCTCTGTATATTTTATTAACGAAACAAATTCCAACTTAACTTTATATACTGGCAGTACCTATTACAACAATCAAATTTGCCTGTGCAGAGGCTCATTTATCTTCCATTTTGTAAGACAGCCCCACCAATAAAAAATAACGATTTTATCTCGTATCTCGGGAAACAATCAATCCATTATTAAAAAATATTGCGAAGATATTGTACTGTGGTAGGCCATATTAATAAATGTATTTTTTTTTTTTTTTTAAGGAGACACTGATTTTCAGAATGGCGGCTATATACGAAACTGTGTAATCCATTTTGACTTATCTTTGTATATTGGCAGTATACAATCATCGAAATTGCTATTACATTTCTTTTTTGTTCTCCATTTATGAAAATCACCCCATTAAAAATATAGAAGTTTTATTCCATGTCTCGATGACCAATCTACAGATTCCCGCCAAATGTGTCACTGGAACATATCAAATAAGTTTGTATCAAATTGTGCACACCATAAATTCTACAGAAGCCCCCGTAAACTTTCATGGTTTAAATGTGTCCGACAACGAAATATAGACAGATTAAATCCGAAGTTGATTCTCCGAATTCAACCTCCGTTATGCAGTGTATTGCACGCTGCCTTATAGTAGGAGGTTTTCTGGGTTAAAGTCTCGGGTAAGGTGTGTGTGTATTTGTAATTGTGTCACTACTGTTGTATAAATTTCTGTCTTCATTTCTGAAGTTATTTCTTTCAAAGAGAAGTCAATTTCTTCCTACCAACTCAACTTTTAAGAAACTATTTCAAAATCAATTGCACCCATGTTGAGGAAAGTAGGATCATTAGTTATATCAGTGTGGTTTTACCAAACGTGTTTTTTCACGTGCAGTAGGGCGTGTGAATAGCATTCAGGCTTTGTGGCTTTTATGCCAATTGGTTGCACTGCGGGGTGGATCTTCTCGAATTGTTTCTATAATCACTAGAGGAAAATTCTGGTACGGTCTTTTGGCACGTGTATTTCTTACCCCTCGTCCATTAGATCAACTTGCTTCATACCCTAGATCATTAAAGGCTGTAGAAGTGACCTTTTTTTCCTATATTTGCTAAGTTTCTTATGTTCCTGAACTTGCACGGTTTTGTAGCATTATATAAAATATTTTTTTTTGATTACGAATCTGTTTAAAAATGTATTTCAGCTAATTTCTTTGCCACAATTATAAATATATTTTTTTTAATGTTATATCTTTCGCCAAACAAAATTTAAAAAAAAACCGTTATCACGAAGTTTAATTTCCGCCAAAGTTTTTCTTGGAGTCACAGGAAATCTGCTAAGCAATGTCTTTAAATTTTGGCATTTTGTTTGCCAGATATTAGCCAGATATTAAGGTTTAAGTTTTAGTTCCTATCATTTGAACTTATTTATAAAACTACAAATAAAATTATGAGGACNTATCACGAGCAGAGAAAATAACATGAAATAACAGGACGCACTTGCAGAGAAACAACAGGAAGGGCGTCTCGTGAAATCATGCTCTGTCACGGTGCTGCCGCCTCAAGTGTGCCACTATCATGCCGCTACTGCCACAAGTGTGTCGCTGATCGACCACAAGATGCTAAAATAGCGTTGAAATACCGGCTGAATGCCGCTGGTGCAGAGGTGAGTGTCGTGAAGCTAAACCAGGTCATCACATCGGGAAACAATTGACAAATTCCTTCCTAATTTGGTAAATAAATAGTACTGAAGCAGGTGGTGTAAACTGGTATGTTTTACGTAGGTCAGGCACTTATTTTCAAAATTGTAACTATATAAATATTGTCGCTCTGTATATTTTATTAACGAAACAAATTTCAACTTAACTTTGTATACTGGCAGTACCTGTTACAACCATCAAATTTGCCTGTGCAGAGGCTCATTTATCTTCCATTTTGTAAGACAGCCCCACCAATAAAAAATAACGATTTTATCTCGTATCTCGGGAAACAATCAATCCATTATTAAAAAATATTGCGAAGATATTGTACTGTGGTAGGCCATATTAATCAATGTATTTATTTTTTTTAAGGAGACACTGATTTTCAGAATGGCGGCTATATACGAAACTGTGTAATCCATTTTGACTTATCTTTGTATATTGGCAGTATACAATCATCGAAATTGCTATTACATTTATTTTTTGTTCTCCATTTATGAAAATCGCCCTATTAAAAATACAGAGGTTTTATTCCATGTCTCGAGGACCAATCTACAGATTCCCGCCAAATGTGTCACTGGAACATATCAAATAAGTTTGTATCAAATTGTGCACACCATAAATTCTACAGAAGCCCCCGTAAACTTTAATGGTTTTAATGTGTCTGACAAGAAAATATAGACTGATTAAATCAGAAGTTGATTCTCCGAATTCAACCTCCGTTATGCAGTGTATTGTACGCTGGCTTATAGAAGGAGGTTTTCTGGGTTAAAGTCTCGGGTAAGGTGTGTGTGTATTTGTAATTGTGTCACTACTGATGTATAGATTTCTGTCTTCATTTCTGAAGTTATTTCTTTCAAAGAGAAGTCAATTTCTTCCTACCAACTCAACTTTTAAGAAACTATTTCAAAATCAATTGCACCCATGTTGAGGAAAGTAGGATCATTAATTATATCAGTGTGGTTTTACCAAACGTGTTTTTTCACGTGCAGTAGGGCGTGTGAATAGCATTCAGGCTTTGTGGCTTTTGTGCCAGTTGGTTGCACTGCGGGGTGAACCTTCTCGAATTGTTTCTATAATCACTAGAGGAAAATTCTGGTACGGTCTTTTGGCACGTGTATTTCTTACCCCTCGTCCATTAGATCAACTTGCTTCATACCCTAGATCATTAAAGGCTGTAGAAGTGACCTTTTTTTCCTATGTTTGCTAAGTTTCTTATGTTCCTGAACTTGCACGGTTTTGTAGCATTATATAAAAAAAAAAATTTTTATTACGAATCTGTTTAAAAATGTATTTCAGCTAATTTCTTTGCCACAATTATAAATATATTTTTTTAATGTTATATCTTTCGCCAAACAAAATTTAAAAAAAACCCGTTATCACAAAGTTTAATTTCCGCCAAAGTTTTTCTTGGAGTCACAGGAAATCTGCTAAGCAATTTCTTTAAATTTTGGCATTTTGTTTGCCAGATATTAAGGTTTAAGTTTTAGTTCCTATCATTTGAACTTATTTATAAAACTACAAATAAAATTATGAGGACNGCCAGATATTAAGGTTTAAGTTTTAGTTCCTATCATTTGAACTTATTTATAAAACTACAAATAAAATTATGAGGACGCAACGCAAAGAATTTTCATGAAATTTATTTTCTGTATTAAAGTGACATCGAAAATTGTTTAGAAATATAACTGTGCATGCTAGGGATTGAAAAAAATTTTAATATGTACGAGAAAACATAACAATATAAAAAAACACATATCTCCCGTAATTAATGTCTTTGAATTAATATTCCGCGTTTTCCTTCCAGCTCCGTCAAACTATACTGTTTGATGTAATAACAAAGAACTATAAAATTCACTGCAAATAAAAGAACCGTAATTTCTGGCTCTTAAAGCCCTTAAAATAAAATTGATAATGAAATGCTATAAGCTTTTTTTACTCGGAGATAAAGTTAAAATTACACACTTTGTCTCGTACAGGCAGTTAAAGGAGTGAGTGAAGAACTGAAGAGATTTGGGCGGTTCAACATCGAGATCTTGAGAGCCGATGAGGGTAAAGCAAAGATAGTATAGCTCTTAAAGCCCTTTAAAAAAATTAATAATAAATTATTATCAGCTTTATTTTTTGTGAAAAAAAAATAATAATTACAGCGNTAAAGCCCTTTAAAAAAATTAATAATAAATTATTATCAGCTTTATTTTTTGTGAAAAAAAAATAATAATTACAGCCCTGGAATGTAAGGGCGGGGGGTTACGGGAGATCCCCGAGAAAAACCACCGACCAGCGCATCGTCCGGCACGATTATTACGTGCAAAAATCCGGAGGTGACCCCGCTGGGAATCGAGCCCGGTTCTCCTTGGTGGGAAGCGAGTAGTCTAACCACTACACAACCACGGCCCCTGAAATTCAAGGAAATATTTCAAATTTCTATACCTGATTTCTTATATACGTTATAAAACAGAATTTATGTCTAAGGGGCGTGTAGTCAACAATTATTTTTTGGTGATTTAAATTTCCCACGAAGACAAGTGTACGTTCAGTTTCTGAACACATATCATAAAGCAAAAATGCTGTAATGTTTTCTTTTTGTTTTTAATTATAGTATATTTGTGTTGTGTTGTGGTTTTCCGATGTCCGCCAGACAGACCCAGGCATAAAACGCAAGAGCCAAGAAAGGGAACCACAGCGGCGCTGCCCGGGTAGTAACTGAAATAACTTGCAAATGTTTCCGCCCCTAATTCGTCCCGTCATGCGAGATGGACATCACAGACGGCTTGGCCAATTCAATTACCTCCCCCCGCTTTCGCCACTTGGCGGTCGGGTGGCTTCCTCGATCTCCTTCCCTAATTTAACTTGGGTTGTTCGAACCAGCCCGCTGTTTGCGATGCCTGCAAAGTTCTTCAGCGCTGCGGTCGGCGGGCCGAACAGTAAACATGTTTGGAAGCTCCGCCGACAAACACATGAGAATAATCACCCCTGGTCCCCCCTCCCTTCCTTCCCTTCCTCCAAGTTTCCGCTATTTCCACCACATGCAGCCTCCGCTAATGGGCTGTAAGCAATCAAAGTTTCTTCCCCCTCGCCAGATTAAACTTATTATTTATATTTTGTGCGTTGGCTTACTGTCATCAACTCTTCAAAAAATACGTCTTACACCGGCGACTAGAAGCGAAAATGTCATTACCGGGTAAGTATCATTGCCATCTTGGAATTACGTGTTTTCCCCCCTAACTTATTTTTCGGAGTCAATATTGAAAACCAAGCTGGTCAAAGCACATAATTAGTTTCACATATGTAACCGTAATAAAATATTACCTCGTTATTTAATAATGCCAGTCCCATATAGGAAAACGCAATTATAATTGAAACCGTAAAAAATTCACAAAAATCGTTAATTAGTCCTTTATTGTCATGTCTATCTTTGAATTTGTTGCCTGGTCATAAATTTTCATTACGAAGATTTGTAAGAATAATCTAAGATAGAATTCGTACTACCCCTTAAGCGAAACGTAAGTGTTTACTTCATAGCGCACTTACATTATTTTTAATACATCTATAACTTTCTCTGTTACAAGAATTTTCTTAAATGCTTCAGCACCAATCGGTGGCCAATAAAAAAAACGTGACCAAAAAAAATATATACATACATTATTGAACTCTCATTACAAATAATTATGGATGCGTGCACTTGTAAACAGAACTTAGAAGCTATCAACTTCAGTAGCTCCAATTGACATAAAAAGTACTAAGTTCTTTGCACAAATTAAAAGACGGCGATTGAAACAATTAATTTATGGGCTGGACTCAAACCAGGCATTAAATGACCCGTTTTAAGAAAAATGTAAGCAATAAATGCACCAAAATAACAACGAATATAGTCCATTCACGATTACTTCCTTCTCAAGCCCTACTTAAGTTCTACTTCCGGTATATTCCTCTTCCTCATACAGAAAAACTTGACCAGGTCTAAGAAATTGCACCAAAGGGACAACGCGCCGTATTCGTGCGCTCTCAGTCTAATAATATTTTGCATAAGATTTATTTCTTACTAGGCACTACCAACACGCCTATTTCCTAAATTTTTTATTCATATAAATTATAAATGAAATATAATTTACGTATAGAATATAAGTAAAAGTTCAATTTAACAAAAAATAAGATAATTTAATTTTAACACAAGTATAAAAAGCGAGTTATAAGCGACATATTTAAGAAAAAACCAAACACGTCGTACATGGTGTGATTTTTCGAAGGTTTGATTTAAAAAGTGTAAAGAAACCGTGAATAGACTACATAGTTATCGATTACAAAATAAAAAAGTTACATCTAGCCATAAAGATGAGGATTTGTGTTTGGAAATGTTTCAATCGAAATACATTTACAACATGCAGCGTGTCACGCTAAGTTCGGAACCAATTCTTACAGATAAACTTTTATCCAGTAATTACACTGCTGGTCATTATAATTGCAACACCAAGAAGGACATTCCTGAAGGACTACACACTGGGGGAATGCATACAGCAGGGCAGGACAATAACGTGACTAGTTGCTCAGTCGAGTAGTGCAGCACGTTGGTCAATGGTGGCACTGATAAGCGGAATGTAAGTAAAATTCAGCGAGGCACTTAGTGGCAGTGGCACAGTGTTTCCCCACCGTTAGTGTGCACAGACGGAATGAACATGGCGCTTCCAAGAAAACGAAAACCATGCGAAGAGTTTTCTGGCTTTGACCGCGGGAGAATCGTGGCATATCGGGATTGCGGATTATACTAAACTGAAACTGGTTCTCGCTTCGTAGGAAATGGAACCACGTACAGTGGCTCACATTAATATTATGCCACCTATGATTATCGCAGTTGTATGGCCTTATGTTACATTAGAAATGAAGATAAGCATAAAACATATTGCACAATCATTCTTGTGTGCTTTAAATGAAATACAATAGTAGCCAATAACTGAAACGAGCAGTGTAATTTAGTGAAACACAATATTTTGTCCTCGCGTGCTTCATACGTACGTCACTTTAATATTCGGCCAGTTGTGGTGGACGCATGGCACAGGCATGATGCACATTGCGTTCGTAACTCGTGTAATTCCCTGCACGCTCTCTGCGCTGAGATATTGTATTGGGCAGCTCTCTTGCCTGCGTCAGTCAGGAAAATGGGACGTAGAGGCAATAATACAACGTTTGAACAGCGGCAGCTGGTCATTTTTCATCATGCAAAGAAAAAATCTCAACGAGAAATTGCGGAGCACTTGAATCTGCCGAGGTCCACTGTTGGAGACATCATAAGACGGTTTTAGAAGTAAGACAGAATAGATGCGGTACCTCAAAAAGGACAGCCAAAGAAACTAAGCGAGAGAGAAGAACGTCTAGTAATCAGGAAAATAAAGAAAGATCGAAAATTAGTACTTGCAAACGTACTACGGAGGTACTCAATGAATGTGGAAACAGCGTCCATCCAGAAACCATGCTACGAGTTATCAGAAGAGCACGATATAATGGCAGGGCATCAAGAAAGAGGCCTTTCATTAATGAGGCAAATATAAGAAAAGACTTACGTTCGCAAAAGACCACGCTGATAAAGATGAAGTCTGGTGGTGGAATGATGTTATTTTTGCTGATGAGACGAAATTGAATGTGTTTGGTTAAGATGGCAGGGTAACAGTATGGCGCAAGACAAATCAGGAGCTAAAACCTGGGAAGATACAACCTACTGTGAAACACAGTGTAGGTAGTATTATGATCTGGGGTTGTATATCTTCAGCATATGTTGGAGAGGCTGTACATGTTCATGGAACAATGAAAAAGGAAGAAGATCTCAACATCCTGAAAGCAAACCTACACAAGAGGGCTGATAATCTGGGCATTAGGAACACGTTTAATTTCTACCAAGATAATGACCCAAAACACAAGCCGTGCATTGTCAAGAGCTGGCTTTTGTATAACTGTCCCAAAGTCATTAAAACACTTCCTCAATCACTCGACCTGAATCCCATAGAAAATATGTGGGATGAACTCAAAAGAAGACTGCGTACTACAACAATTAGGTCCACAAAAGAATTAGAGAAAAGGTTCAAGGAAGAATGGAGTAAAATTGGCTCCGAATGTACCAGGAAAATAATTGCTAATATGCCACAACGCCTGCGAGAAGTAATTAAACAGAATGGCCATGCTACCAGGTACTAATTAATGTTTGCTTAATTTGCAAAGGGGATTATGTTTGTGTTTGAATGATGATGGCCGAATATTAAAGTGGCGTACTTATGCAGCATGGGATGACAAAATCATATTGCTTGTTAAGTTGCATTGCTCATTTTCGTTATTGGCTAAAGCTATATTTAATTTAAAGCACACAAGAATGATTGTGCAATATGATTTATGTTTGTCTTCATTTCTAATGTAACATAAGGCCATGAAACTGCTATAATCATAGGTGGTCGAATATTAATGTGAGGCACTGTATAAGCTACTATGGTATCGGTGGGTCACCCGTCCGTGTGAGCGACGCGCAGGAAGCCAACAGCCACGTCTCATCAACGAGCGCGAGGACAAACATCTGGTGCGCATTGTTATTACAGACAGTACAACTACATCAAACACCCTCGCTCACGAGGTACGGCACGTGACACGTCAAGCTGTGCCCGCACTCGCGCTGCGTCACCATCTGCTGCATCAGGGCGTCACGTTCACGCGCCCATTACTGCGGCTGCCACTGACTGCTCACCGCAGGCGTCTATGGCGGCAGTGGTGCGTGGAACGCAGTGCCCGGAGGGACGAATGACATGCCATCGTCTTCTCCGAAGAATCCCGCTTCTGCTTGCAGAACCACGATGGTTACATCGGTGTTTGGCGTCACCTTGGCGCACGTTTGACCAAGTCCTGCATTATGCATCATCATACCGGCCCAGCAGCTGGAGTTATGGGATGCCATCAGATTCCAGTCTCGCTCACGCCTATTCCGCATCGCTGGTGCACGCTGACAAGCAACCATCACATCACGGTGGTGTTAGAGCCCGTTGCTGTCCCCTATCTTCGGGGCCAGTCTGGGACCCTGTACCAACAGGACAGTGCATGACCACATGTGGCATACATCGTCCAATGGTTTCTGGATGACCACCATGTTACACTCCTTACTTAGCCAGTACGTTCACCAGATCTCTCACCCATCGAAAACATGTGGGCCATGGTCGGCGACTTCCATAGTACATCAGCGGCTAGAACGGATGAATTTCGGGCATCGAAGCAGCATGGCTGGAGAGAACACAGACGGATATTCAAAGTTTCCTTTTCTCAATGCCACGTATGTAGTAACTGCTATTGCCGCCCATGATGAAGCCACGCAGTACTGATTTCCCCATGTTTTGTATGTCATGTCCTTCTTGGTGTTGAAATTGTAATGCACAGCAGTGAACTTATTGCCGTTTCAACTATAAATTGGTGTGTTTATCGCCGGTTATTCCTTTCCCCAGTTGCATTTAAACTTGTTTACTTGTATTCAAATTCAGTTTCAACACAAGCTGTAAATGAAACACCAGTATGTTTGATATTTTACAGTGTCTAACCAGCAAGATTGTATTTCAAATCAGTGCTTTGCTCAGCACGAGTCAGCAGAGGAAACGTGCATCTTCTTGCTTACAAGAAATGTCCTTTTACTTGAAAAACAAAGATATTGAATTTATGCTTTCCCTTTCCTCGGAAACAAATAACATTTTTGTAATAGTCTTATCAAAACGTTTGTGAAAACAGATTCGTATTAACACTTTTACCATTAGCAACAATGAAGATTAGTTTATTTGGTTAAGGAGAGTTAACTTGAAGGTTTTTGACTGTTTCTGTGCATTCGGCCTAAAAACTTTTAATTTTTGCACCCAATTTCAACAAAACTTGCTACACAGCTTCTAAGTTACCTTGAAATATATCTCCTAACTTTTATATTTTCTCTATGAGTATTACCGACTTGCTAATATTATTTCCTTTATAATAAATTTATATATGAAAAAATCATTCACTTCACAAAAAATTCTAATTATTTAAACTTTCAATATGCAGGATGAATATAAAAGAATACCCCAAATTTGAAGGTCTATAATATCAAAACCAAACAACCTACAACCTTGATTGACCAATCAAATGAACCATGGAACCATGAAGTTTGTTCACCATACATTAATTTCAATGTGACCACCATGAGAAGCCCGAACGACATCTACGCGATAATCAAACTCGTTCCACGCTCTTGTCAGCATGTCCGGTGTTACGGTTTAGATGGCGTTCGTAACTCCAGGTTTGAGGTGGTGAGGGTGAAGTGAGCTCGCATTCGACACGTCAATGTGAAAGGGACGGTCTGATGTTTCATGTATGGTGCGCCACCCCATTGGCACCTAGCTGTTTGCGGATACCTGAACGAGACGTTCCCGCAACGCTGGATTGGTCGAGGAGCAGTTGGTGACCAAGCTTATCACTGGCCCCCAAGAAGCCCGGATCTTACCCCGTGCGGTTTTTTTTCTTATGGGGGTAAATAAAGGATCATGTTTTTCGTCCACCATTGCCGGCTAACATTGACGACCTCAAAACGGGAATTACGGACGCCATCCAAACCGTAATACCGGACATGCTGACAAGAGTGTGGGACGAGTTTGACTATCGCGTAGATGTCGTTCGAGCCGCTCGTGGTGGTCACATTAAACACTAATGAATGTAATGTAAACAAACATTACAGTTCCACGGTTCATTTTATTGGTCAACCAAAGTTGTAGGTTTTTTGGTTTTGATATTATAGACCTTCAAATTTGGTGTTTTCTTTTATACTCATCACGTATAGCATAGGACTTTTAATAGCATTTTGTGACTGTGACCCCACCCGTCTTCCGCTTATTTCGATATATTTAAATACAGTGTATATAAAGATTTTTTTTAACTAAATCATGCCAAAGTATCCGCTTACCTACTCGAGTAAATTTATATATTGTTAGTTTTATAACTTTGTTGACATTGATTCTGCTTGTGCATACCGGAAATATGGGTGGAAAATGAAAGCTTAAAACAACAGACGAAAGTATATCAGCATCAAATGCGTAACATATATCATTCTGCTATTTACTATAAGTGTTTTGTTTTTTCGGTTCTTGTACAAAGAATTTGCTGAAAATTTGAAGTATCACATATTCACTGTTCTTAAAAGTACGGTCGGTTATCGTTAGGGTACAGTTTTGCATGGCCAATATTTGCTGGAGGAATTTTGGGTTTATATTTTACCATGTCGTGTGTATTTCCACCCGACTAAAATACCGAAAATATTTGCAGATTATATGACTGCTTTGCATACTTCCATTTCATTACTACCTACCCCGTTATATCTTGGGGAAACTCAACTGAGAGTAAATGTGTGTTCCGTATTCATACGAGAGCCTTAAGAATTATATGAGGGAAAAATCTATCTTGTTAATCTTGTAGGTCCCTCTTCAAAAGTTCTAAAATACTGTTCCTAGAATAAACATACATTTACTCATTCCTCATGTTTATATCTAAAAACCAAAACGAATTTCATAGAGATAAACATTTTCATAAGTAGTAAGTAGCAAAGTAGCAATGTTTACGTACGCGTCTTGCAAACTTAACTCTGCAACAAAAAGGACACTCGCGCCTATATATTAATAGTAAGCTGCTCAACAAGCCTTTGAGACGCTGGCAAGAAATTTTCTTTTCTTTAACCATTCAGCATTTCCTAGTTTTATGTTTTTATTTTACAGGTGGGAATCGCAGAGAGGTCTGGCGTTTGCTGATCTACCAGCACGATCCTCAGTTGACAAGAAGAACCTGCTTCTTTCTTGTTGTTGGTATATTTAATAAATGACTTGTATTTTTGTAAACACAGACTTGTCCAGTATTTAATATTCAAACGTTCGAAAAAAATCTCTCTGGTGAAATAAACTAAAATTAATAATTGGTTGTTCTACGTAGTACTAGATTGAGTGAGAGAGTGAGTGAGTGAGTAAATATATTTGGGCGGCTCTTAACATCGAGCTCTTGAGATTCGATGAGGATGATGGGAGGTAGGTATGGAGCAGCGCCGGAATGAAAGGGCGAGAGAAACAGGAGATCCCCGAGAGAACCGGCTGACCAGCGACATCGTCCGGCATGATTTCCAAATGCGTGAATCGAACCTGGTTCACCTATGTGGGAGGCGAGTAGTCTAACCACTACACCACCGCGGTCCCTCCTAGTACTGGATAGTGTGAGATAATCATATAATATTCTGGGTGTATGTAATTGTTTGCGCCATTTATTAGATTTCTTAAAGCGGAAGGCCGATAAATTAATTCTACGCGTTGTTTCCTAAGCTTCCATTTTCGACTAAATCTGCATTTCTTAATTTTTGTCTTGCAGAGCACAAGATAGCGCGCCTTGTAAAGTTCGTAACGATGGAGAGTACGTATTTCAATTTGTTAACATTTAATTTAAACTGCTAGGTAAACATTTGTGAACACTCAACTTATTTCATTTGGTTTCTGTTTTTAATGTATAAATTGTAAGTATTAGCAGATTTGTAAAACATTTACTTTTATAAGTATGCCACAGCTTCGTGTGATCGACTCTTGAATAAAGTTGGCAGGCCCTTGGCAATGTTAATTTTACATATGGCGGAAGAATACACAATGTGCATACACATAAATTTTAATCAAATATTTCAAAAGTGCTCAGTTTACCATGAACAGCTTTTAGCGTCTTGTTATCGTCCTTTTTGGTTGAACCGCAAAGCAAACTTCGAACGTTACGATGTCGTCAGTACTTCCATCTACCCTTTCAACTGTGTAATTCGTTACCCCCATAGATAGCGGCAACATCTTCAGGTGTGTCACTTGCTTTACCGCCATCTTCATCTTCAGCAGCAACTGAATATGCAGCATCAACTCCTAGACAAAATCGTTACTACCGTGATACATCGTTTGCGTTCCGCCAAGATGCAGTGGACACGGAAAGTATGGCTGCATGAAAGATGCTTACAGATCAGGGAGCATACGTGCAAGGAATGTGACTAACATTTTACACGAAGGGATGTTATGAGTCAAGACATGTAAAAACTTGCGAAGCTGTAGGCTCTTTGCCTGCTCAGAAAACTCGTACAGTGACTTCTCCATTGCCACATCCTAAGACTGTAATTCACATTACTCCATGAACTGTCCCCATATGTGAGCGATCATCAGGTCCCAGAATAGAGGCAGGCTAAGACCCATAATGAAAATATGATCGTCGAAGCCGAGACAGAATTCTGGGGTAACCTTTAAGACTTACATAGCAGAAAACATGAACGGTTTTACCAAGAACCAATGCAATTATTGGACAAGTATTTATATTTTATTGATAGACAAATAATCACGAAAATCATTATGGACAATCAAATTCGTCATAACTTTATATTCAAAGTCAATACCCTGAACGGCCACGTATGTGCTCTCCAGACCACGAACATTCCAGTGGCCAAGCTGTCCGAAATGACAGGTATCGTGGCAGACGGTATAAGTTACTTTTAAACCAGTGGTTTTTACTGGTTGTTTCTGCTTTGAGAGACTGCATCTCCACATCAACATGCTTGACCCACAGCATGTATGTATTTGGTGAATACAACAGCGATGTGGACAAAAACACACGCGCTTGAAACCAAGTTAAATTATTTTTTACTGGAGTTCTTAACACCTTAACACCCCTGTGTCAAATCAAGCTGTTCTCACTGAATAACAATGTCCTGGACCAGAATGAGGAGAGTGTTTCTACATGTGTTGCGAAAGAATAGAACGTAGGTACGTAGATAGATTCATTTCAACTTGTTACTACTGAGAACAAAAATACGTACTACTGCTGCGTAAACAGCTTTTCAAAATTGATACGGCGCCAAATGATTAATGGCCATAGTGAGATATATGCATGTATGCAAGTTGTGCTTTGCATATTTTCATCTCATGATAGTGAAAATGGTAGATGGACATTTTCATCATATCAAATACTGCAAAGCCTGCGTAGTTTGTCATGATAAATAATATGTGTTTGTGCAGTAGGTGGGTTAGCGACAGATGTTCATTTTAGGTGGTTCGGTTCAGGAATCTTGGTTTGTCTGCCACTTTTTCCAGTCTCATCTCTGTTCACAAAGCGCCATATTTCTCTTTTCAGTTTGTTTCCCATTAGAATGCCGAAATGTTACT
Source organism: Clitarchus hookeri (assembly GCA_002778355.1). NCBI lineage: Eukaryota > Metazoa > Arthropoda > Insecta > Phasmatodea > Phasmatidae > Clitarchus > Clitarchus hookeri. Next base: position 231,607 of record NQII01000897.1, read on the forward strand.
TATTTTCCAATTTTAAAAACACTTTTTTAAAAAGTCGTTTTATCTGTTGTTCGTTTATTTTCAGGAAGATAAATGGTTTGATACCAGGATATAATCTTCCTTCAGGTTGCAGTAATGAGCAATATAGTCATTGTTGTATTTTCAGTATCATCAGCACTGTTTTACTAGAGTTTCGGGGATGTTGGTCCATGGGTGAGAATGGCAGGTCGTTATACAGGTGCCTATTTCATGCAGAGTTGGGGATTACTAGACATCGCAATCTACGATGTACCCAGATTTACATTTTCTGACATGGGAATTTTGAATCCTGTACAGGAAACGTCATTTGCATAACCCAGCCATAAAAGTAATTTGCAATTAGGTACTGCAGGGATGTGATTGGCTTGCTGGCATCATAGTCTGCAATGAAAACAAGTACACTCATAAGTGTGAAAAACGCTACTCCATGAGGGAAACATGCAGATGAAACGAAATCCATGGGGAATGGAAAGCATAAGCAAACGATTAGAATTTGAGAATTATTTTGAACACGTAAATGCAGCAGAATAAACTGAACAGATGTGTAAAATCATGTTAATACAGGGCTGTTAAATAAACAGACAAGTATAGTTGTTCATCGTCAGTGAGCTGTAAATATTGTGGCGGTTCCTGCATACACATGCAAATAGGTCTCCGTCTCTGTTTCCTCAGGGAGATGTTCGTTTTTCAAGGAATATAAACCCCCCTTGAATGTGTCATCAGAGGGTATCATTTAGTTTGGGTTTACACAGTAAAAGAAAAGTAAGTACAAAAATTTATTTTTCCCCTTTTTCTGACGTGCAAAAAATATAAATTCCCAATATGGAATTATAAAATCTATTTCAAAGTTTACTAAAATCCCATGATGTTTAGTTTTCCCACAAATACCTTCCACTTGATATTTACATATTGTTTTATACAAAATTATTAAAATATAAAGGATGCATATCTTTTTATAATTTGCATAGCGATTTCCCCCCACCCCCCGCCTACCATTCTTTAATCAACGAACAGTAGTTCCTTTCCTAATAAAGAGCCCCTGGCCTGCTTCCCCGAGCAGGGGGAAACACAAGACTTATATACAAATTTTCGTCGTCTTCTGGAACATTTACCAATGATCCCAGGTCGGAAACGCCCCCTGGTGACGTCATGGCTGGCCGGCGTC